>CM034156.1:633302096-633682096 GCA_019776745.2 Taxus chinensis | reverse complement strand
ACGACGATTGGGTTGGGTCGCCGCTGACTACGAGGAAAGTTTCCCCAATGGACTAGCTTTTGTGTTTTTAGCGTGATTTCGTGGATTTAAGAGTTGGAAGGGTGTTTTAAAGTATGTAGGCGGGATTAGATTCCTTGGGGATAAATCATGGGTAGTTAGGGCATAAAAATAGATAGGATAAAATATTAGAAAAGCAAGAGGATGGATTTAGGATAAAAGCATTCTAAATAGAAGGTCCATTAGGGCAAGATAACGGGTATTAATTAATTAATGGGAATAAATAAATAATTTTTCATAAAGATTAGTATGGATGGGATAGATGGGAATTTAATTAAATAAGGGGGATGAATTAAATAATATGTGCACGCAGACAATTAAGGGTATAGATACCGAATTTAGGTGTCTACAATATTATTCTTGATTTTCCTAAATTTGATAAAACATTCAACTCATAAAAATCTATCACATTTGTTTTGTATTTCATTGGCCAAGTTCCACTTAAAGAATGGGTTCACAACCACTGAAAACCCCATAACGTCAAGTTAGAGGGGGTATAAAATCTAACCAAATATTTCTTTCTATTCCAATTTAATAATGTTGAGTATTGAGAACTGTAAAGCCATTGTCAACCATGGTCAATGGTTTATCCAAAACTCTAGTTGTTTTTCACATTAGACCTTGGAATTTCAAGTCTTCGAACAAGCCAAGCTCAAAACCCTAGTCTAGATAGAATTCCCTGGCCTTCATTTCCTCCTTTGAGGATTTTTGAGTAACTCATCAAACCATTAGACTGCTTCATTTGTCTCGAATAACCCAAGTTCTATGTAACATGCCCCCAAAAATGTGAATGTGTTGAAATATACTTGGCTAAGAACCTTAAGGAAACTATTGATATACAAATTAGTGGTTGTTGTTTCTCTCAACACGACTTATATATAAATCTCTCGAACACCTATTTTCATTGTCAATCCTCAAATTATATGATTCAGGAATCCCCTTTAATGGCTACTTCCCATCAAACTCCACAGGATAAGGGTTCACCAGAAACTAAAGCTCTCGCTATCTCTAATGATGGTTGGACCACAATTACTAACGAAAATTCTTCAGTTTCTCATGGTGCCTCTCGCCCACCACTTGCCACTTACTAGCCTATAGGAGCTTATAGAGCTAGTTACTCCACTACCATTTCAAAAAAACTTATGCCACTAAATGTTAAAGCTCCATCTCCACTCTCCTACACCCCATAAGTTATGGATTATTTTATGCCTTCCTAGCCCATTGTTCTCAGTATACTATTGTCATAACCGCTTTCCAGGGTGGTTTCTCTAGAGGATAATGTTGTCACACTTTATTACAAAACCATGCTTCGTTGCTCTCAAATTCCACCCCCCTTTGATGACAGGGAATACATTTATGAGAAATAACGACCCTTTCAAATTAGTGAAATTTTTGTGAGGTAACTGATGAGTGAATTTTTTGCGAAGTAACTAGAGAAAAATTTCCTTTGCTAATAATTTTTATGCCCTAAAATTTCTATATGATGGGGGATCCCTTATATGTTTCCCAATGATTTTTTACTCTTCAAATGTTTGGGGCCTCATTGAGTCGACCAGTCGATTTATGGTCAAGGACAATTGTCTCAAATTTTGCAATTTGAAAGTGTTATGTATACAAAAGTTAAAATATATAGGTTTCTCCTCTAGTATGCTATTTACGCTATTTGGTTGGTACTACTTTCTAGATGTCCAATCATGAAATTAGTCTTGGAGGGTTTATCGTGTTATTAACACCAAATATTTCACAGAGTGTCATTTCATGTGGCTTCGACCCAACCCATTGGGTGTTATGGACCCTCTTTGATTTTGACAGACATATTATTGGTTTAGCTACCTTGTATGCTTCCAATGATTCTATCAAAAGGTCCCTCTTTTGACATTATGTGACATATACTCTTCCTGATGCCCATCAAATTTTATGTGGAAATTTCAATGTGGTGGAATTTAATGAAGATAAAGAAGGTCACCTCCCCATATGATGGTGTGCAAGAGAGTGGGAAGCATGGTTATACATGCCACACAAGTTTGAAATTTATGCTCCTAACAATCATCATAGAAAATAATCCACTATTGCAATGTTTACTGAGCCTAACTTTAGAGTTGGTCAAGATAGTGGTTTTAATATTGGACCATGCCTTATTCGCCAAACAAGATCTTGTTTTATTTAACCTTGGTGTCCACATCTATTGTGATTGAGCATGTCATTTTATCATACCATTATCGTACATGCTTCTATATTGGATTGAATATGTAATGCCTCAAAACCAAGAATACCTAATTTTATCTCAACATTGCATATCTTAAGCATATGAGGACTCTGAGACATCCGTTGGGTTGAGTGGTGGTTTGATGTCATTAAGAGGAATACCAGTTCCTTAGAATGTATAATAATAAGTCATCATCTAAAGACAATGAGCTCGCGAGGCTTCTTACCATGAATTCCAATGGATTTCATAGGAGCTTGAAAACTCCCCACTTAATGTTTCCCTGCAAAATCAAGCTTCTTAGTGGAGATACAAACTAAAAGTTGAGGAAAATTATAAATATATAGGGGAACAACTTAGAGCTATATTGTATTGGTTATGGGTTAGTGATAAATCCTTTAAAGAGTTCATTTCTCTCCTCCATTACATATAATCGATTGACATGATAAAATCCATCAAAGGTGTCGATAAAAAAATTATCAATCTACCTGACAATATACAAGCTTTTGTGTATCAATACCATGACATTTTTGTTTCTTAACTTTATCCCTTTGAAAGAGGATATTCCCTCATGAAGTAACACCAAGTTATCCATTGGAATATCTCTCAATCTTAGAGAGTCACATGTGACTGACCCCTTACTGTTAATGATATCAAAGAGGCAACCATGTAAATGGTCTCTAATAAGCCCCTAACATCAATGGATTTCCTTGTGAGTTACACCAAGTCCTATGGGATACCATGGGACCTGCTTTTCATAAATAATATCTTGAATTTGTTTGTTCTAACTCTTTAGGAGACCTCATTAATTAGGTTAATATTAAGTTCTTTCCTAAAGTTGGAGATCCTGAGAAAAATTCCAATTGAATACCTATTACTCTTCTTAATGCTTTTGATAAAATCATTATCAAATTCCTCACTCTTATACCTAAGAATCTTCTTCCCTTTATTGTTATAAGAAAACAAACTAGTTTAAGATACAGTCTGGATAATATTATTTATGTCTAGGAAGGTATGAAATGGGCATGAGTTTCTGTTAAAAAACCATATTAATGAAGATTGATTTAAAAAATCTTATGATAGGATTGAGTGACCTTTTATAATTGCAATGTTTCAATCTATGAGGTTTGGGCCTTGCTTTTTCCATATTATCAATGTGTTATTTAAAAATGTTGGAGATTTTACTATAATTAATGGTGCTCAATTTACTAGGTTTGGGTTATACATATCTATCGAGTAAGGATTCCCTTTGGCTCCCTCCCTCTATGTACTTGATGTTGGAAGCACAATGGACTGAGAAGGGGGGGGGGGGTGAATCAGTCCTTACAAAATTAAATCAGATTTCAGATTTTCTTATTCAAAACCCAAGATTACTTAACCATCCATTAATGTGTGCAACCATCAAATATCATGTATGCAATGAAAAATGAATAAGAGAAAAAATACAAGACATAAGATATTAGTGGAAAACGCTAAAAGGAAAGAAAAACCAATGAAACAAAATATTTATATTTATATGTTTCAAAGTTATGGAAGCACCAAACCCACAAGGAGCACCAACCCTTAGTTTAGTAGAGCTACAACCCTACAAGGAGCACTAACCCTTAATTTTGTGAAGCACCAACTCCACAAGGAGGCTAAAACCCCCCAAGATGATCAATAACTCACTCAACCACATTATAAATAATATCTCTGATGTATTTCTGCTTCCATAACTGATAGAGATCACAATTTCATGTCACAACACCTTCAAATCCTTGTCCAAAACCCTAGGTCTTCAATCTTTCACAAACTAGCTCTTCCTTCACTTCTCAAAGCTTAAAAACCTTACAAACATGCTTGCAATCAATATTAAACCTATCACACAATTTATTTGATCTCAGTTCATGCTCATACACCTAAAAAAATCTCACACCTAGGTCACACTTCTCTCTCTCTCTCTCTCACACACACACACACTATTAGCTCATAAAAACACCCAAAACTATGTTTTTGTAGCTTCTTCTTGATTCAAATTCAAATGAGGCCAGTTTCCCTCATTTTTCTCTACACCAAAAACTTAAAATCAACCCATAATATTTATCATAACATCCAAAAGTGACCCAAATAGGTTGGCCCATCCAAAACCCTTCATTCATACACCAAAAATTCTTAAAACCCCATCATTGGGATGAAAAAAGTATCCTACCACAAATATTTTTATGCAAGCTATAAAAATCACTAAAAACATTTAAAATAAAATTTAAACATCATCCATTGTCACAATTTACATGTTAATGATATCAAAGAGGCGACACTCCAACGGAATCGTAATAGCTCCAGCGATAGCAAGAAAGAATTGATCAGTAATGGAAGAACTTTCTTAACAAAAACAAAGCTTGTATAGAGGAAAGACAATGGAGTGTCTTGGCATACTCATAAATGAATAGTAAAGGGGTACATATAGGGTGCTGAGTAACCCTAGTGCATGACACACATGAAACCCTAAACCTAACCCATGTGAGATGACCCTCCAATATGAGAGGAGGACACATAGGATAACTCACACTAACAGCCCCCCTTCATGGAAGCTGGGATAGTGGCTGTGATGAGTTAGATAAAAAATGAAGACAACCCTAAAAAACTAAGAAAGATGTGTTAATGGGACCTAACAACTAAAGGCCTGATAAGGTGCCAATATACAAACACAATCTTCCTAGAAGAAGAAGAAGAAAGGAATGACTACATAGCCTAAAGGAGATGAGTAGCTACAGAAGACCTCACCCCAAGAAGAGACCATAAGTGAAGAAACTTCATCTCAATGAAGGGCTTAGTGAATAAATATGTAATCTGATCAGCTGTCTGAATGTACTGAATGTCGATGATACCATCATGACTAAGTTCTTGTATAAAGTGCATATGGATCTCAATGTGCTTCATCCACTGATGCTGAACTAGATTTCTAAAAATAGAGATTGTGCTCTTGTTATCACAGTAGATAATGGTAGGCTGCCGAAAGTGGATGTCAAACTCTGTCAAAATACCTTGTAGCCAAATAGTCTTATGAGGAAGTGTTAACTACTCCTATGTATTCTTCCTCTGTTATCAAGGTTAGGTTTAGGGTCTTCATGTGTGTCATGAACTAGGGTTACTTCAACACCCTTACATGTACCCCTTTATCTATTCATTTATGAGTATGCCAAGACACTCTGCTGTCTTTCCTCTATGAAAGATACATGTTTCTGTTGTGCAAGTTCTTCCATTACTGTTCAATTCTATTCTTGCTCTCACTGGAAGGTATGACAATTTTGTTGGAGTGTAACTACTTTGTGGTACCTCGTTTCTAATTCGATTCTCAAAAAACCATATTCATGAAGCTATCAGATTACAGGTGAAGAAAGAGTGGGGTCCAATGACATATGAGTGAGTACGTCTCATATCCGAAGTGACCTCCAACTAAATCTCCATAACTTTGCAATGTTTTCCTCACCAAAGGGGACCAGGAGGATTAGGCTTAGAGTCAGAAGATTCTTTACTTAAGCGAGAAGGGACATAGTCCTCATCATCACTACTGTCAGAATCAGAAGACTCAAAGGTCTGATGGTCGGGAGGATCAGGAAGAGGAACACACTCAACAGTATCATCATCTGATGAGTAAGAATCCAAATCAGCGAGCTGAAGAACATCAATAGGTGGAGAAGTAGAAGTCAAAGAAGACTCATCGGACTTAACACTTCTCTCAATATACAGCTCATGAGAAGTAGGATTCATTAATCGATATCCCTTCAAGCCATCAGGATACCCTACAAAGATACAAGGTTTGGATTGTGGTTCCAAAGCCTTACGTTTCTTCTTAGGGATCCAAGCCATAGCCTTGGATCTGAAGAATTGAAAGTGCTCAACATCAGGATTACATCCAAACCAGGCTTCAAAGGGTGTCATCCCTCTTACTGCCTTATGTGGAACACAATTGTGAATGTAGTTTTCACAATTCACTGATTCGGCCCAATACTACGGCGGAAGAGACTTCGAGTGAATCATACAAGTGGCCATCTCCTTAAGAGTATAGTTTTTTCTTTCTGTGACTCCATTCCGTGAAGGGCTATAAGCAACTATATGTTGCAAAGAGATCCCTTCAGAAGTGCAGAAATCCATGAACCTATTGTTTACATATTCACCTCCATTTTCGGTTTGAAGAACCTTGATAGACCGTTCCACCTATTTCTCAGCAAGAGCCTTAAAGTCTTAAAATGTTCAAATACTTCAGACTTAAGCTTAAGAATATATACCCAAGTATATCGCGAATAGTCATCAATGAAGGTTAGCACATAAAGAGCTCTAGTAAATGAAGGAGAAGGAAATGGACTAGAAACATCGCTATGAACAAGATCCAAAGGACGAGTGGCTCTCCAGGATTTTCCTTTGTCAAATTTCTTTTCAGGATGCTTTCCAAGGGTACAACCCTCACAAAGACCCTTAGAAAACTTGACGCAAGGCAACCTGTTGACCATTTCATTTTGGCTCAATTGTTTAAGGTAGCAATAATTTAGATGTCTAAAATGCTCATTCCATAGCTTAGTAACATCATTTGCATGAGTGAGCAGGGTAGTGGGCGGAGAATTAGAAGTAAAGTTGGAGAAGGTGTACAACCGTGAATGGTGATCTGCCTTTCCCTCAACCACTGTAGTGTCATTGTTAAGCTCACAAATAATCACCGAGTAAGGACCAAATTCCACTCGCATTCCTTCACCAAGGTGAGTAATTTGGTAAACTGATAGGAGATTGGTAGAGATATTAGGAACACTCAACACTTGGTTAAATATTCTGCCATCCATCTCTACTGATCCACTACTGGAAACTGACACTGTCGTGTCATTACCCATCATGATTTGGGACATTCTACAAGGTTCGATGTTGGAAAACTCAACATGCAAAGAACCCATATGGTGCAAAGCACCGGAATCTATAATCCATGTCGATGATGGATTAACTTTGGCTACAAGGGCCTTTCATTTCTTCTTATCATTTTTAGCACCTTTTGCAGCAAAAGACTCGGCCTTCGGAGCACTTTGTTTTATGGATTTAGGAACACTTATTTTATTCTTGTCAAGTAAATGAGATAAGTGATCAATCTATTTTTGAAAATAGTGTTGCTCATCGAGACTAGCATTCTTGCAATAGGAACACAAATAATTGATTTTCTATGCTTTAGGCTCAGAAGTCAAAGTGTTTGTGTCATTTTTAGGTTTGATCTTGGTTTCTTTCTTAGGTTGATCCTTTGTTTCTTTCTTCTTTTCAGTCTTCTTTCCCTTGCTAGTACTTGCTACAAGGGAATGTGACTTGGAATTGAGAGACCCCATTTAAATGAGTTTTTCATATTCTCGAATGAGTTGGGATGAAAAAAGGTCAAAGGAGGGCATAGTCCAAGTATTGCCCAAAGTAGATTTTGTAGTGTAGAAAGTTGACACGAAGATAGAATGATCAGGACCTAGCTTAGAGAGAATCAACAAGATCATTTGAGAATATTTCTTTTCTACTTGAAATCCTTTAACAATAATCTAATGTGGACAAATTTTTAGAAGAAATCTTGTAGGTTTTCAAAGTCACTAGGATTTAACCCTAGTAGTTCGTTTTCCAACTCATGTGCTCTCATATCATCTAGTTGTCCAAACATCGCATCCAGCGTTTTCCATGAAGTTTAGGTGTTTCAGATACCTCAATGTGGAAGAGCAAGTCAGGAGAAATGGACATACAAAGAAGACCTAAAGCTTCGTCACTACGGTTTAACCACTTAGATTTTTCAAGTTCTTCATCTGGTTCAGTCTCAGTTCCCATGGTGGTGCGGGATAACCCTTTAACCCTTAGTTTCATTATTATTTTTGATCTCCATTTGAAAAAGTTGAATGGTGTAAGCAAAGGAATTGAAAGTGCATCCATAGTGAGAGAGAGAGAGAGAGAGAGAAAGAAATGTAGAAAAGAAACACAACCACCCAAGACAATAACAACCCCCCTACTTTGGGCACTTTATAGTTTAGTACGTTGATTACAATCGGGTCTGTGCATGTAGTTTGAAACATTTTGTATCTCGTCTTGCAATCAACATAATAATGTGCAAGAGAGGAGACCACAACAGTGTTTCATGGAGTGCAACAAAAAGGAAACCGTAAACAAGCACAAGCAAAAAACAAGAACAAAGGCAAAATCCAACCCTGTTGGTGAGAAAAAACATCTCCCATTGTAAAAGGAAACCCCCTTGCTACAAACTGTGGCGGACGCACTCACTAGTCGCAAGCAATAATAAGGGTGAAATACAAGGATTGAAATGAACTCAAGGAGTTCAGAGAATCTTCAGAATTCCAAAAAGGATCTCAGAAGGAAAAAAGGTGCTCAGAGTGAGGTTGCATACTTGAGTGCACGATTAGAGAAAAAAATGTGAATAACACCTAAATTTTACTGTTTGGAAATGCCTAATTTTTCTATTTTGAGAGCTATTAGAGTTTTAAAAGAACAATAAAAAGGTTATTGAAAGACGATTTTTTAATTTACTATAGCTCTAAAATGAGATAGTTATTTTGTAATTAATAAAAAATAGATTTAATCAAATTAAATCTAATTAATTACAAAACTAATTAAGATCTAAATCCTAATTAAATTAAATAGAAAAAGTACTTTCCCTCTTTTTGGTTAAGAAAAAACAAGTTTTAAATTAAAAAGAAAGAAATATAAAAAAGTGAACCATTCTAATTTAAAAACTTTTGTGTTTAAATTAGAAAGAAATAAATTAAAAATGCATGAGTTTTTAAAAAAAGTTAGAAAGTAAAAAACTTACTATAGAATTGAATTTTTTAAAAACTTACCAAAATCAATTAGCACGACCGATGAAAAAGAATTTAAAAATTGGAAAGTATTTTTTAAAGAAACTTACCAAAAAAACGTGTCGTATTTTAAAAGCTTTTGGGTTAATTTTTAAAGGATTAAAAGGAATGTATTTAAAAAAAAATTACTAAACAAGGAGTTTTAAACTCTTACCCAAAAAAATGGCTTACCTAGTTTGGCACAACCACCGCCATGAGGGATAAAATTCAGTGTTTTGTGTTTTGAAAGGGCAGTGTGGGCCATGGCAAGAGAGCAACCATGTTTTGAGGAAGGGCAACCGTGGGACAACAGGTCGCAGTAGAGATAGGCCATGAGGGATAGTAGGATGTGGGACAATAGGTCATGGCAGAGATAAACCCTATGAGCAGTAGCAACCAGCAAAAATGACCTCCCACGCAAAACGAATACACGGCAAGAGAACAACACGATCTCAGGGAGGTGGAAAAACCTTGCAAATGAACTCCAAGCCACTAAAAAAACCTGTATTCTATAAAATACCAGGGAAAATAGAGAGCCAAAAAACACAGAGATCTAAAAAAAATTCACTTCTATTTTAAAAATTTTATGTAAAAAAATGAAATAATCTCTATTGTGGCTAAAAAAGCCAGATTTAGCTGTAGATAGCTAAATGTGGCTATAAATACCCTAAAACCTCCAGGAATATCTGCACAAGTACAGAAAAAAGGCACAAAAAATGATACAACTTTATGAGAAAGCTTGTTAGAGAGATTAGCAAAATAATTCTAGAAAAGAGTGATCGAAAAACTTGCATGCAGAGTTAAAAAATGAAACCAAGAAAGAGTAATCGCAACTAAAAAATAACGAGTGCATGTTTACCTTATCTCAGCGCTGATACTATGAAAAGAGTTTGTGAGAATCGAATCGGAAATAAGGCACCACAAAGTAGTTGCACTCCAATGGAATTATGATAGCTCCAGCGATAGTAAGAAAGAATTGATAAGTAATAGAAGAACTTGCTCAACAGAAACGAAGCTTGCATAGAGGAAAGAAAATGGAGTGTCTTGTCATACTCATAAATGAATAGTAAAGGGGTACATACAGGGCACTGAGTAACCCTAGTGCATGACACACATGAAACCCTAAATCAATCAAATTATTTCGTTTAATGGGCCCAGTGGCTAATTGCCTTCACAAAACACCTATTTCTAGCACCCTATCTTCAGCTTTTGGCTTCAAGATCAGCACAAAACAAATAAAATATGATGTTATGACCAATATATGGAAATGTAATAACCTATAGAACACTTCTAAGAAAGTTATAACTCTTCAAACAACCTCAGGTTCAAACTACATCAACTTTTGCCTTCACCCAAATCAAGCTACCCAAAACGTAGTTTCCGAAGTGCAACTAGTTAACACCCTTAACGACAATTTCAAGACCTAAAAATGGATTCATTGGATGTAAAATTAATCCCTCTTCCACATTCCAGGTGATATCAAATATCACCCAATCCATTTCATACACTAACTAACTCAATCTTTTAGGCAAAAACAATTTTGTCCCATAAATCCAAAAATATTATTGTCCAAAAACTAACCTCGAAAGAATATTAAAAATCATAGTAATAAGGAAAAAATTATATATTTAGAAATATATCTGAATTATATTTCCATCACAACTTTAATCACCTCCTAAATCCATCATGTATCTCTTGCAATGTCCATTTTACCGAATACTACTTCTAACTGCCCCAAAATTGCCCTTTGACCAGTCAACCTAAATAGGGCAAACATTTTCCATTTTTTATGAATTATCACGACCTGAAATATATTTTTGCATCAATAAAAACTCACATACTCAAAAAAAATTTCCATTTATTTTACAACTCCTTTGGACAAGCTTGTCCCAAAACAAAATTCTTTAGAAATTTACCGGTTTGAGTGGGGTCCACTCATCACCATAACCTATATCATACCTTTTTGGAAATATGAAGGATTTATATAAATGTTACAATCATCCATCTAAGCACTATCAAGAAAATTTGGCCACTTACTAGGAAGTAAATCTCTCAATCCGCTTTCAAGCTAGGGTTTCAAACTGATAACAAGTTATTTACCTTTTTAACATTTGTTCATAAAATCATGACATAAAATGAACTAATTATTTTTTCAAAACCTTCTAAAATCATTATAGAAACATCCCTGAAAGCCAGAAGGTACCATAAAAAAATCACACAATTCAGGGTGAGCATCAAAAAGGTGCAATTTAAGCTGGAAATGCCCTTCTTCTTGACCCTTTTTTCACGAAAAACAAGATAACTTTAAATTATCATTATCAATAACCGAATATATTTTAACTAGTCATATGTTGTACTATATGTTTTAAATCCCTTCTCGTGCTTACTAAGGACAATAAAAAAAATACAAGGGGAGGTAATTTTTCTATGAATAAATCCCATAAAAAGAGTGATAGTAAATAAAAGATTATTTAGAAGTATTTCATGTGAAAAAATAAATCAATGGATTATGTGAAGACTATGTATTATTAAGAATAATATTTTGTAGTGAAATTTGTGTTATAAATACCGAATAAATGTAATGGAGAGGTTACACCAATTGGTAACTACACCTTCCACCCTATATAATGTGTTAAACATTTCGATAATAGATATGTGATTTTATATAGAAAAAAGACAATGAATTATAATTGTTTTTATGGTAAAGGGAAGGATATCTATAACATTTTGAATAACATGGAGATGAGGTCTACAGAGTGGGTCTAAGAGGACGCACAAAGTGCACTTCTTAGTTTCCTGGCTAGGGTTAGTTCGTAACATGAGTTTGTGTTGTTTCTTTATTATTGAGTTGTGGTCATGGGTGTCGACTTACCTAGAAAACTTGCCATTGAAGAATTTTATATCCAAATACGCATTTTAAACTAGGAACCATTTATGATAAGTTTAAAGTCTTGATTTGTGTTATTTAATTTATGAAATGCTATCAAATTCAGTATTTATAATGTGTATTTTAATTTAAATCCTTTATGTTCAATCTATTTATTTATGTATAACTACCAATCAAGGATATGGAATTACACATATAATAAGAATCCTCAGTAGGATGTGGGAACATTTTCAGTATTTCATAGCCTATGGACTAAAAACATCTACAACCAACTTCATGAAAAGTGATAAGTGCTTTGGAGTCTTGATCCTTCAAAGATTTTTTATGAAAAAAAATGGGTAGGGGTCTCATTTTATTTAAAATTTATCATGGCTCGGCGAGGAAACTTTCATGTAAAGAGTATAGACAAGTATCCTTCAAGCATCTACTGGGCATGGATTCTAAATGAGAACTCTTACTCTTGGATCCTCTAGATTTGTATCTTCAAATGGACTCAAAATATTATGTATAAACATAAATACACATACACATACCAAGTAGAATATGTAGGGATGTGTAAATATATTATTATACAAAAATAAAACCTATTCTAACCGACTCTAGTAATGTACATAGAAATACTATAGATAACCATAGAATGGTTGAGAAAAGTAGCTTCCCTTCCTGATGATGCATGACCATGTAATGATATTTATGGTAGAGATATCAAGCGGTAGGAACAAGAAGATATCTTTATGATATTTATTCTTCGAATGTCAACTTCAATTGAAAATTACATCCGTTATTTATTTATGTTATGTTTTAGAGAGTGTACTATCTATTTTTCAGTGCAATGAAGCTCATCGTTATGCTCTACAATGAACATAAGTAGTGGAAAATATGAGTCAATATTTGAGATGGATTGATTTATGATTAGACAAGTCTATCTCAAAAAAAAAGTACCGCATCCATTGGAAATTTCATCCCCATGCTTGGCCTCATAGACAAAGTATATGGAAATGTATTCCACCTTATCTAAATCTACTTAAACTTCAAGCTCTAATGGATATACAATGATATATTTCCATGGATTTTCTTCAAGTGGAGATAGTTTCCCTCATCATAATCATTTCCAATAAAAAGCATGAGGACGTCAAAGTATTTAGCCTTAATGAGATCCTCCTTGCTCCACGATATACATGAAATTCTCCTCATTTTCTCATGGTTTCAATAGATCATCCTTGGAAAGGAAAAAATAGGGCTTTTTCATTAGGATTTCAAAGGGAAGTTATATACCAGATGGATGGGCCTGTACCAAATAGAGTAATTCTATAAAAATGGTATTGTAAAACTTGCTCCTATTGATGGTAAAAGAAGGGTAATGTTGGTTAATGGTCATAAACTACGTTTATACTAGAAACTAGTATCTCGAAAAGAGTTTACAATGTTTCTGCAATCAAATTCATCTTTGAATTACTTGGAGGAGGTCTCCTCGTCCAATCTATTTCCAATCTAAATTGTTTTTGAAAAATTTCAATAAAATGGATATGGTTGATTACTAGAGATGGCAGCCATTCCTTATAAAAAAAGAGAAAGAAAAATATATAACAAAAGGTGACTAAAAACTAGTTATGACAGTCACCTCATTCCAGAACCATGTCATGCAGAATTATAGTAGAACAATAATTGGTTATCCGACATTGAGGGAACATGTGACAAGATGTCATATGATAACGTGCGTGACAACACTTGTTTTTAAGTTAGATAAAGGTTCAATTATGATAATACTAATTATTAGTCAACTCAAGGTATAATTCTTGCTTCCTCATGAGTTATCACACGCTTACCATTACTTCTCACGCATTTCCCATAATTCCTAAATTTATTTTTTTTACAGCAGGTTATGTCACCTCCATATTTAATTCCACCGACTTAACTTCAAAGGCTTGAGTACTTGCCCCTGTCATTTGAACCCACTACAATACTAATCTCCATAAGTTATTCCTACACCAGAATGGGTATCAAAGTATGTCATGAGCCAACCCGCCCCATGGATTTATTATCATACACCAAGTATGTTGCCATATTTAAAATGTGGGGTGGTTAGAATTCATGCTCATGTATGAAGAATTCAATCCAACAATGACAGGTGAATTTTCCAGAAAACTCGACCGATAAATATTCACAAATAAAAGGCATAAAAATTCTATTCAGTACTTCAATTATTAGTGAAATTTTAGGAATTCCTCAAACATGTCAATTAGTAAATTTTAGAGCTCCAAATATGATAAATATATTATTTATGGGAAATAGGGAGAAATTACAATTGGTATTTGAAAATACTCGTAAGACAAAAGGTATAAAAAGATCCAATTTCCCAAAACCATGGGGCTCTGTTGTAAAGTGGTTCATAAAGTATTTCACCTATGAGGGTCAATACAAAATCATTCTTGGATATGTTGTGAGAATCCTCATACATTTGTGCTATGGAAAGGCCAAGGAACAAAACAAAATTAATCTTCCCCACTTCTTGTATGCCTCTATTTCTTCTACAACAAAGAAATCCATTGGGGGGCTAAATATTTGAAACTTTAGGGGTTATTTCATATAATTTGTAAACATCACTTTATTCAAAAATAGAATGGAATGAAGAAATGGATTAAGTTTCAGAATAAATATGATCTAGAGAATGAAATTTGGCCCAAACATAAAACCCCTGAAACAAGGGTCTTTAATAGAAATAAAACCCAAGAAGAAACTAAGGTCCTCCAGGACAAGTACCACACATCAACTAGAGGATGTCCCCTCGGTGGAAGAGAATCAATCAACAACCACAATTAGAGTAATGGCATCCGCACCTCAAGCTTCCCCATCAAAATCTCCATATCCTCTCAACCTTATTTTTGCGGAACATATTTTTGAGCACCCACTGTCGCGGATTCTCAGTTTCCAGATAAAGGGAAAATGCCTATGTTTGAAGGAGAGCCTAGCTCACCACATGACGAGGAATCCCTTACTCCTCAAGTGTTAGCCCACTCCAAAGTTAAATTTTAGTTGTAACAAACAAAATATATGTTGCAAAACTTACAGCTTGTCATCCAAGGGAAAGATGAATACCTTTCCCAGTTAAGAACTGAAAAAGAATTGGAAATTCAATGGCTCTAAAAGGATCTACGAAGTAAATATCAGATCATTCATGAAATCCAACAAACTATTGAGAATTTAACTGAAAAACTTACAACCCTTAAATATGAAAGGAAGGAAGAGAAATTCACAAGCACCACAAATCAAATTTTTCAAACTAATTTTTTTTCCCAATTTGTGGTTTTGAAAGGAATGTCAACATGGATGAGTCATTGCTATGAACTAAGAAAAGTAGGAAAAGAAAAGAAAATCTTAAAGAAAGAGAGGAAAGTCTTGGAAAATAATTTGGCATTAATATGTCAATTATATGAGAAAATTATTTCTTGCAGGTCATCAACAACCTTCTATGCTCTATTTTTAAAGAAACAATTTTATAAATGACATATTTCTAGGGTTCACTCCAATGAATCGATGGAATTTGAAACTGATAGGTAGTTTATGGCTACATATGTAGCCTCTAATACAGTTGGAAGGATTTTTTTGTGTGAATTTTATTTCCATAATTTTTTATTTCTTAAAGAAACACATATTCCAATAAATATGTATGTAGGAGAGGTTCAATTAAGATTTTTTGTCTCCGCACTCCGGAAACAAACAATTTGGAGAGAACAAAGAGGGAATTATACAAGGGGGAGACTAATTCAGGTCTTCTCATGAGATATGACTTTCTAGTACTTGGTATATTTTCATATTAGTATAAGGCACAAATTTACTCTCCGCAACTTGTGGACAGGTACAAAGAAAGCATTTCCACATGTGTGGCATATTTTAGGGCATATGTTTTCCCAAACTTTAAGAAGTGGTACTTGATCACTAAAATCTACAAGAAAAGGAATTTATTTCTCCTAGCAATCTTTGGCGGTCATTGAGAAGGGCCAATGAAATAGGAATAATTATGTCAGACAATGAATAATATTGGGTTGGCATGTTGCTTAGACCATAACTCATATTGACACTAGTTCCTTGATGGACTAATGATCAAGACCAACCAACTGAGAGTTATAACAAATGGAGAAAGGTAGTGAGTGAGTTCAATGGATACCATGAACCAGAATTGATAATATGGGATACTTTTTCCAATGTGTATAGCTGTAGTGGGATTGTGGAATCATTAAATAATAATGGTTGAATTTGTATCAAAAGGACCCACTAATCCATACTTCTGTGGGAGTGATGAGCCTTTAAAAATCCCATTCCAATCCCAATTTTTTTCATTATTCCCATCTTACCTTGTATTGAACTGGTATTTACTTTATTTTAAATAACACTTTTGTTGACGTAAAGAGAATTTTTGTGCATAAATATTGGTTATATTTTATCTTTCATATGCTTTCTTGAATTGATTGATATAAGTTGATTTTGGTGCTAACAAATGTGAATGAAATAACTTTCATAGTCAAGCACATAACTCACATAAACCTAGCACGAGACTCACATAGTTGAGTGTAGGACTCACATAGTTAAGCGCATGTTTCACACAGTGGAGCACATGGCTCACCTAATCAGCACAAGATTTTCACAACTTGTGGAATTGCCTAGTCATCATCAATTCCATTAGGGAACTTGTTATGCTTAGGTGGCAACCGTCTCTTTAGACATAAAGATCATTCAAATTTAACATGCTTTAGTCTTTTCATTAAAAGCATAACTAGCAGTAATTAGTCCTTATTTTGTTGAATCTGCCTCTTTGCAAGGAGTGTGATTACTTGAGCTCGTCTAAAATCTAGAGATATCTAGATTTAGTTGAGTATTTTCTAAAAGAACTCCACTTCCATCCATAATATTAGTTCAACCAACAATCTACATGAATGACTGCACATTACCTTAAAAATTATCAATTGTATTTTTCGTTTTGATATAAATATGTTTAGTTAACTCTTATCTGTAACTCTAGCATGTAATTAGAATAACAAGTTCTTTTGGAAGAAGAATTGGACTTTGCGTAATATATAAGGTGTTATCATCATAGAACAAGAGTGGTATTTTCTTAGAAATAAAGAGAGTGCATTATAAAATCATTGATAAATAAAGGGCATGATTCTGGAATCAATTGTGTTTTCATGAGTAAGAAGTTGTAACCAGATCAGAGGCAAGGAGCAAGGGCCACTCCTCCCCATTTTTAAGGGAAGTCTTTTTTATTTCTTATCCATCTATTTTAGTTCATTGATTTTTAAGCATTTTTGTGTTTAAATCATTTAAACTGTCATTTTACTTATGCATGTTTCAATTTGTTAAGTTATAGAGTTGGAAGTATTTGTCCTTTGTTTTTAGTTCATCAATTGTAATAAGTTAGGATAGATTATTAGTGATAACAGGTGTTTATTTCTCAAGTGAACAAGTTACATGCTCGATACATTTCTAGTCATTCTTTGTTACAAATAGCCTTGGACACTTCCCGAGTATTGACAGAGTATTGAATGATTAAAGTGTGAGTATCAATGAAACTCGTCAATTTGAATATTATTATAATGATTTATTAAGGAATTCTCTATATATGGTATAGATATTTGTGGGTTCATTCATTGAAACTGGCCTTTGCTGGGAAAACAGATTTTTAAAATTTCAACACTGGAACATATTGAACCAATATAAAGACAACGTCAGGTGCCCACAGTCCATATGCAAGGAAAAATCCATGAGAAAGTACATTATAAGTCATATTTTCTTTCTGAACCGAAAGACAACAAAGGAAAATATCAAGGTTTTCATAATTCACCAATAGCCTTTACCAAGATTCATATTATAAAAATATATAAATTAGTAGCTTGTAGTGTATATAATTATAGACAATGACAAAATGTCTATCATTGTGATTCGTGTTGCTTGTTTTTGTCTTCCATGGTTATGTCAGTTAGTTTTCTTAGGTTTATAGATAGATTTCTTTGTAACAGATAGGGTTAAACACCATTCAATTTCTCAATTTCTTTTTATATCCAAGTTATTTTTGAACAATGCGTTGTCAGTTGGCATATTTGCCTCATTTTTATGTATAATTGTAGATCTGAAAAGGAATATAGATGCAAGGTGATGAAAATATCAATGATAACTTGGAATGCATTCCTAATCAGGAGTGGGATTCCATAAATTTTTATTATCCAAACAACTTTTAATATTAAACCCAACATATACAAGCAATGAGCCACTCCCACCCGACTAAAATGAAATGTTGCTAGTAGAAATTTGTAACCTCTATGTGTTGTTTTGAATTGGGCCAATACTCTTTATATTATCTAGTTTCATTTTTGCTTAGGTAATCTGGTTGGGTCATAAATTTGCACAGTTTAAAAAATCAAACTATGTTGTCTGAATATTTGGTTATAATAACTTCATAATTTTAGGTCAATTATTAACACCCATGTTAAAGATATTCCATTTTGGCATAAAATGAATGCCTTTCAAGCATTTTGTCAAACAATTATAGTATTCATAATAATCAGACACTATTGTTATGACAGAGTTTGGTATTGTGTTATCAAAGCTATTAAACGAAATGCGTGCAGGAAATTTTCTTCTAAAAATTAATCCGTTTCCCATCGATTGTGCATATGTTTTGTTTTTTGTGATATGAGGAGTTACATAAAAGAAAAATCTAAGATTACTTTATTTTCTTCTTTTATTTTGAATTTTGATTCTCTATCAATGAATCTATAATTGAAAACAGTTAGCAAAAATAAGAAGCATTAAAAGTTAGTATGAAGTAAAATAACATTACAATAGTATGTAGTAGATGCACATCCATGGAATAGAAAAGAAAACAATACCATTTGCAATGGTATTGTGAAGAATTGATGTTGGAAAGCTCATTTTTCCTAGTGGTAGATGAATCCATTTTGATGTGGCTAGAAAAATCTGAAAGGTCAAAATAGTAAAAAACAAGATAAACATGGGAAAGAGAGAAAAGCAAAAGTCTGTATGTTTGTAAAACTTGTTTGTGCAACAATAGTTTGAACAGAGTTACATATACCTACCATTGGATAATGTTTTGTTTATTGTTGCTGAGCAGGGCAAAAATTACAGGGTGATCACTCCAATATGCAAATTTCTCAAAGGATTGACAAGTGTATTGTTTTGTATTTGACCATATATGATCGATACTATTTTTGTGAATGCACTTGGTTGTTTAACATAGAATATAATTTTTGTGTTTTGCATAAATGTTGCAAAGAGCATAGTTTTTTGTGCGTTTATGCATATCAATATTGAAGTATCCAAAAATGTAATTTGGGATAGTTGCATCAAGAATGTAAAAGATAATTTGCAAGGCAATAAAGATGTTTTGTACGTGTGTGGTAGGTGTGACATGGACATTTATAATTAATATGCATTAACCATACAATAATATATCTACAAGCATTTCCTCAACAACTGAGGTGTGAAACTGTAATTTTTGCAAGACCGATATATCATTTTTGGCACAAATTGTGAACCCATGCACATGGTGTGCATAAAAACATTTGGAACAAAATCTTTTGGAATAAAAAAATCCTTATGAGTTTCTTGTAAGCACAAAATATGAGATTGCATTAAATCATGGTCATGGACAATGTCCTCTCTATGAGTGCAAATATTACATGTATTTAGTGATGAAAACAAAATACAAGAAGACAAATTAAAAGAGGACATGTCATGATGAAGATTCCATTTGGATTGATCTTGAAAGTGAGTCATTTATGTAGTAATTGTTTGTTTAATTTTGAAAAAAAAATGTAATATGGGATAACAAATACAAATTGCTAATGCTTTTGACATGTGAAATTGTTGTATATGTCAACCCATGTGTAGACACTCTAAGAGGATGGAAGTTTGTCTACAGTAAGTCCCTGGGCTATATATATTGTGTGGGTGTAAAAATTTTGTACAGGAAACTATTTATGAATTTAGGGATTTTATACGAGGTTTTATGCAAGGGTTTGGCAATATGAATGATCGGACCCCAATCATGTTCAATTTTATGTCTAAACATGTGTGTGTATTTGGGTATTCAACGTTTACCAATGTGTGGATCTTATATCAAATTCAAATGTTGTTGTATAACATTTTAAAATAATGTTTGAGCCATTAACTAGGTTTTCTCGAATGTTGTAGTTGCCAACAAAAAGTCCTACAAGGATGTTTTTTTAGTTCTATTTTTTTGGCGCTTGTATAGTTTTAGTGTAGGATTTTGCTTTTTCGAATGATGTTTCTTGATGGTCAATGGAATATATAATGTTGAGTAGAGAAAATGGATAAGTGATAGCCATATGCAGATATTAGAGACCGCACACAAGGGGTGCACAACATAGAGAAGGGGTCAATGCGCAAAGGTTTGTGCACGAGCACACATGGTTCTGGGAATTAGTTGATTTTCTAGAATATGACTAATAATAAAAAAGTAGAAGATGGAGTGATGCTCAAACAAGATCCATAAATAGAAAAAATTGAAATATAGCTTGGCACACACGTAAAGGATATAAATAAGAAAGCACATGCAAACAAGGATGGAGACGATGCATAAAAACAAACTATTAATAGGATTAAAGTGGGATAAATCATTGAGATATTTGTATCTCAATCTATTGTCAAGACAAGTTGAAAAATCATGCATGTTATTATTAGAGTGCACCTATTTCTAGGAACTGCATGTAAATAGTGAAGGGAATGTCCCCGCTGTGTGTGTGTGTGTGTGTCTATATATATATGTGTGTGTGTGTTTTTGTATTAACTAGTGCTGATAAATTCTAAGTTTGATTGAGTAGTATGTAGCTTCTAGATTTTGTATCTAAGTCTGGTATGTGTGCATGGTATAGCTCTTGGTTGCAAGTAATTGTGATGTAATCAAAATTCTTATTATGTAATCAATTATATTTTCTATGGATAATTGTATTTGGGTAACAAAGACTACTTCATCTGAATACAAAGTTATGCAAATACAAATACTTCTAGTAATTTTGTATGTAGAATGATTTCCTTATTATATGTATTGTCAGATGGCTATGTTATGTTGTATTTCCTTGCATGTATTGCTATGGATATGCATGTCTAACATCTTGATAAGCAAACAAAGGAGGGACCTAGTGGTTGCACGTGCTTCGGGTGAGCTTTCAGACTTATCTAGATGAAGTGCTAACGTGACTAGCCTAGTATTGGGTAAATAGAGACTACAAATAACAAATTTTTCACCCGGAGCAAGAGCAAACATGTTGTTATTGTGTTTGAAAACATTTAAATTTTTATAGAAAAGAAATGGGAATGTTGGATCAACCGGCACAAGGTGAACACAAGAATCATTTAGGAAAGCAAGATCATATTGTGAATGTGTTCTAATACAAATTTTTCTTAGTATGGAGACAAATAGGATATATTTTTAGCACATGCTTTCAGTTAGCTCAAACATTGTCACGTTTTTTTTTCAGAAGTCATATACAAGTAGCTCTCTTGAAATTTTGGGGCTTTCAAAGGCAGGGCAATCATTGAAAGTTTACGTTTGGTAAAAGTCATCACAATAGATCATGTTAATGCCACCGAAGCAAGTTGTAGGCATGTGTTTTATCTATCTAATTCGTTTGTTTGTGAAGTATAAAATTTGACCTCCAACCAAGGAAAATTCATCTATATGAGCAAGTTCTAATTGTTGATAATGTTTTCCTAAGGAATTGTTAGGTAAAACTTCTTTTACTATAGGTAATTTAGCATTTACCTTTGGTAGTTAGTTTTTACTTAGTTACAGTAGTTAGTTGGGTAACTAGTTATATTATTGTTATATGGTTTGTTTATTACAACCATATTATTTGGCTTTTTATATTCATGTATAATGTTTTTTGCACATGTGCAACTACAAGTATTTGTTTGTATGTGGCTATGAAACTTATATATTGCAACCCTATCATTCATTCTATAATCTTATATTTTCCAAATCAATAATACCTACACATGTTGCCTCCTTGTTTCCTCAGTTCCTCAACATTAAACATTAAATCAGGAGCCCAAACAACATCATAAGTTGGTAAAAAGGTTACAACTGAGTTTCTAAGGTTTTGGAGAAGTTTACTACTCTCTTGAAGAGCATGTGTTACCTCTAGTAGCTTCCCAATCCCACCAATGCACCCCTACAACCTCCATTTCTCTTTCCAGGAAAAAGAAAAGCAATTTTTTTTGCATTGTTGCCTCATGCACTAGGAAAATTGTTTACTTTCTAGAAAAATCTAGTTCAGAAATCACGATAAAAAAATCATTTTCCCCAAGTTAGGTTTTTCCTCTAAATCTAGAGGTGTACATAGTTACAGCTAAATCTAGCTATTTTTATCAGTATAGAGGAGACACCTTTAAAATTGGAGGATTATGCATAGCTCTGACCAAGTTGTATAGGGTGAGTTGAATAATTTATAGCCGAGTTGTACAAATGGTTGTCTATTGAGCTCATCGGAGCTAAACTAAATTGTGCAAAGGGTTTCACACACACCAACTGCGTTGACTATTTTGTAGTAGACCGAGTTGTGTATTTGTATTGGCGAGTTAGACAACAATGACTGAAGTGTGTAAATAAAATTGGAGCCGAGGTAGATGAGCTAACCCACAAGTAAGATGGATCATTGCATGACGAGTTAGACCTGAATTGGGTCATCAATCTCATCATCAGATTGCATCGAGTTGAATAAACCTTGTCTCCTACGGGCCATCCACACCCTACATTCCACACCGAGTTGGGGCAAAACTAGAGTCAAGGTTTTATTTGGAGTGATTTTCTTTAGACTGACTGAGTCGCATAACGTTTTCCTTCAAGCAAGTTATAATTGCTACACCTGTCACCAATCTCTTGATCAATCTTTGTCCACACCGAGCTCCCTTGACTCACCCTGCACATAAATACACTTGCATCAATCCATAGAACCCTTGCTCTCTAAATCACCATAACCAAGCCTTCATTGACCTACAAAAAATGCATACAAAAGGTGAAAGCATAAATGAGCAGCGACCGACACCAAATAAACAACAAGTGGAGGTAACAAAGATAACAATGGAGATGAGAAACGTAAAATCAAATACAGACAATAAACATAAACAATCCCAAAGAATTTAGATCCAATTTTTATGCGAAACCTAGACCATTGCCTACCTCCGTCCGCCATGTGGACCTCCATCGATGAGCCACGCCATTTTGCAAAATGTTAGCCTTTTTTTCATTATTGTTTAAATAACATATTCTTCATATTACATTGTATGCACTATATGTGTTTGTATAGATAGGTAGAAGGTATTGGGAGAGGGCAGGTCACAAGTTCAAACCAAAAAAAAATTCTCCCACATAGCTTAGATTTTTATTCTGACCCATTTTTATAAAAGGAGGGGTTCCTGAAAGGGTTGTTTTTCTACGTTCTTTAGTTGTTTTTTGCATTTTTTGCATTGTGAGCCATTTTGAGCTCTAGATACCACCAGGGCCTCGTAAAACAAAAATAAATATACTTGTCATTCAATTTTTCTGCATAGTGGGCTATGATTACATATTTTCAATGTATTTTTTATTTTTTGTGCTACCCACCCACTATGGAAAACAATACTCTGAAATTCTTCTTTCTTGACTCGCAGCTGCTCTGTGGTGACAACTATGTTGTATGGAAGACCAAAATTTGAACTAAACTTGAGTTTTAAGAAATTTGGTTGGTTGTGAATGGTTTTGTAACCATATTAGTAGATGATACAACTCAGCAGAGTAAGTTTGATAGGGCCAATCAAAAGGCCAAGTTGATAATCTTGTTTGTAGTGTCTGATGATGTGTAACCCCACATTCAAGATGTTAAAATAACCAAAAAATTGTGGGATAAATTGAGAACCATGTACAAGGCCCGAAACAAGCATACTATTTTACAATTTTAGATTTAGTTGCTTACACTAAAATTCAAGACAAACGAGAAAGCGAAGGCTTTCTTGTAGAGAGTTGCATCATTGAGGGCTTCACTTCTAGCCATAGGAGAGGAGGTTTCTGATTATGTTCTTGTGCCCATTGTTCTGAGAGCATTTCCTCCATCTTACCACATTTTTGTGACAACAATTAACTTGTCATATTAGACCATCTAGTTTGAGAAGTTGGTGAATTTGATACAACAATAAGAAGCACTTTATAACAAAGATGATGAAGAAGAGAAGGCATTATATTCTCATCATAAAGGCAAGGGAAAAGCACAATCTTCCCAAAAGTCCCAAAAACAACATCAGTAAGGGGACAAGAAAAAGAATAAATTTCCTATCTACAAATGAGGACATCAATTGAAATATTGTTGGTATAACGCATACAAGAAAGGTTCACTGAGTGATTATGGACCTTAAAATTAACAATCTCAACAAGGAAAAGCACACTACAAGCAAGAGTAGAAGAAGGAGAACTGGAAAAAGAAACCCCATTAGTATGGCAATGTAGCTGATCAAGAAGACCGTTTAGTTGATGGGAACTTGTTGTACACTTCCCATTCCAATGAAGCATCCACATCATCTAGTGTTGTTTGGTACATTGATTTGGGAGCCACTCAACACATGATCGGCAACAGAGATTGGTTTACCACCATGAGGGACACACCTTAAAAAAATCATGTTTCGTTAGGTGATGATTTTTATTACACTGTACAAAGTAATGGGAACATTTCTCTACCTCTTGGTTCACTGCATGGTAAATTATCTTATGTATTATACGTCCCTAGATTAACAAATAATTTACTATCAGTTAGTCATCTTCTAGATCATAAACTGAAGATTGATTTTAATATTCATTGCGGTAAAAAAGTGTGTTTGATTCGAGACAAATCCATAGGCTCAAAAATTGTTGTAAAAGCCTCAAATGTGGTACGGATATTCCAGCTTAATTTTGTTCACAAGGATGATCAAACACTAGTGGCTAAGAATACTTCCTCTGCATACTTATGGCATCAGATAGTTAGTCATATCCATATTATATATCTCGATACACTTTAACAGTACAATATGGTGATAGGTTTTCCATCTCTCAAGAAGTATACAGAAAAGCGTCCTAATTTCATAGCAAGAAAACAACACATAGCTTAATTATAGAAGAGTACTTATCAAGCTCTAGGTAAGCGTGATCTGGTTCATATCGATCTTTACAGTCTGATGCAACCTAGTCATTCTGGATTTCAATATTTCATGTTATGTGTTGATGATTATTCTAGAAAAATGTGGATTTTTTATCTTCATAACAAAATTGAATCTTTTGAGAAAGTAAATAATTTCAAAGTGGCTTTTGAGAATGAGACTGACCATCATATAATATCTCTTCACCCAGATCAAGGGGGATTTCACTAGTACTAAGTTTGAATCCTACCTAGAAGCTCACGAGATTTGTCGACAGATGCCTCGTCCACTAGCGAGGACATTCTGGGATGAACCAAAGAAGACAAAAATATATTTGATAAACAAAGTACCCACTGTTGCTCTTGATGGAGTAACTCCACATGAGCCATAGTCGAATTGAAAGCCATTCATTACACACCTCATAGTATTTAGTTACAAACCCAACATGCACATACCCAAGCAAAAAAGAAAGAAGTTGGACAATAAATCAGAGAAACTCATCTTCATTAGCTATAGTGAAGAGGCTATTGGGTATATATTGATGGATTCAAAGACCAAAAAATTATACACTAGTAGTGATGTTAATTACTTTGAGAAGAAGGAAATTGAGAATCCTTCTACAGACTCACATGATGTAGATAACACACTTGTGAAAACATAAGCAAATGTTCCTAATGATGATGACAGTGATGATGGGGATGATAGTGATGCTTAGACATGACCATGACCCATGGGAACAGTACAATGTATTCCCAAATGGTATACAAACATGATTTGATATAAAAAAATTAGATGCTCCTCTGGACACATTGTTGGTCCGAAAATCTGTCGCGTGGACAGATCTATGGATAGATGAGCCAACAGTGTGCAGGGCTTAGCCCCTCTTTGAGACAGCAAAGCGAAACTGGTTTATTGCTATTTCTACTAGCAGGAACCTATGCAAGTCTCACAGATTCTGCCTTCGGGGGTTGGGATCTCATCCCAGTAGAGTGTTCCAGGCTGCGAAAAGAAAGGAATGAAAGAGGGAGAAGAGAAAGAACAAATCCGAAGGGAGAAAAGAAATGAATTCCAAAGCAGAAAGGTCAGAAGATTTATGTTTTTAGTTTGGTAGTAAACAGAGCCAAACCTACTTGCATAAATAAACAAAGCAATACTGATAAACAAATGACGGAAAAGTAGATATGAATCCAACAGATTAAACACATACAGATCTAACGTAAGAAAGATCTAATGTATAACACAGCTATTGAGCACAAAGTCTGAATAATTGTATTACTGTTCTTTTCTATTACAAGAAAGCTCAAAATCTTTCTCTCCTCACTTCTATTTCTATCTAAAAAATGTTCTCCTTTTGAATACAACAAGTATTCCAGTATTTATAGAGGATGAGGGAGAGAGAAGCAAAATGGAGCCAACCACTTATCTACAAAGATATTTACAAAATATCTAAAAGTCATGTTGACTTTGACAACTTGGTGGATGACATCATCCCATGATGCAACATGGATGATGTCATCATTTGTGCCAACACATTTTAGACATTTTGAAAAGAAAGTCGGAGAATAGAGAGAAGAAGAAGAAGAAGAAGAAGCTACTCATCATCATCAATTCGTTGTTTACAGCGCTGACGGGGATTCCTCCGGCGAAGTGCAGGGCACTGCCTATTAACTTGTCCATCCATGGACTCCTTGTAACTTTCTGAGTTCTAACCCAGAACTCATCCATGTCAATGTGACCCAATTCTGAGTCTCTGACATCCATACTGCACTCGGCCTGTGATTCGAGCATCCTGACCCTCTGATATTTGTATTTCATCTCTTCCTCTGTCAGCTTAGCCTTTCCTCTTGGTTTGGTGGGCTTCTTGCCAGACGTAGACATGTGTTCTTTCGAACTCAGTTGCTGATCTACATGAAGAAGAAGTGAGACCCAATCCAAAAAGGTTGAATTAGTCATTTGATCTTCCATTGGAAAGCTAGCAGAAGAAAGAGTTAGAGATTTTAAGGCTCAAGGCGCAGGGCGCATGAAAAATGCAACTGGCAGGCCAAATAGATAAGGCGCACAGAAAAGGAATGTTGCAGAGGTTATACTGGCGCCAAAGGCGCATGGCGCATGGATGAAGCAGGTTGCATTTTATAGCAGGGCGCATAGGAAATGCGTGTTACATTGGGGTTTGGTGCGCCCTTTGGCGCATGGGAAGGTTGTGTAACATTAACAAATGGTGCGCCAAAGGCTTTGGCGCGGCGCATGAAGGTCTTACACAACATCATGTTACTGCAATGGAGGGTGCGCCCGCGCCTTTCTAACTTGATACTCGCGCGAATAAGGCTTGTGTTGCATGAAAGCTGGGTGCACCCTTTGGCGCATGAAAGCGGGATGTAACATGGAAAGGAGGTGTGCCAAAGGGTTTTAAGGAAGCGCGGGATTGATACTTGTAGCATGCAAAAAGGGCGCGCTTTGAGGGCGCATGAATTCAAACTGCAGCAGGATGGAAGGGTGCGCCCTTTGGCGCGGGTTTTGAGGTTGTAACATGGCGGGTAGATGCGCCAAAGGGGGCGCAACTATTTTTATTGCTACAAGGCGCGCCAGCGCGCCACGAAACTACACTTAACTGCTCAAATATTTTCTTACTCTTTTTTCTACTTCAAAAGGCTGCTTGGACAAGTAAGGTTTCACAAAGAGGTTTCAGCAGACCAAGCCATGAAAAACAACTCCCTTCCAGCAGATCTGGAAAGAGGGAGGAAGGAGAAAAAGAAAAGGAAACAGGACAGCACAGGGGGGACTAGCTCAAATATACTCCATTAAAAACCGACTAGCAGCCCAAAACAAAGACCAAGAAACGCCCAGACCAAGAACACAAAAGCACAAAATGGAAAAGAGGGAGAACCTCTTACCTGAATATATATCAAAAATTGAAGAGCGGGTCCACAGGTCGATGACAACGACAGAGCAGAGCTGACAAATCCAGAGCAATCACGTGCTTTGATTAAAAGGAATGAAAATGACATTGGGTGCGCACTGATATTTATAGAAAAATTTGTCATTAATGCGCCAACCACTTTTGAAATGGCGCATGAAAACTGCTGTCGACAGGGGAAAGTGTGCGCCCTTTGGCGCACGGAAGTATTCGACAACAGAAGAATGAGCGCGCCTTTGGCGCACCGTATACATTGTCGACATGAAGTTATGTGCGCCCTTTGGCGCACCAAAACTTGGTGTAACACATAGATTATATGCGCCCTTTGGCGCACCGAAAGACGTGTTAACATGGAAAACTATGCGCCAAAGGCTTTTAAGGGGGCGCACCAAAACTTGGTGTTACAAGGCAAATTCATGCGCCCAGCCAAAAAAGGCTCAAAAAGACTAAGTTCAAAAACTAGATTTCCCGGGAAGGGACTTTACGATGTTTCGAACGCGGGGGATCCCTAACAAGGGATCGAAACAAAATTTTCGGTATGGTTATCCGTAAAATTTCCCTTGTCAATTTTACAAGATAACACACATCAAATCCTATTGGTTGTAAATGGATATTCAAAACAAAGTACAAAGTGGATGGGACTATAGATAAGTACAGATTGATACTAGTAACAAAGGGGTATTTACAACATGAAAGGCATAGGCTATGACGAGAATTTTTTGTCCCACATCTAAGATCAAAATGATTAGGATGGTCTTTTCTCTAGTTGCACAGGCTGGTTGGAAAGCTCATCAGATCGATGTGAAAAGTCTCTTTTTGAATGGAGATCTACAGGAAGGAGTCTACATAATTTAACCTAAGGGTTTTGTCTTACCTGATGAAGAATGAATGTGTAGATATTATTTATCTAGAAAATAGTAGATTATAGAATGAATGGTAGGGCTGCAATATATAAGTTACATAGCAACATACAAACAAATACATGTAGTTACACAGGTACAAAAAACACTTTACGTGAATATAAAAAGCCAAATAATATGGTTGTAATAAATAGACCATGTAACAATAATATAACAACTAGTTACCCAACTAACCAATGTAACTTAGTAACAACTAATTACCAAAGGCAAATGATAAATTACATACAGTACATCCTTTTTAAGGTTTTGCCTGTGCCTGTACCTCCTATCAGGAAAAGGTAAATTAGAGTAAAAAAGTCTTTATTTTTTAAAAGGAAACATATTTTACAATGGTCAATTGTCTTTGGTGAAGAAGTTACATGTTTTTGTAGTATGTTACATTTCCTTATATGTAAGGGTGTATTCCTATCTAATAGTTTTTTTGTTAACGTATGTTGTACAACAAGATTTTGGAAAGGAAAATCATGTTGAATGCCATAGTCTTCAAAAGGTTTTAATTTTTATTTATATAAGGATGTTAATTTTTTATAATTTTGTGTAGTAGATTGCAAATAAGGAAGTAGTGGTTCCATATCCCCTCATTTTTCATCGATGGCATAAAAAAATATGGATTCATTAATGCAAATGATTTTTTGGTAGAAGATCTATGCATCTTTCCATGTTCTGAAACTAGATTTGAGTGTTTCTTCATTAGTTTTGAAGGGGATGTAAAGAATAAGTATTTCATGGCAATAGTTGTCAATGTCAACATGTTTAATGTAATTGAAAAATCACACAAAACATGGCTTAGTTCAAGGCTATTTTTTTCTTCCATTTTTATAATAAGGGAAGACAAATTCAGATAAGCACGCAAAGTTCAAGGAATTTGAGTGTGTCATGTAGTAGTCTATGATGTTTTCAGAGGAGTCGGGCTCTTACTGCAATAAATTTGGTGGTTTTAGAATGAATGTGTGGTCTTTGACATTGGAAGTGTTTATGACTCAACATGATAGGAAAATATTGGCTCAACTTGTATGGTAAACTAGGTACCATACCTTGTCTTTAGTAACATATGGGACCAATCAGAAGACAAGTAACCACCCACTTTGGCAGTTAAATCTAATGCAGGAGCATCACCTCTAATATGTGTATAAGGGTGGTAATATCCAAATTTTGGGTTTTTTAGGTGTATTCATGGTCCTAGAAGTTGTTAAGAGGCATTTAGAGGTGGTAGCTTGAGAGTAAGCTTGTTTAAATTTGAATAATTGGTTTTCCCTCCAAAATGCAACTTCAAGTCTTGGAGACCATTTTGGTTTGCTAGGTTTGTTTTGATAGGATATTGAAGCTTATAAGCATGTAAGGGGATGAATTGAGGAGTATGAAGGTGTATTGGGTCTTTATAGGACATAACATTCACAATGTGAGTCAAAGAAGCTTAAGACTAGGTATATGAGCTAAGCAACATGATATTAGGCTAAGGCCATCCATACGACAATGATTCAAGAAGGTGTATTCGGTTAGGTACAAGTGAAAGTAATATAAAAATGCAAATGTAACTACTTCACCTCATTCAAATTCGAATGAAAATCATAAAAGCTTCAAGAAAGGAAAAGAGTAGTGTTTTGGTGAATGCATTTGTAATCTTATACCATGCACATACCTTTGTGATGGTTGAATGTTCATGAAAATCTATTGCACGATGGATAACAAGCTATAGTTGGTCGTGGAGATCATTTGTGCTAAGTTTTGTAAGAATTTTATTGTGTGGGTGTTGATGTATATTGTGTAAACTATGAATAATGATATAATGTTGTGAAACCTTAGTGGATGGGAAAAAATGTATAATGAAGTATTATATGCTTTTGAAATGATAATAGAAATGGTTGGATGTCATTAGTAGTTCTTGAGATACTATCATTCCATGTGAAATGACTATGCTAGAGTATGACTCATTTATAACAATGGAGCCATCAATTTTGTTTTGAGAAATTAGAGCAGTTGTCATGAGAGGTATATATAGTGCTTGGAAGTTAAGGAATTAGGAATGATCACCACGTGGATAAAACCTTAGAGAAAATTTATAAACATTCTTTGGGTAAGAAGGATATCCTTTAGTTGGAAACAAACATGTAACCCCAATAGACCCTACTGCACTGGGTCTCGGTCATGCATGGGTAGAGAGTTGGTGAAATCTTGATTTATTGAGACTTGTAGATTTAAAGGATATGGTGGGTGATAGTTAGAGAAGATGAGAAGGGATGAAAGGTTACTCCAAAAAGGAGGATGATAATGATTCATTTCTAAACTTAAATGTATACTCATAATTTGGACACCCTGTGGCAATTCGGTAAAAGAAGACCATATTGAATACTGAGAAGATAATATCAACTTACTTGTAAGGTAAACTTCTTTGAATTGCTAATATAATCGTGCTTGGAAAAGTTAAGGATATGAATCGAGTTCTAGGAAAAGTGATTGCAAGAACTGTGTTCTTGGGCACCACTGTGGGTTGGTTAGGGTTTGGTAGGGTTTTATACTTGGATATTCTAGTGATGGTTTCAAGAGATGAAACTTTGGAATAATGATCTATCATATTTATTTTTCAATATTTAGAAGGTTTCAGGGTTGTGAGAAAGGATAGTGTGTGAATAGTTAGTGACAATTGTTTGTCTCAGTTAGAGTTAGTGAAGGAGACCTAATATTTAATGCTAAAAATAATGAGTAAGTAGGATTATTGTAAAGGAAGACCATCAAAGTTCCTTCATGATAATATGAACCTTTGATGGGTATTAGGAATGAGGCTTACATTGTTGGTGGAGTGAGTAAAACCATAGGTACAAGTGGAAAGATGCTCAGACAAGGCTAGTTAAGGTCTAAGAAAAGTCAAACAGTGATTATACTAAAGGTGTACTTCCTCAAGGGATTAGAAAACTACAAAGGATATACATAAATGATGAGATAAAGGGACCGTGAGGGTGAACTCATTTTTCATGAAATCATTCTATATTAACCCAACCATTGATGGAGTGAGGGCATTATTCTTGATCATGGTGAAAACACAGTCCTAGAAAAGAAGAGTGCATTTTGAAACTTTTGACTGAGTTTTTCTAATGCATTGGCAAAGATAAATTAGAGATGGATTTAGAACATGAGAAAATGATGGTATAGTACAAGGAGGAGAAACACTTCTGAATGAACATGCTTTATGAAAGTCTCTTGTCTAAGGGATTAAGTGCTAATGGAAGTTATTGAGAGAGTTAGAGAAGGGAAACAAAGCAACTAAACTTCTTGGCTTGTGAAATAACATAATGAAGGTGGGAAAGACCTTGAGGAGAGATATAATGCATGAGACGGGACAGTGATAATAAATTATGCATGAAAGAGGAATCTTAAGTTTGATGTAGTAATTATGGAAAATTTTGAACATAAATAAGGTAATTGTTGATTCTTCTTGCTTTGTTGACACTTTGTTAAATGAATACACTTTTTTTGAGATGTACTATCAAGATTAGTAGAACACACAAACTAAAATTTGGGGTTAGGTTTTTTTATTTCTTAAACTAAATGTGTATTTGGGCGTGTGATATCAATAAATGATATGTTTGAGGAACAAAATGGCATATTTGAGGTGCATTATAACTAAGAATTGATTGAGTGCATGAAGAGTGACTATTCTCTGCACCAAAATATCTTGATAGACACAAGGAAAAAAAAAAGGAGTTAGGTTAATGATTGACATGTCTTGAGTTATTGTGAGGCTTAGACATGCACAGAGGGTTAACTCAAGACCCTTGATGACTCCTAAAGTGGTGACAATTGAGCCAATAAGTTACAGGATTCCTTTAGACAAAGGGTTGTATTTAAGACCTAGGACATCAAAAAATATCTTAGGCATGACAGAAGTACTAGCACATGAGTCAATCTTATAATTATGGACAAGGTGCTTGCCTATGATCAAGGACATATAAAAGGGCGGGGTTTTAAAAACCTTAATTACTTGTTTCTCCTCTACTTGACAGATATTGACAAAAACATGAGTTTTTTGGATGACAGGGTCAATGTGTGGAAGTTGCGCCAAAGCTTCATGCAATAGGTTGAGTTGAGATGGAATGGCCAGGGCATCCCACATTATGACATTTACATTTTTCTTCTTCATTTTGTCCACAATGTTGAATGGGAGGCCCATTGATTTGTGCATTTGAGGCACAACAACACATTTTCTTGATTCTTTAGGTGCATAGGTAGGGACTCTTGCTCGTACAGAGGTTTGACCTTCAAAATCAGGGGTACGCACCACTTCTGTAGGAGCAGTGAACGGAACCTCGTATGTAGGAACTTGCGTGCCATGACTTTTGGGTTGATGAGTTGTATCCTTGTGTTTTTTAGGATTAACCTATATGACAAAAGCCAAAGGTTGCGCGCTTGACTCGAGCATTCTTTTCTTGTACCTTGTATTATCGGAAACCTAGGTACACGATCTGTTTGTGTCATCTGCAACTTGATTAATTGCACATAATTCTTCAATGCCAAAAAAATAAGGTTGGCCTCAGGAGGAGCTTCTGGCATTACTTGATTCTCAGGCTTGCTTGCACTTGTGGAAGGTTCACAGGTTGAAGCAACATGAATCATGTAATCCTGTGTGCATGCAACATTGGCACATTGATTCTGACTGTGAGGTATATTGCAAGGGAAGTGCCATTCTGACTCTTGTGCTATATTGTTCAGTATTGAGACTAGCACTTAACTTGTACTAGGCGCTGGAAAAGGTTACGTAGGAGGAATCATTTGCAAGAGAAGATGTGTGCTCACATGTCATACGTCATTTTGCTAGTTCAACCCATACCTCTGATTTGCATATTGATTTCTAAAGAGCTAATGGCTCTGATTATACCCTTGATTAGAACTATTTATGAAGGCTTACGCCTGCTGCTCTTCTAGTGATATGACTTTATTGGACAAGTTTCTAATCAGGGCTTTGATTTCTTCACACTCCTTTTGTTGCATGGGAGAATAGGATGTGGATGCATTGGGTTGCATAATTTTCTCAAGAACAAGAGAAATCAAAGGTTGGGGCACATGATGCATTTCTGGGAATAAGGGCACAGGCAGTCTAGGAGCTAACTTTCTTGCCTGGATAAGACTATTCTCTGCACTTCTTGCAATAATATAAGTAACATGTAAGGTTCTACCCCACATAGACTAGAACTTGACTGAGATGGCACTATTTAAATCCCTCAAATAATACAAAAAACATGTTGGGTTGTAGGCCTTACCACTTGAGGAATTCTATTCCAAGTCTTCTGAAACCTGATATTAAAATAAATCATATGCTCATTGGGCACTCTTTTTGTTGTCAACTGTTGCTCCACCGAAGGCATGTGATCTGACTTATCTTCAAAATAGTTGTAAATATATGTTCCAAGCTCATCCCAGTTGGAAATAGATGCATCCCTCAAGCTTCTGTACCACTGAAGTGCTTTTCCTTTAAACGAAGCCATGAGTAGCCTAACTGCTACATCATCATGTGTGATCAAATATATAGAGCACATGTTGTCTACATCCTGGATGTGTTCAACAGGGGTGACTTGATTCTTGCCAATGAAGTATGGAATACTATTGAGTGCGGCTGCTGACATATCATGTTGCACATTCAAAATGAGAGGACTTCCGTCAGTGAAGTTGGAAAAGTTCCTCAGAGGTGGTGGAGGAGGATTTGTCATGAAAAGTTACACAAGATGCCTACCAAGAGGAGTGGAAAGTGCATGGTGCATTAGAGATGGAGATGCACGTGTGGGTGTTCTTCTACTTGTTCTTCTCGGAGATAGTTAGATGTATTCAAATAACTCTTATGTTGTTGTGCTTTGTCTGATATGCACTCTTCTCATGAAAGGCGCACGAATTGCTGGAAACAATAGATCTGAGTGTTGGGAGTCATGAGATGTGTTGAAATAAGCCTCCAAAGGGTGGAAATCATTAAGTCACACACCAAAACTTAGCAATGATGAAAGTTAATCTTTCTATGTTGGTCCCACTGGGCATGCCAAAAACTGTTAGAGCTCAAACTTACACCCATCCCAGATCAGGTTGAACTGGCTCGTTTAGGTAATAATGGGACTGTCTCCAAGTTGTGGGACCTTGCGTGCTTAAGACAAACCTTTAGAGAATGTTGTTTCCTCTAACTACTTCTATTGCTACTGGTACGCCTAATGTTGAAATGGAAGTCCTAAGCTAAACATGCCAAGGGACCAAGGATAGGGGGATATGCGGAAAGGGGAAATTAACCTAAAGGAGGCAATATCACCAAAAAGAAAGGGGTATGAACATGATCAGTTTTGAGTGAAAATGAAGGAAAATGCACAGAGGAAGGCTAGACAGGTGTAACACAAACTAGAACGTTGTTGAACATTAGTTTTCAATGGACACAGTCAGAAAAGGATATGCAAGGGATGTGACAAAGCACAATAATCATGTTACGTAAGGGAGAGGAACGTAAGAATAATAAAAATAAGTTAAGGCAGAAAGTAGTCACAAAACAATGCTTCCAGAAATGTAGAGTTTGTTACGATGGCATATAAGGTCGATATCCGCATGCAAAGACCACCTATAAAGGTTTGTAACTCAAAATACAAGGCAATACCTATAAAAACTTAAAGAGTCCATCCCTTTACAATGAGCAATGTTATTACATTTATAGATGAATGAAATAGAGAAGAGGAGGAGAAGGAGGGAAAAACCAATTTGAAAACTCAACCACCAACAACCAACAATGAATGCCTATAAATCTACCTAAAAATATATCAAACGTGCTTCCCCATATCTTATTGGCATGTAAGAGAAGGAAGGAGATGAGGTCTGAATCAAATCTGGTGGTTGGAGCAATCAGATCTCACATTGATGGCATGAGTGATGTTTACCATCTTCTCACCTACCTATTCCCTCCAAGATTTGAACTTGATTAATATAGAGTGTAGCCCATGTCATCAACTATTTTGTCATTTTCTGCCACATGTCACATTTTAGTTGGTTACAATGATTCAACGCCCTATTAATGCACTTTGATTGGTTTTGTGTAGCTCACTTAATGTCTGTCACATGCCACATGACACAGTAACTTACACGGAAGAAGGCAAGAAGGCACGTTCAAGATAGAGATATGTGGAAGGAAAGTAGAGGAAGGGTACATAAAAGTAATGTGCACTATAGAAATGGAAAAAATACTTGCAAAATGGATGTATGGAAGAGGGCGCAAGCATCAAAATTTGATGGGTAGTAGAAGGAAAATGGGGCACGCAAGAATGCCAGGGGTTAACTAATTTGGGAAGCAAGTCCTAGGAATGTGTAAGGGGTGCGTGAGCTGCTGGGAGGAAGATGAATATGCAAGGAGTGCACGTGAGAGAAATGGAAGAAGAGAGAGGAAGGGGAAAATGAATGTGGAAGGTGCGAAGCATGAGAAGAGCACAAGAGAGCACAAAATGAACTACAACTAAGAAAATTATGCCAAGCAAGCAAAAAAAGGTCGTGCAACCTGTAATGTTGAAACTTAGAGCCATAATGTGTTGTAAGTTGTCTAAATAACTCGGGAGTTATTTTCGACAAAAAATACTATATCATGAACTGTTGTTTAGAGGGATCGAAAGCACTATATAGGTTTTGTTTTGTAGACATTTCTTGTCTATTCAACATTGCATTGCCATGGCTGTGGATCATTTGAATGATATCAACATGCATTGTTTTATGTTCAGAATGAATTCTTATAATCGATTTTGTCATATTTCAGTCAATTTTTGTCATGTATGAACAACTGTAAATTGTTATTGTGTATGCATTAAGCACATATTGGGCATCAATATTTTCCTGCCATAACAAAGGAATATGTTTTCTATAAGAATTATTCCATGATTAGGTAAGTTTTTTTTTCAAGAACAATGTTGGTTGCTTAAAAGTTGTTTGGATTCCATGCATGGAGTTGATTTCATCCATGCCAAGATTTTCAATAAATATATCAAATGTAACCCAATTTTCATATATTTTGTTTTCAACAACAAAAAAATATAGAAAGCGCATTTGCAATAGTAGCCTTAGTTATTTCTTCACAAGGTTTAATTATCTTTGTGTATTTCATTGGCGGTTGTGGGAACTTGTATATGCATTTCAAGTGTTTTTTTACAACTTTGTGTGTGATGATGACACTATAGTATCATCATATTTGGAAGAAAAAAATCAATGTCATGAGTTATGTACTTGTCCACAAAGGACTCAATAGTTTGATCGTCACTATCTCCATAGATGGGTGCATTTTTACCCATATTAGCTAGTGACTATGAGAGTTTCCTTTTTTTTGTAATTTGGTTATACAAAAGTAATCATTAACTTCTCTGAAAAAAGAGTAATCTTGAAAAACTAATTGTTTTAATACATCGAGTCTATGTTTATAAAAATTAGTGCAAGTGACTGGATCATTTTTAACAAATAAGTTACTATAATGGAAATCAGAAGGCAAATGCATGCCCGAAGGAAGTGTATGACAATAAGATTTGTTTAGTTTTGAAAGAGGTGGAATTAGAGGCAACCAAAAATGCTTTGCACTAGAGAATGTGGCAAAAAATATTGGTGGGCCTGGTTGACGAATCATGGCAAAAAAAAATCTGGTTTTTTGTAAATAATTAGGTAAAATGCGAATCTTTTTAAAATCAATGTAACCAATATCAAACTCAATAATTTTTTCAAGGTTGGGCCTGGAGTTGACATCTTTTGTAGTTAATTTATGGCCTTTTATCTTTCCTTTTCTGATTCTAACCCAAATACAACTCCCAACTTGCTCTATAAGTATTTTTATTGCCTTAAAGAAAATGTTGGTTATGTGATAAGAAAATATTTGATCAGAGTTCAATAGTTCACATTGTGTTATTTTCTGATACGATATCATTTTTTGTGGCAGCTGTGTGGCAGGGCTCACCAAAAAACAACATCAAAAAATTCATTTCCTCTGAAAACATGGCTTGGAAGATGTCAAGCAGTCTAAAGCCTTCATAGGGAGTAAATTGTAAAATCTTGTATTTGAGGAAGTGCGTAGTTGTAGGTTCTGTAAGCGCATGGATTGAAGTGTGTCATATGTGTTGGCATCGTAACTATCATCACTGAAAGAATTAATTTCTTAAGGGCTATGTGAATTTTCTTCAAGGATGGTTTTTATGTCATCAAGTGTCGAAGAAAGCAGTTGATCCCATTCATGGTTAGTTTTTTATGTTTTTAATGCGATACAATGTTGTTTTGAACAATTCCTTGAGAGCTTCCATCGTCATTGTTGTGTGTATGTTTCATGATTGGTAAGTTTTTTTATATTCAAGTCATATTTTTAGTGCAATAGCAATTATTTGTGTGTCTTCTATGTAGTGCAATAAAGCCTCCTAGATTATATCAACATTTGTTGGGATTATAATTGATGGGTAGACACTTTAAGGTAAAAATTAATCATGATAGTTTGAAATACTTCTTGGAGTAGTGACTATCTTCATAAGAACAACAAAAATGGGTCACTAAGATGTTGGGGTATGAATTTGATATTATTTATAAGAAATGGAAGGAAAATTTGGTTGTTGATGCTCTAGCTAGGAGGGATGAGTCCATGAAAGCATTGTTTTGTGCCATATCTATATTAAAGGTAGATTGGGTAGATCAAACAAGGGAGGAATGAAAGAAAGATGCAACAACACATACTCTCATTTAGAATCTCTAGGCAGATACAACCATATCAAAACAATTTATATGGAAGGGGGATACATTGTGGTACAAAGATAGGCTATATTTTTGTAAGAACTCTACACTTAAACACCATGTTCTTTTAGAGATCCATTCTTCTCCATTAGGTGGCCATTATGGGTTCTCAAAACCTTATCATAGAGTTTTGGGAGGGGTTGAAAGGAGATGTTCAAAAATTTGTGGTAAAATGTTTGGTGTGTCAACAAAATAAGGGTGAGACCATTAAGATACTAGGTCTCCTCCAACATTTGTCTGTTCCTAGCGAGAGATGGGAAGAGGTATCGATGGATTTCATCATAGGATTACCTAAGTTAGAAGGGAAAAGCATCATCATGGTCATAATGGATAGACTTACCAAGTATGCTCATTTTTGTGCCCTGGCTCATCCTTTCATGGCTAGTACAATTGCCATCGCATTTATGGACACAATTCAGAAGCTCCATGGCACGTCCAAAATTATAGTAAGTGATTGTGGTCTAATATTTATAATAAAATTTTGGACTAATTTGTTCTCTTTTTTGGGTACCCAACTAGCTCAGAGTTCATCTTATCATCCTTAATCAGATAGGAAAACTGAGGTGGTAAATAAATTTTTAGAAGGATATCTTCAATGTTTTACTTCGGATAAGTAAGAACATTTGGTGCAATGGTTGCCACTTGCAGAATGGTGGTACAATACTTCATTTCATACCCCCTCTAAAATGTCTCCATTTCTAGCACTTTATGAGTACCATCCTCCATCACTCATCTCTAGTTTGAAGGTCAAACCAAAGGTGAGAGAAATCCAAGATCACATTCAACACCAACATGAAGTACTATCTAGTCTTAGAGAAAACTTAACAAGGGAATAAAAATGCATCAAACAACAAGTTGATCAACATCATAATGAGCGACAAATTGAAGAGGGTGACTTTTTTTTTGTATGGTTACAACCATATAAGCAGTTATCATTAAAATAATAGAAGAGGGATAATAATCTTGCTCCTAAATACTATGTTCCTTACCGAGTGTTGCAGAAAATTGGTAGTGTGGCATATACGATGGAGTTCCCTCGAGGAAGTAAAATACATCCAATATTCCATGTTTCTTATTTGAAGAAAGTTATTAGGCATCACATTTCCACCCAATCAGTACTTCTTGAACTAGATGAGGAAGAAACGATCAGATTGGATCCTGAAGGTATTCTTTAGGCATGCACCAAAAGAGTGGGGACCAGAATCATTACCGAGTACTTGATCAAGTGGAAGAATATGAATATTGAGGATACATCATGGGAGGATGAAGCATTTTTATAGCAGGATCCAGGGCTTCCCAACATTGGGGGCAACATTGCTTTGAAGGGGAGGGGCATGTTACGCCCTTAATCATATATCTTACATTGGATGTATATAATCAACTTGTGGCTATCATAACTTATTATCATGATGCATATCTTTCATATATGTTATATTATCACTAGTGGGCCGGCCTTGATGATGGTCATAACATAAAAATAGTATATATAGGGGTTAGTACGTAGTAGTTGATCATCATATTGAGCATTTGAGTCTTATTGTATGGTTTGGAGGTTTCCCCCTCAAAGTGGCTAAGTTATTCCACTTTCATATTGAGATCATTTATCTACAATCTTATGTTATTTTGTGTCTATTACTGCTCATAATTATATTTATACAAGTCATTTCATTACATTATTTGTGTGTCTTCTATGTATCTTGGTAAAGCCTCCTAGATTATATCAACATTTGTTGGGACATTTATAATTTCTCCCTTCAAGATGAATTGAGGTTGTTTGTAATAACGATGCCTGATTTGAGAAAATGCAAGACACAAAGAAATAAATATTTCTTCAATATGAGAGAGTATTGTAACATGTGGGAGTAAAGGATTCACTTTGATATGATGTGGCGATGAAAATTTTGACAAGGTTTTGTTTAACAAGTTTCTTGACCAAGGTTGACAAATTTTTCTTTGGTATGACATGGTTTCACGAGATGTCAATTTCAAGTATGTTCTTTTTTTTTCAGGTCAGTAAAACATGTCTTGTTGTACTTGCTATGGATTTTCTTACAAATTAGACATGTATGGATCAATGTGTCTTTTATGCAAGCATGAAATTGGGATATGAAATGTCCTGATTTTATTGTTTGTTATTGACGTTCCCCTATTATTGTTTTTAGTTAACAAAAAGATGTATAGATCAATGTGTCTTTTGTGCAAGCGTGAAAGTGGGATATACCACGATATATTTTTTTGGTTTGATTTCCATGTTCTCATATTGCTTTTTAAACAACGCAAACATAATTCAGTCATCGATGGTTTGCATTATTTTATGATAGTTGATGTGTGTACGTAGATGTTCAGTGTTTAGTTGTTTAAGTGGTTGGATGGAGGCTATATTATATGTATGCACAACAAATGGTGAATACAAAAATTAGCATTTTTAGTCAAGGATTCATAATGAAATTTCTCTTCATTCAGTGGAAATTGAGTAAGGTTTTATGTTAGCAAAGGTTGTGGTTGAGTGGAATAAATTTTTAAAATCTGAAATGGGTTTGGTTGCCATAATTGAATTTTTATATTCAAAAGTATACATAGCCATGTTCACTACAAATCCTTCCCAATTTGTAATGCCTGGTATGTTTTCTATTGGGTTTTTGTAAAGCCAATTGTGGAGAAATTCCTAATTTCCCTTTGTCTCCATGAAGAAATGAACAACAAAAACATTGAAAAACATACCGATGGAGACATTGATGGTCAACTTCATTTTTACAAAGATGGAAAATCAAACCATATAAAGTATCATTGCAATAGTGTTACCTCTTATCAGTCTAGAGAGGTCTGATTCCTAAAGACTATCACAAAATCTAGCCTAATAAGTCTCAAAATATATAGGAAGGGATGTTGGACATGCATGATTGGATGCCTCAACATAGTCGATGTTTTTTCTAGAGAAATGGCTCTTAATGGCCACATAGAGGGTTATAATCATGGGAAATTATACAATATGGGAGGCTATGAGTGCTTACATTAAAGAGAAGGTAATTATTGTTCCTAGTCGCTGAACAAACCCATATTGATATGTCAAGCCATATAGAAAGCCAATGTATGTAAAAATTTGTCCCCAATAGGCCATGCTCATCATTTTCATGGCTACGAATTGTTGAATGTTTCATTTGATTTAAATATGTTTGACGGTCATGGACACCATGAAAAATGTAAAGAGTTGGATCTAACTATAATTGAAAAGATGTCAATGCATTAATATCTGTTTGGGCCAATAGGTTTTGAAAATCTTCAATGATAACGACTCTTAGCTCAACATAAGTATATCAAAAATGTAAGAGAATAAAAAAAACATAAAATAAACAATCACCAACAATTTAATTGAATGCAACATCCCGCCAAAGATGAAACCAATTCAAAACAACATTAATGCATTCAACAATGTGATTGGACAATTCTTATTGATCTACATCCACTGGTGTGGTTGACATGACATTTTTTACATCAAAGTATGTATTTTTCTTAGGGAAAAATTAAAGTTGAATAAATTATAAAAGAGTGATTTAATTATATTTGAATTAAATATAATCGGAGAGTAACTCCTAAAATAAATGATGTATAAAATGATAAAGTACAATAATGACACAATCAAAATAAGATGCAGAATATGAAACCTTAAGCAGGAGATAGAGAAAAGATGACTTAGCTGATATCCATGGAGTCTAGAAATGATCTAGGCGGGTAGAAGTGATAAACATGATGCCAAAAACATCATAATTGACCTCTGTAAATTCTAGAGCTCATGAACAAGGATGAATAGGGGCATTTGTAGCAGGACAAATGCTGCTTGGGCAATGATGACTAGATCTAGGCACACATAACCACGTGAAAGTTGAATTTGGTTTCTGTTGTGTCACAAGAGCATCATAGTTGTTCCATGTTGGTTTCCTGATGTTCACACTATGATCAAAGGAGGTACTTGTAACCTACAAAAGAAATTTTCCCCTGCACAAGCCCACAAACCGCATCAAACCTAAAAGGTAAAATGCACAACGGGGAGTAGGACTGACCCTGACGAGTCACCTTGAGAGTGAACTTACGACCGAGTGTTGTACTACATCTCAGACTCCATGTAGTTCTTGTGAGTGTGTGTAGAATTTTTTTTCTAGGATTCCCTTATGCAAGTTACACTTGATAACAGGTTATAACTAAAACGTAACAATGTAGTAAAATATGTGGATGGAATAGAATGAACTTCCCCTTCCTATGTTGTGTATTGATTCAATAAAATATGAATACTTTATTAAAATCTAAATGCAAAGATTTCTATAATGATATACAATGAAATACAAGTACTAATAAATTTTACTTAATGTAATTATGAAAGTAAATGATATGGATAGGGAACTTATCTTGATTTTTCTAATCCCGAAGTGTATTTGAGTAGGAGGAATAGATGAAACAAAAAATCATATTTTCACAATCACACTCAGGAAAATGTAGAAGCATCAGGAGTGCCTGGATTGGGGTGCCTAGGTAGGGGCAAGGGTGCTTGGGGCACCCAAGACCTCTCCTGGGCACTGGATTCTACGAAAAATCTCGAAGTCTAATCTCTTCAACATTGCTAGGTTTTTGCTCTTGTTTTCCAATGATCACATGTACTTCACTGGAGCTCACTATTATTCACCTAAAACATGCAATCAAGATGAAGCATCTGCAAAACCATCAAACCAAATCAAATCTTAAAAAGAAAGATGCAAAATGAGGGTTCAGTCTGTCCTCAATTTTCAAATAAGTCAACTTATGACTGAGTGTTGCACTACATCTCAGACCCAATGTATTTATATGTGTTTGTGTCTGTAATAGTGCTCTTAGGTTTCCCTCGTGCTGGTGACACTAAGATAATTGAAAATGTGTGGGATGAAAAAATGAAATTCCCCTTCCTATGCAATGTGTATGTAGAGTAATGAGCTCAAGATAGATAGCCCTCGATAGGAATTGCTCGCCCTTATAATGGTATGTATATTGTGTTTATATAGGGATCTCTTTCTTAAATTTCGAAACTAATGACCTGACATGTCGACTATGATCTCGGGATAGGAGTAAGAAAACCAAAAATTCTGACCACAAATGTTAAAAATGACAAGGATAACAAAGAGGGCACATGCACCCAGGATGGATAGGAGTGCCTAGGTACTAGTGTCCAGTCTTGGTCACTTGTGTCCAGAGACAATTCACGACAAATGTGCAAAGTCTGACAGACATGGATCCCTGTGACCTGACCAAAAATATTTTTAGGAGTGAAAAATGCAAGAGATAAAACAATAGAAATAACCAAAGTAAACAAATGGACTAGACAATGGGTCACTAGTGAATATTGTTCTTATGTAATATCCATATATGAAACAACATACTTAGTGGTATAGTAGAACAATAGTATGTGGATGATTTTGTGTCTACATGTATGCAGAAGTATGTAACCCTTGTCCCTTGAATGGATGCTAGATGAATTCCTTGGGGTGATTTTGGTGCCTTTTGAATGCAAGCTTAGGTGATAATAGTAATGCTTAGTGTTTGGTCCTTGATTTTGAACACAGAACTATGTATTTATATGATACCCTTGTTTGAATTTCATAACTGACAACTAGAAATCCAACCCATATGTGAAAAAGATTACTAAAAGATAAAAGATACCCAAAAATAGTGAGTAAAGTAAGAAAGGGTAGGGGTGCACCTAAGTGGGACAAGAGCGCCTGGGCTCTGCTATCCTAACTAGGCACTAGTGTCTAAATCCTTGAAAGATGGACAAGTAAAGTTCTGACTAGGCTGTAGGGTGTGTAAGACCAAATAGAAAATAAGAGACAAAGAAAAGAGGTCAAAGATGGTTTTCCACCACTAGTTTTCTCGCTTAGGAATCATGTAAATGTTAGCATGATTTTAGGACCTAGAAATGTACCCAAGTGCGTAATTTAGTGTCTACAAAAGGTCGATGCATATACCTTGAATGGACGAATGAGAATTATGAAAACAATAGGAAGATAAATCCTCTTTTTTTGTGACACTTGGAATGGAAATAAATGCATTATACATCCAATAATTTTTTTTAATGTGAACATGCTTAAAATCCAGGCATTTGTCATTCCATAAATTGAAGAATATGGGAAATAATCAAGAATTTTATTCCAATACAAACTGACATGCCAAGAAACTCTGAGATGTAAATTATAAATTCAAAATACAGTTTTTATTGTTAATTAAATGGCCATGTGGGTTATGGGGATTGTTTGAATTTAAAAAATCCACAATTATGTTTAATTATAGAGAGAAGTCAGGGATTCTATGAGAACAATTTGTAGAAGCAAAAAAATGAGGACCAAGCAGGTGTAGATTTGCAACGAGTTGCACAAAACGATACATAGTATTGAATAAAAAATGTTATGTAAGTGGGTGTTATGAGAGAGATAAATAAGAAAATAAATATACCACGGAAACGATTGCATTCGTGTGGAATTTCTAAACCTATTACTAGAGCTACTATAATTTTGTTTGGATTTTTAAAATGTTGGACGCTTGAAATGAGGAAAATATGTGAGCAATGTAAAATGTAAAAAATGAATCATGTATTTTGATGTATTGTTAATTCCAAAAATGTGGAAGGTGTTGCAAACTATATAGAATATATTTATAGTTAGTATTGAATCCATGAAAGAACTATTGAGTACATTTATCATGTGCATGGTGGATTAATTCTATTTTTATATTTGTAGATCTAGACCAATATTAAGTTTTCCTAAGTGCATTTGTAAAAATGTAATATTACCCATAAACCAATATTAATTCAAGTTGAAGTAGATGTTCAAAAGAGATTAAAATTATATATGTATTGTGAGCTAGGAAAATACACTAATAACAAGAAAGTAACTAACTAGATACCTTCTCCTTCATGATTCCTTAGCAAACCTTGGAATGGGTGAACATAATGTGGATGGGCCCAAATTGCTCGAAATGTAGGTGCTTCCTTCGAACTGGAGAAGGACCTTCTCTGCAACAAGATCGACTTACTTTGCACCAATGGATAAAGGGATTAATGGATTTTGGATGATCAAAATGGGGCTATTTGAGCATTAGGAAGAGGTGGAGGGATGTTCTATGCTTAAAGGATGCAAGAACTTTGATGGGATTATTCAAGCTTATTTTGAAAGAGTGGGGTCGAGGCTATATTTATAGCCTAGAAGTGGGATTAATTTTGGGGTTTTAGGTAATCATGATTTGGAAAAGTAAACATGATTAGGTCAGTGGGAGACATGAGGAATGGTCCAAAATTAAAATTTAATATTTAATTCGCAAGTGGGTGGACATGGGGAATATTTAGCATGTGAGGAAGATTGGGTTTAATTTAGGGGTTGAAATGGATTAATTAATCAATTAACATTGATTAATTTAATGTGGATTTTTGTGGGAAATGAAATTGTGAAATTAATTGATTTAGGATATGTGTGAAATTGGGGTGTTTACATTTGCCCCTCTTTGGAAGGGTACTACGAAAGTAGTGTCCTGTCAAAGAAAGTAGACAAGATGGATGAATATGCCCCAGGTAGACATGATTGAAAGTTTTGAAGATATTATTCTTCAAGGAAGGTGTTCCTTCGGTAAGAAGTTATTAGAGGAAGAAAATAGAAAGCATTCTGCTAAGCAAGAAGTAGAACAAACATTTCTGCTTATAAGAAGCGGAGGAAAGAATTCAATCTACTTTTGCTAAACAAAAATTAGAACAAATATTTGTTAGAGTAGAGTAGAAGGTGGTAGGTGATGGATCTCATGGTATCCTCGAAGAAAAAAATGTCATGGGAAGATGTGATTATGGATAGATGTGATGATACCCCCTTGAGAGGGTTGACAAGAATGGAAAAGATGACATAGCTCTCGAAAAGAGGAGAGGTCAACTCTACAAAGAGGAGGATGAGAATGGGGTGTAAGAGAATGGAACAACTGTAGTGTGCAAATGGGGAAAGTATTCAATCAACCTTGAATGCTAGGTGTGAGGATGTGTTGAAGGGCGTAATGAGTAAGAGTGGAAAGAGAAGAAAAAAGGAATGGATAGGAGTAGTGGTTGATTATGAGAAGGGCAAGAAAAGTCAAAGATGAAGGAGACAAGGGTATGGAATATAACAGACAAAGACAAAGGAGGAGAAAAAAGGAATGAAAGAGGTAGAAGAGAGTAAGAGAGAGGGATGCTAGGGGAATAAAGGAATGATGAAGGACAAACAAGAAGAAGACAAGATGCGATAAGAGAAGACGACAAAGCAGAGGGTGAAATTATGAAAAAAGGGAGAGAGATTCAAAATGAAGGGAGTGGAATAGTGAAGAAGGGTGAAGGAGATGAAGGGAGAGAAATGATGGAAAATGAAAGAGATGATAGAACTAAGAAAAGAAATAAACTATAGAAGTAGGAGGTGAAGAAGACAAGGGTATGGAATAGAGTACACAGAGACGAAGGAGAAGAAAAAATAGGTGGAAGAGAATAATAGAGAAGGATGATAGAAGAAGGGAATGAGGAAAGCCAAACAAGAAGGAAAAGAAAAGATGAGAGTAGGGGGTAAAATTAGGAAAAAGGGAGAGAAAGGTGCAAAATGAAGGTAGTGGAATACAAAAGATAAGATGAAGATGGAGGGATGAGAGAAAGGGACAAAAGGATGGAAAAATGAAGGAGATGAGGAAGATGAAGAATTTAAATAAGATGAAAGAGATGATAGAACATAGAAAAGAAAGAAACTACGAGGGACCAGGAAGATGTGGAGAAGATCAGAGAAAAGAAGAGAAACTTGGTACATAGAATTATTGAAAATGTAGGGGATGGTAAAGAAAATAGAGGAGAGGGTAGGAGGAAGGTGAAAATGATGGGGGAAGAAGAGATGACAGAGCTGGATATAGGGAGAAGATTGAAGGAACTCGGTCGTCGTGGGGAAGACCAAGGTAGATAATATGGTATAGATTGCATGGAGATGCATGTGGATAATGATGGGGTAAAAGAGACTGGATAACGAGAAAGAGACATGGTACTAACGGGGAAGTATGAAGGAGGCGCGAGGAAAAAAGGGAGTAGGATGATAAAGATAAGATGAAACAAGATGAAGAGCGGGTAGGGAGGAGAGGATAACAAAGAAAATGATGTAGAAGGAAGGAAGGAAAACTAAGAATGGGGATAGTTGGTGTAGAGTGGGCAACATCAGGAATGTTAAGAGAAGAAAGAGGGGAGGAATGACACGGATTAGAAAAGATTCGAGAGATGCATGAGATGAGGATACAAGGATTACGAGACAATAGACAACAGAATGTATGATGAATGACAATAAAGATATTGACGAGGGCGAAGGGAAGAATGGAGAGGTGGGGAATAAGCGACAAGAAAGAGTGGGGGTGGAGAAAAGGTAGGGGATGGAAGAGAGAATGAGGGATAAAAATGGTAATGTCTAGTAAAGGGATGTTAGGGGAAGTCCACCAATAATTATTTTTGGTGAAGGATGAGAGGAAAAGTGAAGAAATTGAAAAAGGGGATGGAGAATAGAAGAGGCAAGGCCAATGAAGGGATGTCAAGGGAAGTCCACCAATAATTATTGGTGGGCACGGAGGAAGGAAGGAATGAAGAAAAAATGGAGAAGGTCAAAGAGAGTGAACAAGGCCGTGCAGAATGAGGATGAGTGAATTTTATGGGCATAGTCCACCAATAATTATTAGCATGGAAATGGAAGATGATGATGAAAGAATGTTAGGGGAAGACCAACAATAATGGCAGGTAGAACATGGGGGTGGATATGTGGGAGAACTCGAGAAGATGGAATGAGAAGAGTGAAGAAAAGGTGAGTGATGAGTTGTGATAAGGTGAAGGCGAGGAGAGGATGCAGAGGATGAGGATGAATGAGGTGAAGATGAAGAAAAAAGACATGAAAAGAATGGGAGGAAATGGTATGAAGGATGATGGATCAAGAAGGGGAAAATGGGGGAAAGGAACATGATTACAGGTGGAAGATGGTAGATGCACTCTGTGATATGATAGGTTGAGAAAGGATAATGGTAGGAGGAAAATGTGGTTGGTAGGGGAGACCAGGAGGAAGAAACAATCAATGGAGGGAATGAAGAATGAGGTGAGGGAGAAATCCAGAATGATGAGTTCAACTTAAGGAGGACCCTTAAGTAAGATTGTCATGCAAGTGGAAGTGGTTAAGTAATATTGCCAAGCGAGGGATGATGGAGATGAAAAGTGGGAAAATAAGAGGTGGTGTTTTTAAGAATGAAAGAGGAGGTGAGAGGATGTGATGATGGGGACTTCAAGAGAAAATTTGGATGGTGAGAATGTGGAGTGATGGGGGAGTGCAAGATGATAGATCATCCTTAAGAGGGACTCTTAAGTAAGATCACCATGCCACATGAGTGGTTAAATAAGATTTCCAAGAAGAAGACGGTGATGATACAGAAGGTGAAAGAGAGGAATGTGATTGGGTACAGGGGTGGAATGGTTTGTTAAAGAAGATGATGATGTTGAAGGGTTAGGAGATGATGTGACTGGGATGGGGAAAGGAAAGATAGAGAGATTAATCCTTAATAGAGAACTCTTAAGTAAGATTGTCCATGCGGCGGGAATGAGTTAAGTAGGATCGCTAAGCTGGAGAAGAAGAATGATGGGAAGAAGTAAGTGATTGACAGATTTGGTAGGAAGAGGGTATGACAAGATGGACTGAAGGGGAGCCCTTAAGTAAAATTTTCATACTATGAGGATGTGTAAGTAAGATTACTAAGTAGAAGATGGTTACTAGGATGAATGAGAAAAGAGGTCATAGTGTGTGTGAGACTCGAACAAAGGGTGAAAGGTGGTGATAACATGGAGAGAAGGAAACAAAGGAGTGTAAGATTAATGGATGAAGGAAGATATGTGATATATAATGCATATTACGAGGGGAATCCTTAATTGGGATGCCCATGTGGTGAGAGTGATGAGGAAAGAATGATAAGTGGAAGAGGCAGAAGTGAAAATATGTGTTGTGGTGGTGATTTTTGTCTAATGAAAGAGAAAATGGTGGAGAATTTTCTACAGTGAGAATATCTTAGGAATAGGGTATACCTCAACTAAAAGTCCCACACGGAAGTGGTGACTAAGTAATATTGTCAAGTTGAAAGTGGAAGAGTGAAAGGGAAGAACACACAGTGGTGAGAGGGGACAGGAATGGTGAGAAGGGGTGATGTGGGGATAAGTGGTGGAAGTGTGGAAATGAGTAGAGAGGACTAATTGATCAAAGAGAGGCATGGATCATGGTGGGGGATGAGGATTTGTACGGATAGGGAATGCTACCTAATGAAATATCCTCAAGTAGGATTCACAAAACTACAATGAGTGATCAAGTAAGATTTGCAAACTAGAGAATGTATTAATATGGGTGAATGGATGCGATGCAAAGTAATTTTTTGACCATGCCAGGAAGATACTCATGGGATGAAAGTGTCTTAAATTTCAATATAGACACATAACAAGATGCATCGTGATATATAAGATCGGGATGACTAGCTTGTAATATGCATGAGAGCATAGACATGAGGCCATCAGAAAGGTATGATTCCCTAGTACGATATGCAAGTACAAGAGAGAATAGATAGGGACCATCAAATAGATATGATGCCCATGTCCGATATGCACTCATATAAAATGAATTATATTAGAGGGAACATTAGGATATATAAAATCAAGATGCCCCCGGTAATATATCCAAGATACAATATAACAAAGAATAAACTTGTAGCTAGTAATGCAACACAAGAACCAGTAAACATGTCCCTAATGTGTTCCACAGTGATGGTTGATTAGATGTGCCCCCAAGCAGGGGTATAAGGGCATAGACATAGATTGGGTCATTGTCCTCAAACATGAGGAAACAATTAGATCTGGATTTTCCCCAAGTGAGGATTCATGTGAGGGGAAATGGTTTGAATTTGATAGTCTTAAGGTGATTGGAACATTTGTTGGGGATAATAGTTAAGAGGTTGAATTATATTGATTATTTATTTTTTGGGTTTTTTGATGTTTTTGCAAATTTTAAGGATTTTGTGATTTTTTGAATTTTTTTGGTAATTCTCAAGATTTTTGTAGGCTTTTGGGATTTTGAAGAGTTTTGAAATGTTTTTGTATTTTTGATATTTTTCAAATATTTTTGGATTTTTTTGGAGGTTTCTACTATTTTAAGGGATTTTAGATATTTTATACTGTTTTTGGGGATTTTTGAGATTTTATACTATTTTGGGGATTTTTGAGATTTTATACTATTTTGGGGATTTTTGGACTGGAATGCAAACTTCTTATCATAAGTGATAAACTAGTCTATCATTCGTATATACTGTGTTCCTCGTGGTAACTCATGCTTTGAATTATATGAGAAATTATCAGTCCATGTAGTAGGATATATTGGTGATGGCATAATGAAAATAAGTCCAGCTCCATTCTTAACTCCACGCAACTAGTAAGATGCAAGGGCTCATCACCGAGAATCAAGAAGGACGCAGGATGTAGATAATGAATACAAAGGCAAGTGTTAACAACAATTTCATTTGGAAAATTGTGACTCAATTCTTCTTTAGGTCATTAAACCAGTTTTTAAAATGAATTTGCAATTTATAGATCACATACTAGACTTAGACAGTTACATAACCTACTTATTGGTAAGATATGAGGTGAAGGGATAGCTCTCTCTTCACTTAGGCATCTAAATTAATTCTTAGGGGATTTTGATAATTATAATCACTTTCATATTTATACAGGATTTTGTTTTTTTTGCAACAAATCCATATGCCTTGCCCCATGCTACCAGTAAGAAGCAAGGTCTCGTCACCGAAGGAAAAACATAGGCAAGTAATTTATTTTATTTTATTTTAAAAAAAATTAACTTTTGAATTTTTTTGTAACATTTTAATGCTTTGTGATTTATGAATTACCCTTTACACTTTTCCCTATGCTACCAGTAAGAGGCAAGCGTTTTATCACTGAAGATAAGACATAGACAAGTAAGGGAAACTCCCTCCATTCCCAGTATCACACTACTAGTAAGAAGTGTGGGATCAACACCAAAGACTGTGAAGGATGAAAGTTGTAATAGTGAATTATTCATAAGTTATTTGATTTATTAACTTATACAATAGTTCTTTTTATTTGGGAAGGAACTGTGTACCCCCAATCTCAACCCCACATGACTAGTAGGATGCGCGGGTTCAACACCGAAGATCCTAAGATGGATGAGTCAAATGAACCAGGTAAAGATGTTTAGAGCTTTGTTGTGAAAGAGAGAATTTCTTCGAAGGGAATATATTACCATTATTAAGTTTCTAGGTATGACCATAGGCGAAAGCAGCCAAAAATGGGAGACATTATAAGAAGTATGATAATCATAAAACTTAATAGGATCTATATTAACACTTCTCTCATCATGATGAATATGAATATGTGATTTTGATAATGAAAATATTTTCCAATGAAATGAATGATTTTAAATTATTCAAAGATGAGTAAGACAGAAGGAGTAATGTATAAGTAGTTGTCTCTATGGAATAGAGAGCGCCTCAAGGATAGTATTTCTTTAAATGTTTTACATTCATCGGTTCTGTCAAGTTCTTTACCATCTTCATTGCGACCAATTTATAGGATCCAAAGCCATAGATTTAACTATAATTACATAGGGTCCTAACCAATTAGGCTCAATTTTTCCTAGTTTTTTTCGTTCTTTGGTGGTATTCTTTTGATTTTCTTTGAGAACGAGGTCACCAACCTCAAACTCTTTAGGTCATATTTTCTTATGGTAATTATTGCAACTATGTTGCAGTCGGTTTTGATAGACTTGAAGATGAGTGATGAGTGTTAAGTCATTTTTCATCGAGAAACTCGAAGCTCATTAAATCATGATTATCGATATGTCATCTTCATTAATTACATCTTTAAGGGATATTCTCAAGGATTGGAGTTCAACCTCAATAGGAAAAATGGCTTCATAACCATAAACAAGGGAGAACAGGGTGGCTCCTATAGGTGTGTGGTAAGATGTGTGATAAGCCCAAAGAGTAGGGTAAATTTGAGTGTGCCAATTTCATCCATGTGTATCGAAAAAAAATTCCATGATGGATTTTAAAGTCTTATAGGTTGTCATTCTACTTGGCCGTTACCCTGAGGGTAATATGGAGTAGACCACTAAAGTTTGATGTGGAAACGTTTGGCAAGATCTTTTACACCCTGGTTTTTAAGTGATTTTCCATTATCCGTGACAATGGAAGACGGAATGCCAAATCGACAGATGATATTGTTAAAAATGTACTTTGATAATTGGTTTTCGGGTAACATAAGTGAGAGGCATAGCTTCTACCCATATGGTGAAGTAATTGGTAGCAGTAATAATGAACTTATGTCCATTCGGACGATAGTTGGTCTGATTTTACTGATGAGATCAAGCCCCCATTGAGAGAAGGGTCAGTGGTGTGGTGATCGGTTGCAATTCTTGAGAAGGTGCATGGATAAGATTGTCCATTGTTTTTGGACAATCTTGACATTATTTGATAAAATGACATGTGTGATTTTCCATGATGGGCAAATAATATCGAACACACAAGAATTTCTTGGCTAGAGCCATACCGTTTATGTGCGCTCCACAGATATCTATACTAGAATTCAGTTAGAATGCTAGAGGCATCCTCCTAATTAAGACATCGAAGTAGGGTGCCATTCGTAACCTCATCTATAGGGAGTGTCTGGCTAAAATGGTCTCAAGGAGAGGCACGTAGTGCTAAAGTGCATGTCTATGACTTAGTTTCATGTTGGTAGGGAATGCTTTTTCAGTGGATGAAATTATAAATATCATGGTACCAAGGTTCATTAGGACCCACGATCTCACATACCATAGTATTTTTAGGTAAATCATAAGTAGGCATTAAGATATGTTCTATGAAGAAATGTGTCTGGGGTTTATTGGATGCACTTTCTAATAGAGATCCAATAGTTTCCATAGCATCTGTGGATTTGTTACGAATTCTAGGGATTTGGTCGAAGATAATTAATCGAAAATAGCTTCAGGGGCTATCTACCATGTACTTATATGGAATAAGTTTGTCATCCTTTACTTATTACTCAACAATAAGATGTTTAATGATAAGTAAATAGTCACCAAATACAGCCATTTCTTTAAGGTTTCATGATATAGCAAGTTTTAATCCTTTTATGAGATATTCATACTCTGTGATATTATTGGTACATGGGAATGCTAAGTGAAATTACTTGGGGATAACATGTTCAGCAAGTGTGATAAGAAAAATACCATCTCCTAATCCATGGAGGTTACAAGATCCATTAGAGAATAAAGTCCAGGTTGGCATGATGTCTATGTATAAAATTTCTTCATCAGGAAATGTAAAATAAAGTGGTTTTGTTCCAGGAAGAGGTGCTTCAACAAGTTGATCTCTATGAGCTTGTACTTTAATTAGTTTACGAGGGATGAACTCAACGTAAAATGCACTAAGTAGGATTACCCAATTAGACATTCTTCCCGTGAGGATGGGTCGAGACAAGAGATACTTGAGGGGATTGACCTTAGCGATCAATTTGGTTGTGTGATTGAGCAGGTAATGACATAGATTATGGAATGCTAAAGTGACTGCCAAGCATACTATTTTGATTTAGGAATATCGTACCTCATGTTCAATAAGTATTCGACTAAGTTAATAAATAACCTATTCTTTTTCTTGATCATTGTGTTGTGCTAGCAAAGATCCTATGGCATGCTCAGTGGCAGATGTATAAAGAAGCATGGGTTTATCTACGATTGGTGACATAAGGATAGGTGGACTGGAGAGGTATTCTTTGATTTAGCGAAAGAATCTTGGCAATCTTGATTCCATTGGAATTGTGTATCTTTTTTAAGCAATTGATTAAAATGATGAAATTTATCAGATAATTATGTTATGAAATGCTGAATGGATTGGATTTTTCCTTGGAGACTACGTAATTGTTTGAGATTTTGGGGAGGAGGAATTTCCATGATGGATTTGACCTTGGCAAGATCAACTTCTATACCTCTTCATGAGAAAATAAATCCTAATAACTTTTTAGAAGTTACATCGAATACACATTTCTTTGGATTGAGGTGAACCTTGTACTCATGCAATATTTCAAAGATGCGTCTTAACATATCTGGATGTCATATCCGTGTTTTATATTTTTCTAATATGTCATCAACATAATCTTCCATGATATCTTGTAGTTCATATTGTGAAAGATAACCGTAATTGCTCGTTGATACATTGCGCCTGCATTTTTTAGTCCAAAAGGCATGACCTTAGAACAGAAGGTGCCCTATGGTGTAGTAAACGTCGTTTTGTGCTGATCTTCTTCAGCGATGTGTATTTTATTATAGCCATAAAATCCATCCATTAGGGAGAGCATTTCATGGTCTTTTTTAGAGTCAATAATCATGTCTATATTGGGCAGAGGAAAGTCATCTTTTAGACAAGATTTGTTAATATCATGGAAATTTGTGCATACCCTAATGCCGGAAGTTTTCTTAGCTATAGGTACTATGTTGAATATCCATTTAGAGTAGTCGATAGGTCTTATGAAGTCTGCCTCTAATAGTTTCTGAAGTTCATATTTTACAAGCAACGCTACCTTGGGGTGTATTTTACGTAATTTCTATTTTATAGGCTTTGCATCTGGATGCACCACAAGGTGATGTACTACGAGAGGTGGATCTAATCCTGGCATATCTTTGTAGCTCCATGCGAAAATTTCTTGAAATTCAATGAGGAGTGCTGTGAACTCTATGCATTTTTGGTCAGACAGATTGATGTTGAGTTGTAAATTTTGGTGTTGTTTGGGAGTACCGATGTTAATATCTTTGGTTTCTTCAACCATCATTTTGGATGTATCCTTGTCAGAAAATGATGTGACTAGTTCATGTAATTCATTGGTTTCAAGTGATTTAGGGGAATTAACACATGTGTTTTGTTTGTGATTTCTTTTATTGATATGTTTTTTGGATAGGGTGGTGATGCAATTTTTGCTATTAGATATTTTGTGTTTTCACTTCTTATCTAAGGCTTCCAAAGGTAGAGGATCTGAATATTCTATTTCTTCTCTGAAGTAGGAAAGCTCCTCAAGGTTAATCACAAATCCTTTTTTATGGTCAGAAAGGGGAATTTGATCACGAGTTCCCAAGAACTCTTCAATGGCTTCATCAACATGTCCATGACCACATGATGTAATTGGTCATGGTGAATAAAATTTGGATGAAGAAGTTCGAAATCAATGACATTAATGGATAAATGTTCAAAGTAGAGATTCATTTCAGCAAGGTCTTCAAAAAGGCTGTGCGTAGACCCGACATCACTATCATAACTATTTTCATTGTTGTCACTCGATATTACTACAGGAGCTTCATTAAGTATCTTAAAACCAAGGCCATATTTACCATAATTTTGGTGTAAGTAATAAGATCCAAATGACGTTGTTCATTTGGATCAATTCCTTTACCCTTCCATTGCATGTTTGTCATCATTTGATGGGATTTGGTAAATTGAGGGAACTCACAACAAGGAGTGAATTCGTCATCATATAGCCAAGATCTTGAAGAACTTGGAATATGTTTGTTGTCTAGATAATCGAACTTCTTCCAAACTAATTGACCCAATTTGTAATTGGGATGGATTCTAAGATGCAGAGCATTAGGTTTGTTGTAAGTTTGCTAGGATTTGTTTATGTAAAAAAGAGTTCATAATGGCTTGGAATTGGTATTCACTAGCCTTTTTTAATGAGTTTGAATGTATGTGTCGAGGGACCAGTAGATACTTCACATGATGTAGCATACAATTTGGTAGTTTTGAAATATGGAGAGAATGGGTTATAAGAAGATGAGGGTGGATTAGAGGACACATCTTAATTAACTAAAGGGGATTGTATTTTAACAAAAGAGGTGTTGTTAGATGAAGAAGGTTGACCAGGCAAAGAGGATGGTTGTTCAATGGAAGGGGAATGTTGTTAGACAAAGAGGGTTGATTAGCAGAAGAAGATGGATTAGGAGACACTGGTTGATTAGAAGATGATGGTTGACTACTAGATTCATGAGGATGACTCTTGTATGATTTTGGAGTGTGTTTTGGAAGTGTATCTGGATCGAAACACATTCTATCAAAGAACGAGATTATACATGATGGGGCATATTTCTTTTCTGACAGACATGAGTAAGCATTTAGATACTGTCCTTTGAGGAATTTGAAATATTTGAAGGGTTGGACATCAACACGCAATGTAAATTCCTTATCCAAGTGGGGGAATTTAATACATTGGTGGAATTTGGATGGGATGAATTTCATGGCATGAATCCATGGTCGGCTGAGGAGAACATTGTATGAGACTTCTACATCTACCATATGACATAACGTGTCTAAAGTGATCGGTCCAATCACGAGAGGCAAAGTGTTTGTTCCTTCAGAATTTCTTTCATTACCATCATACCCACGAATGGTTATGATACAATTTTGTAAGTCTTATTCAGTGTAACCAAGACAACGTAAGAGTTTCATGGAGAAAATATTAAATGTTATTTTGTTGTTGACTAATACCCATTCAACCCATTGATGGGTGATAAAAGCTTCGACGTATAATGACTAATTGTTAATAAGTTTGGGGTTAAGGAGGTCAGCAAGATAGAATGATAGAATGGGATTGGGTGTTCAAATATTGGCGATTAGAGCTTGGAATTATTATGAGCTTATGTCTTGTGGGACATGAGCGTCATTCACTATTTTTGTAAGGATACGTTGTAATGCGGGAGAAGACTTAAGTAATTCCATGATGGAAATTTGTGATGTAGTCTTTTCTAATCATTTGACGATGTTGAATGAAGGTGTAGGTTGGGAAGTGGAAGTGGTGTTGGAATTAGACGTTGGATGAGGAGGTGGTATATGAGAAGAAGTAACATATTGTTTCGTAGTAGGGACCCATACTTTTTTTTGTCTAATGGTGACCGAATAGTTGGTTTTGATCTTTATTGGAGCCACTAGATCTAGGTCATAGTCTATTGTCGAGATGAATGAGTCATACTCAACGTTGTTTGATGATTGGCCCTTGTCCTTCAAATTATCATCATGTTTAGGGAAGGAGTTTTTGAACATGTTGAGTTTTTCGTTGGGGCTATTTGTATCTTTGGTATTTTCAACATCTATGTTTCTGTGTTTGATCAAGTCTTGGACATAATGGTAGAGTTGTATACATCGATCTGTAGAGTACCCATTTATGCGATGGTATTCAAAATATTCATATTCTTTATACCAATTCGGTTTGGGTTTCCCTTCTTCGAAGGGTTTGATGATGGGGTATGAGATCATGTTTGCATTTTATAAGTGACGAAAGATGCTAGTAGGCTTTCTCCAAGTGGAGTGAACTTTCTTCATCTGTCACGAGGAGGGGATTCTTTTCTAGGGATGACAATTGGTTGTTTGTTGGATTTAATTGTGTTGGGTGGATTATTTTGAATTTTTTGAATGTAGGGAGAATCGGTGATGCCATCATTGACTACAATTTTGTTCTAATTAAAGGATTTGAATTTGTCTTGGCTTTGAGGTGTGTCGCTAGGGGGTTGGTCCCTAAAGGATGTTTTAAGTAAGCCCTTAGAAATGAGGGCTTTCTCGATTTGTGTCCCTTTTTTATGACTTCTTCAAAATTATTTAAACTATGCATATGCATATGAAATGATAACTTTGTAATGATGTTCAGGATGAAGATGCTAACCAATTTTCTTTCTAGTGTTGAGCAGGGGAATATTCTTGTAATCCCTCGCCAATGTTGTAAAAAGGATGCAAAGTTCCTTTGCTTAGTGTTGTAAAGATTGAGCATGGTTACTTCAGAGTCTAGGTTAAAGGGAAAATGTTTAACAAATTTTTTTGATAGGTCTGCTATAGTTGTGATTGACCCTTTTGGAAGATGAAGGAATCAGTCTAAGGCATGTCATCCTAAACTCTTAGGAAAAAGTCATAAAAATATATATGTCATGATAAGATACTTCCTAACATTGCATGAAAAATTCTTTCACGTGCTCGCAGGGGTTACCCTTTTTTTGTATTTATCAAATTTTGGAGTTTCGAAGGATGAAAAAAATGGTAGTCATAACATTTCCTTATCAAATGGGTAGGGGCGTAGTTACTCAAAATTGAACTGTTTTGATTGTTTTTGTAGCCCCTTAATTGTTTCTTTCATATGTTTCCATTCTTGTGAGAATGGAGAGTTGAGGGATGATTTATCAAGGACTTTAGGAATAGGTGGTTTTGGATTGTGATCGTGTAACCTTTCAGCTTTAGAATTTTGTACTGAAATTACTTGTATAATTTAGATTAAGAGCAACAATAGAACACCAAATAATACAATATTTCAGAATAATGATCTTAATATGTAATTAGAATAGCTCCGCCACTTCGAGGGGGCAACCTCCAAACCATATAATAAGACTCAAATGCTCAAATGATGGTGATATACTACCTATAATCCCCTATATATACTATTCATATGCTATGGCCATCACCAAGGCTGACCTATTAAGTATGAGAAAGTATAAATGATATAATAAAATGATATGGTAAGCCACAAGTCAGCTACTCATATCCTAATACAAGCAATAGGTTAAGGGCGTAGCATGCCCTTCCCCTTCAAACCAATGATGTCCTCAACATTGAATAATCTTGGATGTTGCTGAAAAAAACATTAATCCTCCCAGGTGGTGTCTTCTATGGTCAGATTCTTCCACTTGATTAGATATTCGTTAATGTCTCTAGTTCTCAACCTCTTAGTACGTGTTTGCAGAATCTTCTCTGGCTCCAAAATGATTCTTCCTTCCTCGTCAAGTTCTGGTAACTCTGTTTGGGCTTCAAATTTCTATCCAATAACCTTCTTTAGGCATGAAACATGGAATACTGGGTGTATGTGTGAAAACGGAGGCAACTCTAGTTTATAAGCAACACTACCAATTTTCTGTAGAACCTGATAAGGGCCATAATATTTAGGAGAAATTTTGTTTTCCTTTTTCTGTTGCTTTAGGGACATTTGTTTGTAAGGCTGGAGACGTACAAAAACCGAATCACCAATTTCAAAATGTCTTTCACTACAGTGATGATCTGCTTGTTGTTTCATCCTGTTTTGTGCTAATGTTAAATTCTCCTTCAAACTAGCCAAAACCTATTGTTGATGTTGAATGTGTTCCTCAACATCTCTGACCTTAGTTTGCACCCTCAAAGAGGAAGTGATAGAAGGTGGATAGTAACCATATAATGCTAAAAATGGGGTCATTTGAGAAGAGGTATGAAAAGATGTGTTATACCACCTTTCTTGCTTATTTGATACAAAACAACGTAAATACCCCTCTAAGAATTTGTTGACCACTTATGTTTACCCATCAGTTTGAGGATGATAAGATGAAATGTGAGCTAGCTGAGCACCCAAACATGAAAATAATTCCGTCCAAAAATTACTTGTGAAAATAGGATCACGATCACTTACAATTATCTTTGGGGTTTGTCGACACTAAAATTTTCCTCCGTAATTTCTATTTCATTAATGTATGTATTAGGAATAGGATGTTGTTAAGTATAATTAGTAGTAGCGTCTGATAGAAGATAACGGCACCGTTAGTACGGTGCCGCCAATAATGTGGAGTACGGTAATAGTCAAAGTACAATAGGAATGTTGTAAAAAGTAAATATTTGTCGTAAGTGGTCCGGTAATGTTAAAATGTCAAAGTTTGGGTAATTAGAGAAGTAGGGTCTACATGATTAGGAATTAGAAATATTATATTGGTAATAAATACAAGGAGTGAGGTCATAAATATTTTGTGTATTTTATTTGTAAAAAGTCTAAAAATGTGGAACCCATGTAAAATGATAAGGTTTATCTTATCTTAACAGATAAGCTTACATGTACAGATAAGAGTTAAGGTATGGAATATGATTCGTCAGAGTGGATTTCTTATCCTATCTTAGAGATAAGATGGATAAGCCTAGAAGTTCTATAAATAGAGAGGCCACCCCCCTCATTTAGCATAGAAGAAAGTAGTGAGAAATATTGTAGGAAGTGTGTGAAGGAAGCCATCAATTTAAAGGTGTGTTGAAGAAGCCATTAAGAGGTGTAATTGTAAAGTTTCTCCCATAGTCTTGGTGAAAGGCAAGTGAAGTCAATAACACTTGAAGTACCTCATGGGTGAGATTGTAACAATTTCATGTTAATATTATAATTTACTTTGATATTTCAGATTTGTCATCATTCTATCTTATCATAGTCGATGGTATTCTTGTGTTATGTTGTTGTTTTGTTTCCAGATTACATCCACCAAACTAAAGGCTGTGCATTAGTAAATAATCATAGCACGAGGAGTTCCTGGTGAAGAATTATCATAGTGCCAGATTGGTGATGATATTTTGGTTCCGTTGCCGGGACCATTCCTCGTTGGTAGATTTTCTGGAGAGATATTCCCACTTAGTCAAAAATCAATTGGAGGGTAACCTTGTTTTTACTGTGCATAGTAGTTACCATGGTAAAGTCATTTTTACCATGAATAATAGTTACCATAGTAAAGTCATTTTTGTTGGGAATAGTATTTACCGCAGTAAAGTCACTTTTTACCATGAATAGTATTTACCGCAGTAACTTCACTTTTTACCGTGAATAGTGTTTACCACAGTAAAGTCAATTTTTACCGCAGTAAGTCAAGTTTTACCATAGTTTACCGTGGTCATTTCTATTTTACTGTAGAAAGGTGTAAAGTCACTTTCTAGTATAGTGATTCCAATTATTTGTGCACATAAGTCTTGTTGATTGTACTTGTGGGTTGGTATTTCACGATGGTTACTTTTGAAAATGGGAAAGATTCCTATTTTTTCAGCTCAATCTAATGAAGATGCTTCTTCTTTCATTCAAGAGTTTAAACAATCTTGCATTTGTAATGGCCTCATAAGAAGGGAACATTGGATTAAATTTTTTCCTACCTTTTTTGATGGTTCAGCATTTAGGTGGTTTGAAACACTAGGTGATAATGTGAAAAATTCATGGGATTTATTAACTGAAAGTTTTCCTGAAGAATTTGGTGAACAACAGAAATATGCAGATCTCATGATCGAGATCACAAAGCTATCCCAAGGAGAGAAGGAGAAGATAAGTGATTATCATGCTCGTGTTCTAGAGCTAAGGAGGAAGCTCGATGCCCAGATCCGGAAGGAAGGATTAGCGGATGGGTTGATGAATGGCGTGGATAATCTCCTATGTAAGCACTTCATTCTTGGGATGAAGCCAGAGATCAGACGAGTGAAGTATGACCGCCCAACTACCATTGAACAAGCAAATGAGATTGCAAGAAGGCAAGAAGAAAGCATGGAAGAGGAGCCCAAAGAAATTGTTGCTAAAGTAGAGCCTACACCAGCACCTTTGGTCCAGAATCCACAACCACTCCCGGTGAGCACAAATATTTCTCCTAGTACATCTACTGAGTATGAAGATCTGCTCAAAAAGATGGGTCGGTTAACTATTAATCTTCTTCAAGGAAATGAATTTAGTTCTCAGGGAGGAGATAGAGGTCCAAAAAGAAATATTTCTGAAGTTGTATGTTATGGTTGTTATAAAAAGGGTCATTACAAGTATAATTATCCAGATAGAACTTCTACATCTGGTAAAGGAGATAATGATAAAGGAAAAGTACTTGTGAATTCTTTTGATGTAGTAGATAAGAGCAGAAATAATAAAGTAGATGTGTTTGTAACAAAAAGAAAGAAAGAAAAAGATAATCAAGATGGAAATGATCCTAAGAAGATGAAAGAAGAAACTAGTAAGAAACATAGGAGAAGGAAGTTGGGTGTGCAGGATTTTCTGATTTCACAGGGGCAAGGACCATACTCCATCTTGGAAGATATGTCCAAAAGGCCTGCAAATATTACATATGGTCAACTCTTGGCTATGTCTTCTGAGAAGAGGCGGGAGTTGCGAAGTGGACTCAATGCTCGATGAAGGAAGGAGGTTGAGGTCCCTGTTTTGGAGGCAGAGGAGGATCCCTATGCTCCACAAGCTGAGGTATTATGTAATGGTATTTCAATTCATGATGTCTTAGTTGATGGAGGTGCTGCAGTTAATGTAATGACCGAGTCTGTAATGAATATGTTGGATTTAAAAATTGATCGCCCTTCAACACTTATGTTAAGGTCATTAAATAAGGGAAAAACTAAACCAGAAGGTGTAGTTTCAAATGTGGCAATATCTGTTATGGGTGTTGTATGTGTGGTAGACTTTCAGGTGATGAAAAATGGTACTGTTGCATACCCAATGTTGCTAGGAAGACAATGGCTAAGGAGAGTTCATGCAAGAAACTACTGGAATGAAGGCTTCATGACACTTGGATGTGGTAGAGAGAGGGTGAAGATAAATGTGATCCCTCGACATCATAAGGCAGAACTTGTGGATTCAAGTGATGAAACTGATGATTGGACATCCTCTGATTACTCTAGTACCAGTGAAGTGGACACTGAAGATGAAGAAAGTGAGGTTGATGTTTCAGTCATGGATATCCTTCCAGTCACACCAACTCATGACCCCATAAAATTATCTAAAGAAGAATTTGATGATCGTCTCCAACAAATAAAGATTGGTGATGTTGTGATGGAGAGTGAGAAGGAATCCTACCTCCAGATTTTTCGAAGGTACATACACCTATTCACTTTTGATTACAAGGAACTCCGTCAAGTAAGTTGGGTAGAACATTCTATTGAGCTGGTAGATGGTGCTAAGCCCATAAAGCAAATGCCATATAGAATGAATCCTAATTTTTCCAAGACTATAAAAGAAGAAATAGATAAGTTGCTTGATGCAGGATTCATATTTACTATGGAGAATTCATAATGGGTTTCTCCCATTGTGATATCAATAAAAAAGAATGGGAAGCTACGCATTTGTGTTAATTACAGGAAGCTCAATAAGGCAACAAAGAAGGATCATTACCCTCTTCCATTTTCAGATTAGATCTTGGACGAAGTAGTTGGCCAGGAGTGCTATAGTTTTGCTGATGGATATAGCGGCTACAACCAAGTTCGTATAGCAGAGAAAGATCAGCTGAAGACCATGTTCACCACTCCTTGGGGAATGTTTTCTTATAGATTTATACCTTTTGGGTTGTGTAATGCTCCAGCAACATTCCAGCGTTTGATGAATAAGGTGTTCGAACCCTACATTGGGACCTTCATCAGAGTATTTCTGGATGATTTTTACATCTATGGGAGCAAGTTAGACCACCTGCACCAGATGGAGATAGCATTTCAAAGGTTAGATGAAGCACAAGCCTCACTAAACCCTACAAAGTGTGTCTTTGGATGTTCTAAAGGTGTTTTGTTAGGGCATGTTGTATCCAGAGATGGTATTGGTACTGATCCTGATAAAGTTTCAAAAATCAAAGATTTACCATTTCCTATTAATAGAAGTAAGTTGAGATCATTTTTAGGCCATGTGGGTTACTATAAAAGGTTCATCAAGAATTTCTCAAAGATTACACAGCCACTAACCCAGTTCTTGAAGAAGGATGTTACTTATGAACCAGGAAATAAGGTGCATGAAGCTTTTGGACAGCTGAAGGAAGCCCTGGTGTCTTCACTTGTTTTGAAGAATCCAGATTGGAGCAAGCCATTCATTATGTACACTGATGCCTCAGATGCAGCACTAGGAAGTACTTTGAGCCAAAAGAATGAAAATGGGAATGAACATCCAATTTACTTTGGGAGCAGAAAAATGAGCAGTGCTGAGGTAAATTATACTGTAACTGAAAAAGAGGCTCTAGCTATCATTTTTGCTATAAAGAAGTTTAGAAATTACTTGCTAGGGCAAAAATTTCTAATTGTAACAGATCATCAGGCTCTAAAATATATTGTAAATAAGCCTAACCCATCAGGGAGGATAGCAAGATGGATAATTTTGCTACAAGAATTTGAATTTGATATTATAGATAGGCCAGGAAAGAAGCATGTCAATGCAGATGCACTCTCTCGAGCCTATGATGGTTTAGGATCATCTTGTGATGATGATGATTTCCCCGATGCAGCATTGTTATCCCTTGACACAATCCCTAGTGAATACATAGATATTTGGAATTATCTGAATGAATTCAAGTTTCCTGATGGTGCCAATGTAAAGACTAAGAGAAAGATTACTCAAGCCAGTTGTCCATATTCTATTATGTATGGAGTATTATTTCGAATAGGACCTGATGGACAGTACAAGAGGGTAGTTGGACGTGATCAAGGGAAGGAACTGCTAGAAGAATTCCACAATGGTACATGTGGAGGGCACTTCTCTGGACAACTTACAACAAGAAGGATCTTGGATGCAGGTTATCACTGGCCCACTCTTTTTAAAGATTGTTATAATTATTGTAAGACATGTGATATTTGTCAAACACATGGTAACCGTAAGATTTCATCAGCTCCATTATGCCCTATTCTTCCCCTTGGTCCCTTTGAAAAGTGGGGAATAGACATTGTAGGTCCACTTCCAACTACATCACGCCAAAATAAGTATATTGTAGTTGCCACAGATTATTTAACCAAGTGGATTGAAGCTAGGCCATTGAAAACAACTTCCATGGATGAAGTGGCAAGGTTCATGTATGAACGCATTGTCACCAGATTTGGTTTCCCATTAGAAATTGTAACAGATCAAGGAAGCCACTTCATTAATGAGGTGGTAGAAGCCCTAGTCAATAAGTTTTCTATTAAGCACAGGAAGGCAACAACAGACAAGCCAAGCACAAATGGACAGGTGGAATGAACAAATTTTGTGTTGTGTCAAATTCTAGCAAAAGATGCAGCCTTGTAGGTACATAAATGGGATAAAAGGATTCATGCAGCATTGTGGGCATATAGGGCAACATCAAAGTCAGCAACATGATACTCCCCATTTCAGTTGGCCTATGGCATTGATCCAGTTCTTCCTATTGAGTTTGATATCCCCACTGTGAGAGTTATGAAAAATGAAAGGATGGATGAAAGTGATTCAGTAAAAGAAAGGTTGGTACATCTTCATTTGCTGGAGGAAATGAGAGAAATAGCAAAGGATACAAGCCATAAGAAGAAAATGAAGCAGAAGGAATACTTTGATCAAAAGATCCAGTGGTATCCATTTCATGTGAATGACTTGGTTCTAGTATATGATTCCAGATACAAAAAAAGAAGACAGAGAAAATTTCTTCCAAAATGGATGGGGCCCTACAAAATAGCAGCTGTGCATGAAAATGGTACGTATCGACTGGAGGAATTGGATGGCACTCCCATTACGAAATGGGTCAACCACGACAAGTTGAAGATTTTTCAAGCACCAGAATAGTCTACTCCGAGGACGGAGTAGAAGCTAGGAAGGGGGAAGATGTCGACACTAAAATTTTCCTTCGTAATTTCTATTTCATTAATGTATGTATTAGGAATAGGATGTTGTTAAGTATAATTAGTAGTAGTGTCTGATAGAAGATAACGGTGCCGTCAGTACGGTGCCGCCAATAATGTGGAGTACGGTAACAGTCAAAGTACAATAGGAATGTTGTAAAAAGTAAATATTTGTCGTAAGTGGTCCGGTAATGTTAAAATGTCAAAGTTTGGGTAATTAGAGAAGTAGGGTCTACATGATTAGGAATTAGAAATATTATATTGGTAATAAAGACAAGGAGTGAGGTCATAAATATTTTGTGTATTTTATTTGTAAAAAGTCTAAAAATGTGGAACCCATGTAAAATGATAAGGTTTATCTTATCTTAACAGATAAGCTTACATGTACAGATAAGAGTTAAGGTATGAAATATGATTCGTCAGAGTGGATTTCTTATCTTATCTTAGAGATAAGATGGATAAACCTGGAAGTTCTATAAATAGAGAGGCCACCCCCCTCATTTAGCATAGAAGAAAGTAGTGAGAAATATTGTAGGAAGTGTGCGAAGGAAGCCATCAGTTTAAAGGTGTGTTGAAGAAGCCATTAAGAGGTGTAATTGTAAAGTTTCTCCCATAGTCTTGGTGAAAGGCAGGTGAAGTCAATAACACTTGAAGTACCTCATGGGTGAGATTGTAACAATTTCATGTTAATATTATAATTTACTTTGATATTTCAGATTTGTCATCATTCTATCTTATCATAGTCGATGGTATTCTTGTGTTATGTTGTTGTTTTGTTTCCAGATTACATCCACCAAACTAAAGGCTATGCATTAGTAAATAATCATAGCACGAGGAGTTCCCGGTGAAGAATTATCATAGTACCGGATTGGTGATGACAGGTTCCATGTAGCCTTTGAACTGTTTACAAAAAAATAGCTGCAACTGTACTAGCTGCAAATGGATGTGATAGGGCACAAAAATGAGCATATTTTGTGAGCCTATCCACAATCACGAAAATAACATTCTTACCCTCTGAACAAGGCAATTTGGTGATGAAATCCATGGAGACATCCTCCCATCTCTGGCTAGGAATTGGTAAGAGTTGCAACAGACATGGTGTCTTAATTGTTTCCCCTTTGTTCTGTTGGCACACTAAACACTATGATACAAAATTTTATACATTCCCCTTGAGTCCTTCCCAAAAGAATTCTCTTTTTATTCTATGATATGTCTTCAAAAACCCAGAGTGTCCTCCAATAGGTGAGGCATGTAGCTCTGCAAGAATCTTATGCTTCAACTCAGAATCTTTACTCAAGTATAACCTATCCTTGTACCATAGGGAATTACCTTTCCACTCAAATTTGTTAGATGTCATAGATCCTTGCTTGATATTATGTATTAGAGATTGTGTATCCTTATCTTGATTCCATTCCAATCTTGCTTCATCCACCCAATCGGTTGTCAACATGGACATTCCACATAGTAAGGCATCTACAAATGTATCCGTTCTAGATAACGCATCAGCTACTACATTTTCTTTACCCTTTTTGTATATGATTTCAAAATCATAACCCAACATTTTTGTTACCCACTTTTGTTGTTTCTCAGATGATAACCTTTGCTCAAAAAAGTATTTGAGACTATTGTGATCAGTTTTTACCTTGAAGTGTCTACCAATGAGATAGGGCCTCCATTGCTTGACCACATGAAGAATAGCCATCATTTCTTTCTCATAGACAAGTTTAAGCAGATATTTTCCTTTGAATTGACTCTCAAATGCAATTAGTTTTCCTTCCTTCATTAGAACTGCTCCCAATCCTGATCCTGAAGCGTCACATTCAATAATGAAGGTTTTTGAGAAGTTAGGAGTAGCCAAAACTGGGGTGCTGCACATGGCTTCCTTCAGCTGCTCAAAGGATTTAGTGGCTATGTCTGTCCAATGGAAGGCATCCTTCTTTAGCAATGCAGTGAGTGGGGTTGCTATCCTACAATATCCCTGCACAAATATTTTGTAGTACCCTGTTAGTCCTAGGAACCCACAAAGATTTTTGAGATTTTTGGGCCTTGGCCATTCCACCATAGCTTTGATCTTCTGAGGATCAACTTTGACGCCTTCATGGGATACAATATGACCCAAGTACTCTACCTCTTATACACCAAAAGAACATTTGGATGGCTTTGCATACAAAGTATGTTTCTCCAAAACTTCCAACACATTATTTACATGTTGTAAGTGTTCTTTCCATGTCTTACTGTAAATCAATATGTCATCAAAGAAAACTAATACAAATTTCCTTAAAAACGGCCTAAAAATAGTGTTCATCAAGCTTTGAAAGGTTGAGGGCGCATTTGTAAGACCAAAATGCATTACCAAAAACTCATAATGGCCCTCATGAGTCTTGAAAGCCATTTTATGAACATCTTCCTCTTTTATCCTAATTTGATGGTACCCCGAACGAAGATCTAATTTTGTGAAATAAACAACACCATGCAATTCATCAAGTAAATCATCAATTACTGGAATAGGAAACTTATCTTTGATGGTGTACTTGTTGAGTTCTCGGTAATCTGAACACATCCTCCATGTTTCATCCTTCTTACGTACCATGACCACTGGTAAATAATATGCACTCTGGCTATGCCTGATGATACCTGCCTTCAAAATTTCCTCCACCATTTTCTCGATCTCACTTTTCTGGGAATATGGGTATCTGTATGGTCTGATGTTAGGTGTTTGGCTCCCTGGAATCAACTGAATGGCATGATCATGATCCCTAACTGGTGGTAGTCCCTTTGGAATTACATCAAAAATAGATGAGTGATCATCCACAATCTTCTAAAGATCAGGTGTCATTGAAGACTCTTTATTTTGTACTTCTATGGAAAATAGATTTTCTATAAAGCCATCCACTCCTTTTCTAAGAACCTTCTGCATCTGATGAGAGCTAATAATCTGTGGAGACTTAGCTACCATCCCATTCAATTGTATTGTCCTTCCATCTGAATGAAATCGTATGAACAATTCTTGGAAATTCATCTCAATAGTACCTAAGGTTGTGAGCCATTGGACCCCCAAAACAATATCTGCCCCTCCCATAGAAATAGCAAACATAGGTGAGGCTAACATGTAGTCTCCCATGGAAATCTTGATATTATGGCACTTTCCTATGCACTTGACTATCCCACCATCTGCAATCATAACTTGCATTTCTGGAGCTGGGTAAATAAAACAATTGAGGCGGGCAGTTAACTTACTATTTATGAAGTTATGAGTACTCCCTGAGTTAATCAACACCGTCACCTTCTATTTTTTGAGATAGCCAATAACCTTGAGTGTTTGAGGAGTACTAATACTTGACAATGCATGGCAAGAAATTGTAGGTTGGTGATCCTCTACTTCATCTTCTACTGGTTCCTCACCCTCTCCTATAATTTCAACTTACTCATCATCCTCATTACCTCTGTCAATATAGAACAACTTCTTCTCAGCACATTTATGTCCCGGTACATATTTGCTATCACAGTTAAAACATAATCCTTTTGCTCTCTTTTCTTCCATTTGTTGAGGAGTCAGTCTAATTGGCCTAGCAAATGAAGGGGAAGAGAGACTACGGTCTCTGGTGTTAATGAAAGGTGGCCTCCTACTACAAAGAATTTTTTCCTCTACACGACATGCCATGATAATAGAATCAGAAAGCTTGATTGGATTAAACATCCGTACCTCATGCTCGATGTGGTCCTTAAGACCCCCAAGAAACAAGTCATTCAGATTCTCTTCTGGAATATTCTCCACCCTTAAGGATAGGTTTTAGAATTGATGCACATAATCTTTGACTGATCCTGTTTGCCATAAATTTGCTAATTGACTAAAGTAGTTCTCTGAAACACTGGAACTATAGTGCAATTGCAACTCCTCGGTAAAAACTGTCCAAGTGACACCTAGACCATTCTTCTGCCTCTGAGCACATAACCAACGATACTAAACAAATTGGTCGGGTTCAAGATATAGGGATGCCAATGTCACCTTTTGTCTTGATGGTGTTTGATGTAACTCAAAGAAGTTCTCCATTTGATTTATCCAATTTAGGGGATCCTTACCATCAAATTTGCGCATATCCACTTTCGGCATCATGTTATGTGGTTGCGAATATGTTTGATTCTGATGGGACTAGAAAAGTGATCCAATATGGTTAGTTTGTCCATGATTTTGAACTGAAGGTCCTCCTTGGTTGATATGGGCTGGATTTAGGCCATACTAGTTACCCTTTACATGTTGCATGATATCATCCAACCGATGATTGATTTGGGCTATGTCTCCTTTAGAGGCCATCTCAGATTGTACATTTCGTAACTCATACTCAAGTTGTCTCACCTTATGATCAACTAAGGTAAACCCTAGTGCTGAGGAATCTATATTTACCTCTTCTGACTCCATCTCTTCAATCACTACCCCATCTTTATCTGGGGTTTTACCCAGAGTAACCGGATTCTTTTTTGCTCTTGTGGAAGGCCCCGCCATGATTTCAAATCTTAGGGTTTAGGGTTTCAATACACTTTCGGCTGAACAGGAAAAAACACAGGGAATATACTAATACTATTTTTTTGAGAGCTTTCCGAAAATATAAAGAACTTGAAAATTTTCCACAATTTGCACCCTAGGGAGTGATTTTATGAAAAAACCTAAATTTGTAATAACTTTTGCAAACTAAATAAAAAAGTCTAAAATTTTTAGTAAACCTTACTTGAAATTCTTTTTAACTCTGGTAAAAATATCTCCCACCAATTCGTTCTGGTTCGCAATATGTGGTGGAAACAAAGAATTAGGGTTTTTGCCCTAATTTCGGCCCAGATCGCAGCTCTAATACCACTTGTAATGAAATTACTTGTATAATTCAGATTAAGAGAAAAAATAGAACACCAAATAACACAATATTTCAGAATAATGATCTCAATATGCAATTAGAATAGCTTCGCCACTTCGAGGGGGCAACCTCCAAACCATATAATAAGACTCAAATGCTCAAATGATGGTGATATACTACTTATAATCCCCTATATGTACTATTCATATGCTATGGCCATCACCAAGGCCAACCTATTAAGCAATAAATGATATAATAAAATGATATGGTAAGCCACAAGTCGGCTACTCATATCCTAATACAAGTAATAGGTTAAGGGCGTAGCAAAGTTGTTTGCTCAAGTTGCCTTGTTAACTTTTGGATTTTGGTAAATAACTCGTCGATTGAAGAGTTATTCGAGATATTTGGTATTTCATTGTGATGACTGTGATTCTCCATTGTGTATAGGTTTGTTTAATTTGTTGGTCCCAAAATTAGGAGGTAGTTTTACTCCCATGGCTAGGATACACAGTAGGTATTCATTCTTGTTTTATTCTAACAACTTATCTACATGCTAATGTTCTTCGTGAGTGATATCTGGTTGCGTAACCTATTCATTGTCATTATTAGGGTTAAGAGGGTTTCTATGATTGCATGTGAACACCATGATTAGATAGGTGTAAGCTAGCACAAGTTTTGTGGGATTTGGCTTAAATAAACTCTTGAGTGTTGATAGGAAGAGTAAACTAAACAAGTTAACTCAACACGGTTGTGATATATCTCAAAATGTGCTATGAAGGTATTTGTGTCTGATAAACTATGGAGTGAGCTCAAACAAACCACTCAATGTAAGTCAGATATAGCTTAAACAAGATATGACATATTTTTTGGTAGTGTAGCTAAAATAACCTATATAAAGTGATCTTAAACAAGTCACTAGGTATGAGGTGGATATAGATCAAACAAGCTACGAGGGATTTTTTTGTGTTGGGAGCTTAAATAAGCTCGATAAAAGAGTTGTTTCAAATAAATCAGTCAATACATATTTTGATATAGCTTAAAATGAGCTATGATGATTTTGTTTGCTTTGTTCATGAGTCCTTAACGTAATATTTTTCATTGCTTAATTTAATTCATTTGTCTGTTTGATGTTGGGGTGATTTGGAAATGTTTTTGTGGAACACTCTAGGACTTTGCAATTTTCAATAGACATATGTATCATCCAAGTTTCATGATAAGAACAATGCTAAAATAAATTGTTTACAAATAGCAAGCAGTAATATTCATTTGATTGTTTTGGCTCAAGAAGGTAGATCCATCAGGAATAATCATTGTTTCATGCAATATGTAGTATGTTGTGAAATGGGCGGATGCAGGCTCTTATCACTCCAAAAATACTGACCAATTCTTACTTTCCTACTTTGGAGTGAATCACCACGTCCAAGGCATGTTGTGTGGAAAGGCGGAAGGTGATGGAGGGATGGAAGTGTGTACGATGTCCTTATTACTCCTTGAAGATTTACATGGATGATGCCCAGGCTTCATTTTTACAGTTGTATTAGGCATTAAGTGTAATAGTAGTTGTGACGGATTCACCCGTAAATGCTTCCTAGAGGCACTGTATATACCAAATGTTGTGATGACACTAGGTCTTAGAGTGTAATGCGAATGCAAATGCTGGTGGTGTTTGGTAGTTAAGTCCACATCACTGGTGTAGCGTAGGTGGTGATGAAATCCACTTCTGCTACGTGTAAAAATAAATGATGATGTGATTAATAACATACTTATTTCTAATTTGAAATAAAATCACTGGCAAAAATGACAACGTAACTGAGTGTGCTAATTTTTCTTTTGGTTTCAAAAAAATTCTTTAAATGGAGGTAATTTTGTGGGGAGGCTTTAAATATTTTGTTTGTTTTTGGAAAAAATTCAGTGACGTGGTCCTGTAGAGGACAAATAATTATTTTTCCTGTAAACAAAGTGTTAGAAAAACAATCATGGTTGTTTTTGATTTTATAGATCGCTTGAAGGTGCAGGAAAGGAACATACACAACCGAAGATTAGAAAAATATTAATCATGCAAAAAAAAATTAAAAATGATCAAGACGATAGTTAGAAACATAAAACAAAGCTAGAGGATACTGCAGACAATGTTAATAGTCTAAAATTATTAAACTTCAATTGACATGGTCCTACACAACAAAGGTTAGTAGTTTTTCTCAGCGAACAAAGAGAGAATGATAAAAGACAACACCATTGTGTTTTTGTTTCTCAAGTTCACATGTAACAAGCGCGAGACAAGAGCATATGTGCTAAGGGTTGCGATTAACAACTAGCTTCACCAAAAAGAAAAAAGAACGACAACAATACATTGACAAGATTGACCCAAAAGTGTTAGACACTAGTGCAAGGTGTTTAGACAATTAAAAAATGATTAGAAAATGACACCAAGGTTGTTGAAACGTCCAGGGATCCTAAATTTGCAACGTAGAGGTTTGATTCATGTATAGGTTTTGAAATTTAGTCTTTGACAGTGAAGGAAGGTAACCGAAGTGTCGTAAAATCTTGCAAAATTAAATAACACAATTAGTCACGCAATCAGAAAATAGGATAAGGAAAAAAAATTAAAGGCCCTATTGTTTTTGTGTTTTGGAAAGGACATACTTAGCTAATTAAGTACGAAAATATTGATTGAAAAATGTTTTTAAAACGATTTTGGATTTAATTAAGAGAATTAATCATTATAGTAATTGAAATCAAGACTAGATTAATTAATGACCGAATAAAATGAATTACTAGATTAAATGAGTTATTGGATTAAATTAATTAATTACTAGCTAAAAGTAAGTACTAGATTCTAAAGTCTAAAAATACAAAACCATATACAAAGATTTTAAAAAAGGCTTGAGAAACTAAATGCTAAGTTTAATGTAAACCACTAGAACGATTAGGAACCGAGAGGTAATTAATAATTGTATTTGAATCTAAAATGGTGCTTACAAACTGAGATTAAAATAATCTAAATGGGATAAAAAATACTATGAGTTTAGACACAAGCTAATATATCGTGGTGCAACATTGGCCTAAAAATAAAAAAATAAAACTAAATGAATAACCCTAAACCTAAATTGAGAGTGGGTGAGGTGGGTGTATTGCAATGGGTGTGGGTAGGGTTATAATGGTGGTGTGAGGGGTCTGTGTTTTTGGTGTAGGGGGGTTGTGTGGATCGGTGTAAATCCAAGGTGAGTGTAGGGGAATTAGGGGTTCGGACAAGTTTTAATGGATCTGAGATGAATTGGAGGGGTGAGGGGGAGAGATACATGGAGGGGGGTGTGAGATAGAGTGGTTCGGGTTTGGTGAGACAAAGTGAATCAGGATGGGTTAGGTAGTGTGGCTAAGTGCTAGGATTTGGGGTTGTTGGGACGAGGGTTTTGGGAGTCAGGACTATGAGAGTTGAGCGCGGGTGCTTGAGCGACCAAGGAGAGTTGGGGATCAGGGAGTGTGGGTGGTTGGCCGAGTGGTCTGGGGCTGGGATGGGTCGTGAGGGAGTCAGGCTGGGCGTGGGAGCTCAGGGATGGGTGTTCAATGTAGGGTTGGGATCGAGGGAGGGGGTTGGGGATGGGGATGAGTCGGGAGTGTGCATGGGGACATGGGGAGGGGTAGGTCAGCTTGGTCTAGCTGGTAGGGGGAAAGGGGGGTAATATAGGAAAGGGTTTTAAGTAATTTTTTTGTTTTGTTTTATTTAATAATATTTTTTTTGCAGGTTTATATAGAGAATAACATGTTGAATTAATATAAACTAAAAAATGAGAAAGAACACCACCTCCCCAAATTATGATAAACAACGAGATCCTAGCAAGCGGAGACAATACTAAACCTTGTAAACTAGTGTGAGCTTTGAAAACGAAATGTTCCTAAGAAAATATCAAAATATGCAACGACTATAAGTCAAGGTTTTTGTTGGTTTTTTAGATTTTGGATACCTGCATGATAAGATAAATTAAAATGACACAAATAAAAAGAGTTTTTAGTCTTCAATTCAAGTTTATACTTTTGATACCTGCACCAAACAAGTAAAGCGTTGAAAAAAATGACAAGAAACAAGCCAAAATATGTATGCATATATCCAAGAATGTTAAAACAACGCACAAAGGGGTTATTAATACATGCAACAAAAAATAAACGCTAGACGAATGACTCCTATCGAAGAGGTTCACGATTTGGTAAGAAAAGTTTCCATCGCTATCAGAACCTACATATACACAATAAGATGCCACATAGCAATAATATCTCCCACAATGTGAACTTTAGCCAAAGAAGACCATATGGAACAGAGAATGAAACTATGACAACAAATAATAGTAAGTAAATGATGGATAAAGCAACAATTTGTGAGACCAAAAATGATAAGTCGTGAGTAAGTCCCATCGGGTGTACCAAAATGTGAGCTAGGAAAATACACTGATAACAAGAAAGTAACTAACTAGATATCTTCTCCTTTGTGATTCTAGAAAACCTCATAATGGGTGAACTTAATGTGGATGGGCCCATATTTCTTGAAATGTAGGTGCTTCCTTCGAATTGGAGCAAGATCTTCTCTACAAGAAGATTGAATTAATTTACACCAATGGATAAAGGGGATAATGGATTTTGGATGATTAAAATGGGGCCATTTAGGCATTAGGATGGGGTGGAGGGATGTTCTATGCTTAAAGGATGTAAGAACTCTCATAGGATTATTCAAGCTTATTTTGAAAGAGGGGGGTGAGGCTCTGTTTATAGTCCTGAAGTGGGATTAATTTGGGGGTTTTGGGTAATCACAATTTGGAAAAGTAAACATGACTAGGTGAATGGGATACATGAGGAATGGTCTAGAATTTAACGTGAATATTTAATTCACAAGTGGGGGAACATGGGGAACATGGGGAATATTTGGAATATGAGGAATATTGGGTTTAATTTAGGGGTTGAAACAGATTAATTAATCGATTAACATCAATTAATTCAATGTGTTTTTTGTGGGAAATGGAATGGTGAAATTAATTGATTTAGGATAGGTGTGAAATTGAGGTGTCTACACGTATAAATTTATGGAAAGGTTCCATTGTTCCTTAACGTTAACACTTTTCCAAGAAAATTACACTATGAATATTAGCTTTAAGTATCTACATCACCATTGAGCTTGTAATGTTTCTGTTTTTAGTTAGCCTTATTTCAAATAATTCTAAATTGTTAATTGAAGTTTTGCAACATTGAAATTTTATGACTTTTTTTTGCTATCACGATTATCACATTTGAGTTGGAAAGGAAAGGCATAATTATGGATATTGTGCTTTGAAAGAATGCTTGATGTAAAATATTGTCGAAGTCTTAACTCACTTCACACAATTGTCCTAGAGTATATTGGTTTCTTTGTTTATTGGTCTTTGTTTCCTATAAATAGTGATTGCATGGTAATTTTAGCGCATAAGGTAAGTTACATTTTATGAAATGGAAAAACAAGAGGTCATGGTGGTATTAATGGTCTTCTTATTTATAGATAATATAAGTTTATATTTTGATTGTAAATAGAATGACTTGAATGTGGTTATAGATTCATTAATAAAGAATCAAAATTCAAAATAAAATAATAAAATAAGGTAAACTTAGAGTTTTATTTCATGTAACTCCTCATATCATAAGAAACAGAGCATAGGCACAATCTATAGGCAACAAATCAATTTCCGGAAGAAAATTTCCTGTAGACATTGCTATGAGCTTAGTGTTCCCTTAATAACTTTGATAACACAGTACCAATATCTATCATAATATCAATGTTTGATCATTATGAAGACTATAAATTTTTTACACAATTCCTCAAAGTCATTCATTTTATGTCAAAATGGAATATATTGAACATGGGCATTAAGAATTAACCTAAAAATATGAAGTTATTATAACCAAATAATCAAACAACACACTTTGATTTTTTCATCGTGCAAAACTATGACCCAACTAGATTACCTAAACAACAACAAAACTTGATAATATAAATAGTATTGGCCCAATTCACAACAAAGAGAGGTTACATATTGTGGATAACGATATTTCTTTTTTGTTAGGTGGGAGTGGCTCATTGTTTGTATCTATTGGGTTCAACATTAGAATTTGTTTTGGAAATCAAGATTTATGGAATCCCACTTCTGATTGTGAATGCATTCCAAATTATCATTGAGATTTGTATCACCTTGCATCTAGATCCCTTTTTAGATCCACACTTATACTTAAAAAAGAGGCAAATATGCCAACTGATAACTCAATGTTCAAAAACAGGGAAACAAAAGAAAACTGATTAAACTAAAGTGGAAATAGGAGACCTAATTTAGTTTAATCTAGATGCTATGTAAAATAGTAAATGATGGATAAATAAATAAATAAAGTGACCCAAACAACTAAGTAGATAAAATATGAAACCCTAATGTGTAAATAAGGGTTGGAAAGAGCTTATATGATTTGACGATGCCTCAGGACTGTATTATATAGTAGTCTAGATGATCCATAGGGATCCAAAATGACTCTACTCCATCAAATCAACCAGCAACAAAGAAAGAAAATGAAGAAAAAGAGGTTTTGTCTTTATGTTAAAAAAAAATCCACTTTGTGCAAAGTGACAGCTATAGAACCACCGCCCAACCAAGGCGGCGGTCCAAGAACCACTACCCAACCAGGGTAGCGGTTTGTTAACCACCGCTCAGCCAAGGCAACGGTCTTGTTAAAAATTCAAAATGAACAGTCCCATAATTGGAAAGGTTGTTTGTGTCTCTTCTCCTCCATGACCTTTTCCATCCTCCAGTGCATGGGAGGACATGAGAGAGGCTATAAATACATGTCGGAAGAATTGTTTTTATCATCGGAAGCAAGAGACTTCATGGGAGTAAGTGTAAGAGTAAGTTTTGGAATTGAGTTTGTAGAAGAAAGAGTTGGAGAACAGAGCAGTCAAGTAGTTGGGAGGAAGTGTGAGACATTTTCAATTTCCTTTCTCACTTATTGTAAATTCTATATCTCTTATATTTTGAATTGGCCAATAAGATAAAAAGGGAAGAAAGAGTTGTTTTCCCTTCATGACTGGTTTTCCTCCTTTGGAGGTTTCTAGGATAAAAATCCTTGGCGTATGTGTGTGTGTGTGTGTGTGTTAATTATTTTCTCTTGCAAATTTTAGTTCTAAGGCATAAACAATTCAATAACTAGCTCATCTGTCATTTTATATTTGAAAGTAGGTAGTAGTATAATTGTGGTTTTGTGAACGAAATCTAGTAGATAGTTTACAGATCATTTTGGTATCAGAGCTAACAAATATCCAGGATAGTGGTATTCATTCTTGGATTTGTATGATGATGATGAGATCCAAAGGTGAAGAGGATTTACCTTGTGATCCAGATGTTTCTACAAGGAAGTGGAAACAGAGAATTCAGGGACAAATGGAGGAAGAAAACTTGGTCCGTAGAATAGAGATGTTGGAGATCATGATGGATAGAATGTTTAGAAGACAAGAAAAACTTGCAGATTTGCACAAGATGATTTTTTTTAAGCAAGACTCCATGAACTCAGTGATTGGAGGCTTATCCGAAACTTTTTTCAGAGGAAGGAGCCACCACGAGGAAGAATATGGGGAAGAACATGAAGAAGAGACTTCAAATGCAAGAGAGAAGGTAAAATCTGATCATGCTCCTTTTAAAGTTGAGACAAAAGTTAAAATTAAAAGCTTTGAATGACAAGTAGATGTAGAGTTGCTTGATAAATGGTTAAAACAATTATAAGTCTACTTTAGCATCCATAATGTCATTGAAGCAAGAAGGATCACCTTTGCACATCTCAAAATGGAGGGACATGCTCTGGTTTGGTGGGAAACCCATCTAGCCACTTGTGAAAATAAGAAACGTCATATTGTGAAATCTTGGCAAGAATTTAAAGAATTACTTAGAGCTAACTTCTATCCTATTGGCCACAAGACTGACCAAATGATTAAATGGTAGTATTTTAGACAAGGCAGTGGTCAAAGTGTGTAGGAATATACTATGGAGTTTTAGAGGCAGGCCATGTTCTTGAATATGGACTTGGAGGATGAGGATATTCTGACTAAATACTTGGGAGAAACTCACACTCACCTTCGAAGAAATGTCATCTCCATGATGCCCAAAGATCTCAATGAGGTGTGTGTGTAGGCATACTATATAGATTATGAAAAGAAGCAAGGAGAAGCTAATCCAATGGCAAAGCTGTCGACAAATCAGCAGAAGAAATATCACGAGAAAATAAGTAACAAAGGTAATTGGAAAGGGAAAGGTAAATAAGCTGCCACTAATTTAAATACTTGTAAAGATCCCAAGAATTTTTGCAAGAACTGTGATATCAATGGTCATACTAACGCTACACATTGGAAGTTACATCCAAAGAACCAAACCAAGGACTAAAAAAATTCCGTAGCAAATGTAAATACAGAATGGGATGTGGAAATAGAAGATGACTCTGATGTAGATGAGAGGCTTGGATGCACGGTCACTGACATGGACAACCAGGAAAAGGAGATGAGTAGACTATTCTATATAAAAATCCAAATAAAGAGAACTTAGGCAAATGCTTTGGTTGATACTGGTTCTCAGTCTAATTTGATTTTTGAAGTAGTTGTAAAGAAGCTTGGTATTGATACTTATGAGCATCCACACCCTTATCCTTTGGGTTGGGTGAAGAAGGGTGTTGAAATTCAGGCAACAAAAAGATGTAAGGTCAAGTTTGGGATAAATTCCCAGTATATTGATGTATTGGAAGTTGATGTTATTCCACTTGATGCTTTTGATATTGTTTTCGGGAGTCCTTACTTGTATATCAGGGATGTTATATTTATGAGAAGGGAAAACTAGTACAGATGGTTCAAGGATGGGATTAGCTATAACATCTAGGCACACCAGTTTAAGACACAAGTTACTATGGTGAGGGCTAACCAAGAAAAATGACTTATTCAAGAAAATCATAATCAGTTTTGTTTACTTTTGTTAAAGGATAAAAAAGATGGGGTAGAAGTTTCATATATTTCTAACCACAGAAAACAATATTTGGACAATATTATTTAGTATTTTGATATAGTTTTTCAAGCTCTACGTGGGTTACCACCAAAATGAGAAGTAGAGCATGAGATTCAGATATTGTCAGAATCCCGGCTACCGAACATCGAGTTGTATAGGAAATCCTTGCTGGAGAGTACTGAAGTAAAGAAACAACTCCAGGAACTAATAGACCAAGGTGTGATACATCTGAGCACCTCACCATGCAGTTCACCTATTGTGATGGTGTCGAAGAAGGATGGTTCTTGGAGAATTTGCATTGACTATTGCGCTTTGAAAAATATCACCATAAAGAACAAATATCCACTTCCCCACATAGATGATCTCTTGGACCAGCTTCAACATGCCAAATTCGTCACGAAGTTTGATTTGAAGTTAGGTTATTACCAAGTTAGAATGAAGGAGGAGGATATATGGAAGACTACCTTCAAGATAAAACAAGGTTTGTATGAGTGGTTAGTACTTCTATTTGGTTTATGCAATGCACCCACTACATTTATGAGGTTGATGAATGATGTATTGCAGGATTTCATAGATTCCTGTGTCATTGTTTATCTAGATGATATCTTGATTTTTAGTGCCACATGGGAAGAACATCCAACTCATTTACAACAAGTCTTGCAAGTTCTCAGGGAGAAATAATTGCTTTGTAATATGAAGAAATGTGAATTTTCCAAATAGTCACTTGTCTATCTAGGGCACGTGGTTAGAGGAGGAGAGCTACAAGTGGATCCAAAAAAGGTGGAAGCCATCACTAATTAGCCAACACCAACAAGAGCCACAGAGACTAGGCTTTTTGTTGGAGTAGTACAGTACACGCAAAAGTTCATTCTAGGCTTCTCTGCGATTGCATCACCTCTACACACAATGGCCACAAAGAGTAAGGGTTTTGACTGGGGGTAAGGAACAAGACAAATCCTTTGAGTTATTTAAATACAAGATTAGTCATGCTCCAGTAATTTCTCTTCCTAATTTGCAGCAGCCTTTTGAAGTAGAGACAGATGCCAGTGATTACACTATGGGCGCAGTGTTACTTCAAGGAGGTAAACCTATATGCTATCATTCTAAAACTTTCACTTCAAGTTAAAGGATATTCAGTATGATAAGGAAATGTAAGCACTAGTTTAGGCAATTAAAAAATGGAAGCATTATTTGTTGGGTAAAGAAACTATTGTGCACACTAACCACAAGCCTCTTTACTATTTGCAAGCACAGTCTAAATTGTAGTAGGCAAGGCATTACAAATGGATGGTGTTCCATCAAAAATTCTATTTGGTGATCAAATACAAGAAGGGTAGTACAAACCATGTGGCATACATGTTGTATAGGTCTCCTACACAAGATAAGCTCTCCTACTTGGCCACTATATCTTAGATCGATCCCTTCATGAAGGAAGCTTACGAAGAGGCATATGCCCAGGAAAAAGACTTTGGGGTGAAATTTCAGCAGTTGCAGTCCCAAGGAGCTAAGAGGATGGGGATTTAATATTGTTATCTCCAGGACGTGCTACTCTACCGATGGGGGAAGCTTTGTGTGCCTAAAGAAGAAAGACTTCTATTGATGAGGGAAGCACATACCTCGAAAGTAGTGGGACATTTATGTGTTGGTAATACCCTACCTCACTTGCAAAGGCATGTGTATTGGCCCAATATGCAAGAAGAGGTATCAAAATTTATGCATGGATCTAAACTTTGGTGTACCAACAAGCCTAAGACTAGGAAGGAGGGTTTGTATATCCCTTTTCTAATACCTACTCGTCCATGGGAGGACATTTTTATGGACTTTATAGGAGGATTACCTATGTATAAACATGGCCATGAATAATATCTATGTTGTTGTTGTTGATAGATTCAGTAAGATGTGTATTCTTATGGCATGTAAAAAGACAATAAAAGCACATAAGGCAACAAATATTCTTCTTTGCTAATGTATGGGTGCATTTTGGCTTGCCAAAGTCTATTGTTTCTGATAAGGATTCCAGGTTCTTAGGGAAGTTATGGGCTAATTTGTGGGACAAGATGGATACCAGGATATAGAGGAGCACGACTGTCCATCCACATACAGATGGAAAGACAAAGGTGGTGAATAGGACTTTGGTGTAGTTGATTAGAGGGTATAATAGCAAATACCCAAGGATTTGGGATTCATCCTTAGCCTACATTCAATGTTTCTATAACCGGGCAGTACACACATCCACTATGAAGTCACCATTTGAAACATGCTTGGGATATCTACCTAAAAATCCATTGGACATAGTAGTTGGAAAACATGGTGAGGAGGAGACACGAGACCCAGAGGTGACTAGAGAAAACAAATTCATTAAGAGGATCCGACAAATCCATCTCAAAGTCAAAGAACAATTAGATAAACCTCAAGCCAAGTACAAGGCTGGGCACAATCAACACAAGTGAGAGCATAAGCTTCATATTGGAGATAGAGTTTGGCTTTACTTGAGCAAGGAGAGACTATAAGGTCAAGTATGGAAGCTCAAACCACTACGATATGGACCCTTCACCATATTGGAGTAGGTTGGAGAAAATGCCTTTCGACTTGATTTACTGCCATTTATGAGGATGTACTCAGTAGTAAATTGTGAGAACTCAGCACCTATATGAGTCATCCATGTTAGGTGAAGATGAATAACTATAGTTGTTACCTTCCATTGAGGACTGCACATCTTGGACTCACAAGGCAAGTTGGATGAGGATGTAGTGCTGCAACAAAAGGTTACAAAGACTAGAAGAGGTCTGCAGGAGTCTTAGTAGGTTAGACTGAAAGGGAAGACACCAAGACAAGCCCGATGGCACTCGAAGGAGCAAGTGAGGGAATTATTTCCTCATCTACTCCCCCACCAAGCTTTTTTGGGACCAAAATCCTCCTAAGCAAAGGAGGTGTGATCCATAGGGATCCAAAATGACTATACTTCATTAGATCAGCCAACAACAAAGAAAGAAAATGAAGAAACATAGGTTCTGTATTTATGTTAATAGAACTACCGCTATGTACAGAGCGGTGGTTACATAACCGCCACCCAACCAAGGTGCAGCGATCTTATAACCACCACCTAGCTAGGGTAGCAGTCCTGTGACCGTCGGTTTACATTAGGTGGCGGTCCTATCACTTTTGGTCAAAAATAAAAATTCAAAATGAACAGTCCCATAATTGGAAAGGTTGTTCATGTCTCTTCTCCTCCATGGCCTTTCTCATCCTCCAATAGACAATAGGACATGAGAGAGGCTATAAATACATGTAGGAAGAAGTGTTTTGATCATCTGAAGCAAGAGACTTCATGGGAGTAAGTGTAAGAGTTCTAAAGTGCTCGAATTGAGTCTGTAGAAGAAAGAGTTGGAGAATAGAGTAGTCAAGTAGTTGGGAGGAAGTATGAGACATTTTTAATATCCTTTCTCACCTATTATAATGTTTGTATCTCTTATATTTTGAATTGGCCAATAAGATAAAAAGGGAAGAAATAGTTGTTGCCCTTCCCGACTAGTTTTCCTCCTTTGGAGGTTTCCAGGATAAAAATCCTTGGCGTATGTATGTGTGTTCATTATTTTCTCTTGCAAATTTCAGTTCTAAGGCATAAACAATTCAATCACTAGCTCATCTGTTATTTTCTATTTGAAATTAGGTAGTAGTATAATTGTGGTTTTGTGAATGAAATCCAAAGTAGATAGTTTACAAATCACCAGATGAACAAAATGCAGAAGTGACCACACATGAGCTCAAAAAAGGGAAGATACGAGCTGTATGAGCAGAATGGAGCACCTGGGGAAGGAAAAGGGTGCCTGGGGCACCCTGGTCTATGATCTGGGTGCCCTAGTGCAGGAGGTCCAAAAACCAAACTTGTAAGGTTATTAGATGATATGAGGCCTTCATTGTCTGTCACATGTATTTTGTTGCACTATTGTTGGTCGTCAAATAGGACTTCTAAGAAGATCAACAGTCAGGGGACAAGAAGTCCCTCCTCTTTAATGGGAGAGGTTCCCTTATTCAAAAATGAACAACTTATTTACAAATGTACAAGGCATGATTTGTTGGTTAAACTTGGATATCACGAAAGTGTTTTCTATGAAGATCATCAATTACAAAAGGACTGAGGAAATGAGAGTACGGGAAAGGGCAAGAAAGGCAACATGCAGAATTATAGATATCAGAGTAATTCTTTATGTATGTGAAAGTCACAGTGAATTGAAACAAGATCATTCGTATTGGATAAATAAGATGGAATTCAGAGACAAAAAGTTCTGTAAATAACATCTACTAGAACACAAAGTTTCTTAACATAACACAGATTCATTAATCAAGGACACAAAGTTCCTTCTTGGTTATACAAGATCACCGTGCTTGCAAAATTGAAGAATATGCAATCGGTAAGACTAACGAGCTTGAGACAAATGATCTTCACAAAGAAAATAAATGAAAGTTTAGGAATAACAGAGATCAGATAGAAAAAGAATGGGAAAGTCCTTCTATATTGATTTCTTTATAATCTATTTACACTTTTCAGAAAATAAGCCAAGTTCTTCCTCCTTCCTTTTGAATGGCGTGAAGAAGGCCATTATATAACTTACAAATCAGTTACTCTTCGTAACCATTTCTTTAATCAAGAACAGTTAAAGACCGCCTATCGCAGTACCTCAACCCGTTACAAAGAAAACGGCAAAAGAAATGGAAGAAGAGAAAAGAATGAGGAGAAGAAGATAGGTGGCCAGTCACTTGGAGGGACCCACTGACTTCAGAATCCGCTGCCTCTTTTAACGCCTCAGTTATGTCTTAGAAGTCTCATCCTAAAGATGACGGCGTATGTCTTTGAAAACAAAGATGACCAGTGTCTTGAAAACTTCATCCTTCTGCCAGCTATCCTTGGTTTGGTCTTCAGATTGATAGTATCAGAGCCGCAACATAAATTCATATTTAGTTTGAAAAACAACATATTCGGGTAGAGCAGGAAAAACTAAGTATATGGTGTTTGGTTCGTTTGGGACATGTGAGACGCGAATGCGCGAAACACGCGGGCTCGGCCCGATATCGGACGAAGCAAGGAGAAGACGCACAAATGCATTTTGGGACGTCTGGGACGAAAACGCGCGAAGGACGCGGTTTGGGTGAATCGGCCGAAAATGGAACAGTTTGCACAATCTGACTTGGGACATTTGGGACAAAAAAGTTCCAAAGTACGAGACTCAGGTGTTTCGGCCGAAATTGGAACAACTCGCACTTTTGAACTTTGGGACGTTTGGGACAAAAAGTTCCAAAGGACGTGACTCGGCTGGTTCAGGCGAAAATGGAACAGCTCGCACGGAAACTTTGGGACACTTGGAACATGAAAGAGTGAAGTACGTGGTTCAGGGATTTCGTCCGATCGGGGAACAGAGCGCACTTTTGAACTTGGGACAGTTGGGACGAAAAGTTCCGACAGGCCCGAAAATGGAACAACTTCGGGGATTTCGGCCGATCAGGGATCAGAGCGCACTTTTGAACTTGGGACAGTTGGGACGAAAAGTTCCGACATGCCCGAAAATGGAACAACTTCAGGGATTTCGGCCGAGGGGAACAGAGCGCACTTTTGAACTTGGGACGGTTGGGGACAAAAATGTCCGACAGGCCCGAAATACATACAAAATGACCCAAAACATAGATTTTTTCAATTTCATGACTTTTCTCCTACTATCAGCTTGACAGAAAAGACACTTAAACTCGAAATTTTGAAATTTCACCTTCTTCAGAGCAGGGGGAATTTTGAGTGTACAACAACTATGCAAAATGTCATTGGTAATCGGTGATGAAGAAGAGACCTGTAAAACCCCAAGTCAAACATTAAAACCCTAAAAAATAAAGATCCATATGAAGAGTTTGGATTGTCCTCAATGAACACAATGGTGGAGTTACTAACTGAGCATTGCACTACATTTCAGACCCAAATGTAGTTCTAGGTGAGTTTGTGCAAATCATGCCCTAGGTGCCCTTGTGCCAGTCACACTTTGTGAAAGTAACGAGCTATAACTAGATGTAGAAATGTAATAAATGGTGGATGGAATAAAATAAACTTCCCCTCCTATGTAATGTGATGCAGATGAACAAACATTGTCCCTTATGATGGAGTTAGATGGATGCAACTGAGCTGCAGAGGCCTTAGATGGAATACAACCTTAGGTGATGATAGTAGTGACTAGTGCATGGTCCCTCGTTATGGTCTCATAACTTTATATTTATATGGTTATCTTGTTCTAATTTTGTAATTAACCACAAAGAGGTTGACCACCAAAAAATATAGAAAGCTCAAATGGCTAGAAAGTGCCCAAAAGATGGAAATAAAGTGGGAAAAGGATCATGGTTCTCCAAATGGGACTAGGGCACTTGGGGCACCCCAGTCAGGGGTAGAATGTCATAAAATGATAAAAAAAGGCTGAGCAAGTATGTGCGGAAGGTTAGAAGTGATGACAAAAAGCAAATTAAAATGGGAAAAAGACAGGAGTTAATTAGTACTTTCTTCACTCAAAAACCATATGAATAGTAGTATGAGACCGAGACTAAATAATACCCAAAGTGCATGATTTTTGTGTCTACATTTTCCCCCACTTTATGTTGGTTAGTGGAATGCTCAGTAACATAAAGTAAATATAGATGTGTACCTAATGTATGTGTAGAGTGATGTAGAAAGCGTGCGAAGGAATAGACAAAATGTAGCGTGACAAAAAGATGGAGTTTGGAGACTAAATATGCAAAAGAGAAAAAAGTGATGAGAGTGAACCTAAGGTAGAAACACATGTGTAGTTTTCCAATGTGTGTGGTGTACCTGCATGTTAGTATGAGGTGTGTGTTTCCGCAAAATGTCATTGTTGTCGATGCTCTTGTTGTTCTTCTTCTTCTTGTTTTTAACTACTTGATTCTCATATATTTGGACCTGCAAGGAGAAGATGATCAAGTAGTCAAATACACATGTATATATGCCAAAAATTCATGTAAATACACATGTATATAGTAAAAAACATGTAATGGAAATGGAAAATTTAAAAGGAACATGTGCACCTTGATCCGTGATGAGAGAAAGGGTGTAGAGAGGATATCCTATACTGTGCATTTTTTGGGTGAAACTCATACCAGCCTAGCTAAAGAAGTGTAGGGAGAAATATGCATTTTTCTCCTACCTGTAACTACTTCCCTAATAACGTATGAAGAGATATCTATACTTGCCTAGTTTTTTGGTGATCCGATGCTACTGGGTGAAGTAGTGTAGAGAGGAAATCCGCTATATCCTCTAACTTGTTACTGCTGCCCCAAAATGTTAAGGACAACCGTGTCCTATAAAATCCACTGGGTACGGGGTTTATAGACTAGTTTGAATCCAATCATTGTATAACCCACAATGTCAAGGATAGAAACTGAACTCAAATATACCAGTAGAAAGTGATGTGTAGTGTATAAAACCCCAATTGATGTCCCCCTCTTTGGGGGCGCATGTGGCATCAAATATAGGAGGATGCAACCCCAAAAGAGGATCAACCGCATAAAGTTTTTCCTTGCAGGGGGTAGGGAATGCGCGTAGTAGAAACTAAGGTGCACACAAATAAGTGGCTATAAAACAAGTGTTAGTACGAACAAACATGCATGTAAAAGACAAATGTATGTTATGCAAACAATGTGTAATCTAGAAAGCATGTAAACAAGCAAGAAGATAATCATAGACCACAAAAGCGGGTTGCAAACATGGGACACAACTCATGATGTCAAAAGACACTCAAGGCCATAATGACCGCATATAGACAAACAAGTTTGTACACCAAACAAAGGGCAATGCCCACATACAAGAGCAAACAATAGACAAGTAATAGTATACAAACAAATATATAGCCATGGAAGCAAGTAATCCTACAAACAAATTTTGCACATGAATCGCCCGTTAACATGTTAGAAAGATAACTAGTATGTCAAAAGTGTGTATAACCAAGTAATGAAAAGTGCCAAGTACAAAATGAAACCATAACACCTATAGGAGACGTATGTGGATGCCCCTAACAACCATTATAGGAAGGTTAAGAGGTGAGCATCCATGTTATGTGTAATATACTTGTATTTTCGATCACAACTAGAGAAAGACATGAACGTGCATGTGTGTATGGTATAGAAAAATGAAATATATGAGATCTACCTAGCATGTGTAGTAATGACCATATACAAACAAATGCAAGAGAGATTAAATGCAACCAAGATATGCAATATGTTGTGAAGGGATGAAATGGATTGCAAGATGGATGATAGGATCCGCGTGCCCCCCAAGTGAATGGAATTGTATGTAGCAAGGCTCATTTGGTTTTCCCCCTCAATAGTCAAGAATGAACCGTAAATGAGAGTACATCATCGGGAAATGGTTGAAGTGTGTGTTGTATTTAACGTGTTGTGATGAATGTGTATATGTAGTGATGATATGTGACCTAGAGATGAAGGCATGTACGTGACCCTATAGCCGAAGCGTATATCCGGACAAGATGATCATAGGATTGATGGTGTATACTAAAGCGTCTATCACTACCAGATGAATAACGGGAGTCATGATGTAGCCTAAAGTATATACCACTACAAGATGAAGGGATAGGTGACCATTTAGCCTATAGCGTATGTTACTAACCTAGGGATTTCGCACGATAGAATGTTGAATGATGAATGTGTGAGCATGATAAGGTCTATTTGATTTGTAAACCCTCGATAGTCGAGTGTGGACCGAGGAAATAGAGTACGTCATAGGATAGTGAGTGCAACACATAGAAGAAGGATGTATGATGTGTGATGATTGAACGACCATGTGATGAGTAAAATGTGTAAATATGTAATGTGCGGGATGTAATACAAGATGTGTAGATAGTCTAATAGTGTGAAGGTGCTCACTATTCGATATGTATGATCAGTAGTATGTAATGTGAGAATCATAAACAATAGGAGTGTGACACATGTATGATGAAGACTAATATGATGTATGATATATAGATGCACACAATGTCAAAATGATGTATAGTGTATGATGTAAGATGTAAGAAATATGACGTGAGGTTTATGAAGACTCGCAATGTGTAGTATCTATTGTGCAGTGTGTGGGGTTCATGTGTAGAGGAGAAGGAAATGTAATAAGGTTAATATTGATTAGTTGTGGTAACAAAATTCACGAAGGGATACTAAACCCAGTAAATTTATGCCTAAGTGGTTGTGATTGAAGTTCCTTAGGAGTGGATATTACATTGACGGTGACTTTTGTATCTAATGGTTTAGTCATAGACGGCTTGAATGTTGAATTACCTTGAAATCGCTTAGAGGATGATGCTTGATCCTTATACTTAAGCTTTCTTATAGCTAAGAGCTTGGTTTCACGAAGCTTAAGAGTATGACAAAGTTGATCAAATCAAAGATAGGTCTCAAAAATAACACTCTCCTGGAGAGGTGGCAAGAGACTCTGAATGAATAAGTCTTGAAGCTTGACATCCGTAAGTACGTTAGACATCTTAGATAATTTGGTTTTATAGTGTAAGACATAATCCAACAAGTGTTTTCTCGACCCTTGTTTAAGTTGTGAAAGTTGAGCATAAGAAATCTTAGAGCTGATGTTAATAAAGAAGTGAGCAAGAAAAGTATAAGCCAGATGTGTGAAAGTGACTACCGAATGGATAGGTAGGTCATAAAACCAGTGCATTGCATAATCTTACAAACTACAAGGAAAATGTTTAGCAAGTATAGTATGATCATCTACATAATCGAGACATGCTACATGAAAATCTCATAGATGCTCTTGTGGGTCACCACGACCTTTAAAGATGGGTAGTTTGGGAGAGATGAAATTAGGTGGCAATGGATAAACAGAGATAGTTGGTGCAAAAGGGGTATGCAATAATGAAGTAGAGTCTAAATATGGTGATGCACGAGAAGTAGTGAGTTGGAGTTGGTGAATTCGGGCTTTAAAATCTTGATATAACGAGGTTAAATCAAGAGTATTCGAGGAAGATCCAAGCTGAATATTAGGGGTGCTAGGGTGAATTATAGGAGTGGTGGTTGTAGGAATGGGAGTGGAGACATAAGTGGGTGTAGTGGAGACCATGGGAGCTGAAGAATGAGAAATTATAGAGGACGAAGCATCACGAGTTCTCTTAGCAGAAATTAGAGCATGTAAGACATACGACAGATGAGTGGGATTTTTGCGTAAAGCTTGTCGAAAGCCAGTAATAGTGTTACATTTATCTTGGTCAACATTAGTGTATTCATCTTAGGAATTCTCACTATCAGATGCCTCCATTTCGCCGAGAGGAACACAATAAGAATGCTCTAATAGGTTATGAACGATAGTCATAGATGTATTTATATCATCCATTGACTTATAAGTGCGATGGGTAAATGGAGGAAGTTCAGAGCATTAAAAAGACCCAAAATGACCACTACAGGTGACAGGCATAAAAAACCAAAAATGGAAGAAGGAAAGCAAATTCGAAAGTCGGGTTCACCAAAATGATTAAACTAAAGTGGAAATAAGAGACCTAATTTAGTTTAATCTAGATGTTATGCAAAGTAGTAAAATGAAAACAACTAAGTGGATAAAATATGAAACCCTAATATGCAAAGAAGGGTTAGGAAGAGCTTAGTTGATTTGACGATGCCTCTAGACTATATCACAGAATAAACTAGATGAACATAATGCAGGAACAACCGCACATGAGCTCAAGAAATGGTAGATCCAAGTTGTCGGAGTGAATGAGGTGTTTGGGGAAGGATGAGGGTGCCTGGGGTGCCCCGGTCTATTGCAGGAGGTCTAAAACCAAACTTGCAGGGTCACTAGATGATACGAGGCCTTCATTTCCTGTCGTGTGTATTTTGCTACACTGTGTCAGATGTCATTGGTAATCAATGATGAAGAAGAGACCTACAAAACCCCAAGCTAAGCATCAAACCCCTGAAAAAATAAAGATGCATATGAAGGGTTCAGACTGTCCTCAGTGGCCACAATGGTGGAATTACTAACTGAGCATTGCACTACATTTCAGAGCCAAATGTAGTTCTAAATGAGTGTGTGCAAATCATGCCCTAGGTGCTTTTGTGGCATTCACACTTTGTGAAAGTAGTGAGCTATAACTAGATGTAGAAATGTAATAAATGGTGGTTGGAATAGAATAAACTTCCCTCTTATGTAGTGTGATGCAGATGAACCAACCTTGTCCCTTATGATTGAGCTAGATGGATGAAAATGAGATCTAGAGGCCTTAGATGGAATGCAACCTTAGGTGACGATAGTAGTAACTAGTTCCTGGTCCCTCATTATGGTCTCATAACTTTATATTTATATGGTTCTCTTATTCTAATTTCGTAATTAACCCCGAAGAGGCCAACCATCAAAACTATAGAAATCTCAAACAGGATAGAAAGTTCCCAAAAGATGGAGATGAATTGGGGAAAGGATTAGGGCACCCTGAATAGGACCATGGTGCCTGGGGTGACCCAGTACTAGCCTGGGCACCCCAGTAAGGGGTAGAATGATGTAAAACACAAAAATAGATTGGGAAAGTATATGTGGGAGGTTGGTAGTGACGACATAAAACAAAGTAAAAAGGCCAAAGCATGGGGGTTAATTATTACTTTCTTCACTCAAAACCCATATGAATAGTAGTATGAAACTGAGACTAAATAATACCCAAAGTGATTGATTTTGTGTCTACAAAAACTGATAAATTGAATGGTGTTTAACCCTATCTATTACAAATAAATATATCTATAAACCTAAGAAAACTAACTGACATAACCATGGAAGACAAGAACAAGCAACATAAATCACAATAACAAAGACTTCGTAATTCTCTATAATTATATACACTACAAACTATTAATTTATATATGGATTATAATATGAATCTTGGTAAATATTATAGGCCAATTGTGAAAACCCTAATAATTTACTTTCTCATTTTTTTGTTCAGAAACAAAACATTCAACTTATAATGCACTTTTTCATGGATTTTTTGTTTGCATATGGATTGTGGGCACCTGGTGTTGTCTTTATATTGGTTCAATACATTCTAGTGTTAAAATTTGAGCAATAGGTTTGCCTAGCAAAGACCAGTTTTAATGAATGAACCCACAAATATCTATACCATATATAAAGACTTCCTTAATAAATCATCAAAAAAATATTCAAATTAGAAACATACATAATCATAAAACTCTGGATTGGCTTGAAGAACCTTAAAAGGAATCTCATCGTATGGTATCTTATGTATTGACATTATCATAACCTCTATAGAAATAGTGAAAACATTGGTTGAATAGGTTTATATGCTCCCTGTTTTGCACAATTCTACTTCTCCTTATGATTCTAGGATGTAGCTAACAAAACAATGAAATAATTTGTATCACATATAGAATCTTGTTGCAATTTTCATTAAGACTATGAGAAATAATAAACATATCATAATTGTGTCTCATCAACAATTACCTTAAGCATATGTATAATTGGGATTTATGTCGTTTCTAAATGTTCTGAGAGAAATGAGTATTAAAACTTGGTATGTTACGATATCGCATGTTTCATACCTTGAAAATTCAAAGTCTTGTTAAAAATATATTGGACAAACAGAATAGGGTAACATGTTTACCATGTAAAGGTGAAATGTTGTCTTTAGATAACCTGCATTGCTGTTTATTTTGACAAACAACATTATTCCCCCATAATGATATATTATGTAGAGGTTGATGATTGTTGTATTAAATTTGATAATAATGAATCACTTCTCTATAGATTTGGATATCGTTCATGTACTGTGTTGATGAAATCTGAATGACCCTCATATGTTGCAAACCATACCAATGGATGATATTGCTTTGAACTACTTTCTTTTTGTTCTGTAATTTTTTCTAAAATGAAAAATGGTTGTGAAAATGGTGAATGATGTCTTGATGAAATGGGATTAGGGATTTGTTAACGAATTATAAGACGTTTTATCATAAATTCTTTTAATGATTAAAAATAAATTAGCTCCTTTCTTTTTATATTTATTTCTTATTCAAGATCAACATTATGTAGTGGATTAATTGCCTATCGATGTTAGCAATGACACTCTCTCAATTTGAAGAAATGAGATCATATTAAAAGAAATTGTTACTAGTAAATGTAAAACAACCTACATAGATGAAATATTATCAACACTCCTAAATAGTTTCCACTTGTTGTGCCTCTGCATGTCGGTTCTTCCTTTTATACGCAATGGATATGGAGTACTTCATTATTGATGTGGGTTATTGCTCACATGTGATTTTTTTTGTTGCGTTTGTAACACTTAATGTTGACTATAATGTAATGAATCACAGTAACATTATTTGATTTTGAAATTCCAAATCTATCTTTTAAAGTTTGAGAAATTGGTTTTTATACTAACAAAAGGAAAAAAATGAAAACAAAAATAGATAACTTACACTAACAAACATGAACTAACAGACCTATAACAATTTGTTGAAGTAGTTTTATGTTAAAATCTAAAGAAGTTTTTATCCTAAATGTTTCTCTTAGGACTACAATTTTTTTTCCTTCCAGGTCAATGAAAATGATCAAGGGTACCAACCTCAACAAACTTTATCTCTAAGAAAAAAATAGACAACTTTGACCTTGAGTTTCAAAACAATAACCAACCATGTGTCATACACATTGACCATATTAAATGCAAGCCAGGACAACTAATTTTTCCCTGCACAATGATAAATAAAGGGGTTGACCAATAAAATGGAGTAAAAAAATTGCAACATGAATTTTTTTCTCAATACCATTTAAATGCACATAACACAATCTAATTGAAAGTGATCAAAATGAGTATTTGTTAATGTGAAGACAATATACCTGCCTTCAGCAGGATAATAAGGTAATATTTCAAAGAACTATATACCCCGCCCTAATTGATCTGTAAACTCTTCAACTTTGGAATTATTCACAAATCACAAACTAATCGATGTTGTTTACTTCCTATTAGAAAAATAATAGAGATAGCCAGTGAATGAATTACTCTTGTGATTAGAATCAACAATTGTAGTAAAGGAAAGAATATAAGCTCATAACACCAACAATTTTATCCTGGAAAACCTCCAATGGAGGAAAAACCAGTCGGGAAGGGGCAATTTCTCTTTCTTCCCACTTCTATTGGCCAATTTAAATCAACACGGTACAAAATTTACAATAAGTAAAAAAGAGAAGTGGATAATATCTCAACACTTCCTTTTAGTTATCTTGCTTGCTCTATCTCAACACTCCTTTCTTCTACAAAAATACAATTTCCAGCACAAGACTTCTTGTTGACTTGTTCCCATGCTTTGATGATCTTCTACACTTCTTCAATCACGTATTTATAGCCTTTCTCATGTCCTCCCGTGCATTGAAGAATGGGAAAGGTCATGAAGGAGAAGAGAAAGGAACATACTTTCAAATTTAGAGGTTGTTCGTTTCGATTTTAGTTTTTTCTCCGTAATGGCCAGGACCACCGACCTGTGCAGACCGATGGTCCTAGAACCACCGCCCTGGCTAGGCGGCGGTGCTGTAATGGTCCTGTTACTTAAAAGATAGAACCTCCATTTTATTGTTTTCCTTCTTTGTGCTAACTGTTTCTGATGAAGTAGAATTATTTTGGATCCCTATGGATCACACCTCCCCTTCTTAGGAGGATTTTGGTCCCACAAAAGCTTAGTGGGGGAGTAGATGAGGGAACAATTCCCTCACTTGCTTTTTCGAGTACCACCGAGCATGCCTTGGTGTCTTTCCTTTCAGTCCAATCTGCTAAGACTCCTATGTACCTCTTCTAGTTTCTCTCACTTTCGGTTGTAGCACTACATCCTTCTCCAATTTTACCTCGTGAGTCCAAGATGCAATCCTCAATGGAAGGTAGCAATTGTAGTTCTTCATCTTCATCCAACATGGATGGCTCATATAAGTGCAAGTTCTCACAGTTTACTACATAGTACATCCTCATGAATGATGGAAAATCAAGTTGAAAAGCATTTTCCCCAACTTGCTCCAATATGGTGAAGGGTCCATATCGTAGTGGCTTGAGTTTCCGTGCTTGACCTTGTAGTCTCTCCTTACTCAAGTAAAGCCAAACTTTGTCTCCAACATGAAGCTTGTGTTCCCTCCTATGTTGATCGTGCCTAGCTTTGTACTTTTCTTGAGATTTTTCTGGTTGTTCTTTGACCTTGAGATGGATTTGCCAGATCCTCTCAATGAACTTGTTGGCTCTAGTCACCTCTGTGTCTTATGTATCCTCCACATCTTGTTGTCTAACTGTAATTTCCAAAGGATTTGTAGGTAGATATCCCATGCATTCTTCAAATGGTAACTTCTTAGTGGATGTGTGTACTGCCCGGTTATAGGAATGTTGAATGTAGGCTAAGGACTCATCCCAAGTCCTTGGGTACTTATTGTTATACCCTCTGATCAAATTGTACCAAAGTTCTTTTTACCACCTCGATTTGTCTATCTGTCTGTGGATGGAAAGTTGTGCTCCTCTGTAACTTGGTATCCATCCTGTCCCACAAAGTAGTCCAAAACTTCCCCAAGAACCTAGAATCCCTGTCAAAGGCAATAGAATTTGGCAAACCAAAATGCACCCATACATTAACAAAGAAAAGATTTGCTACCTCATGTGCTTTTACTGTCTTTTTACATGCCATAAGAATACACATTTTATTAAATCTATCCATAACAACATAGAGATAGTCATGGCCATGTTTAGACATAGGTAATCCTCCTACAAAATCCATAGAAATTTCCTCTCACGGATGAGTAGGTACTGGTAGAAGCATATACAAACCTTCCTTCCTAGTTTTAGGCTTGCTAGTACAAAAATTTTTACATCCACGAATAAATTTTGATACTTCTTCTTGCATGTTCGGCCAATATACATACCTTTACAAATGGGCTAGAGTCTTACCAACACCGAAATGTCCCGCTACTCTCGAGGTATGTGCTTCCCTCATCAATAGAAGTCTTTCTTATTTAGGCACACAAAGTTTCCCCCATCAGTAGAGAAGCCCATCCTTGAGATAATAGTCTTCAATCCCCATTTTTTCAACCCTTTAGGATTGCAACTTCTAAAATGTTACCCCAAAGTCTCTGTCCCTGGGCATATGCTTCTCCGTAAGCTTCCTTTGTGAAGGGCTCGACCTGAGAGATAGTGACCAAACAGGATAAATTTTCATATTTGGGTGGCCTAGACAACATGTCTACCACCAAATTTGTGCTACCCTTCTTGTATTTGATCACTAGATGGAACCGCTAAAAAAACCCCATCCATTTGTGGTGCCTTGCTTGCTGCAATTTAAAACTGTGCTTGTAAATACTGGAGAGGTTTGTGGTTAGTGTGCACAATAGTTTCTTTACCAAACTAATAATTTTTCCATTTTTTAATTGCCTAAACTAGTGCATACATTTCTTTATCATATATTGAATATCCTTTAACTGCTGAAGTGAAGGTTTCAAAATGATAACATACGGGTTTACCTCCTTGAAGCAACACAGCGCCCATCACATAATCACTGGCATTTGTCTCTACTTCAAAAGGTTGCTGCAAACTAGGAAGAGCAAGTACTGGAGCATGACTAATCTTGTATTTCAATAACTCAAAGGATTTGTCTTGTTCCTTACCTCACTCAAAACCCTTACTCTTTATGGCCACTGTGTGTAGAAATGCTGCAATTGCCAAGAAACTTGGAATGAACTTCCGCATGTACTGTACTACTCCCATAAAGCTTCTAGTCTATGTGGCTCCTGTTGTTGTTGGCCAATTTGTGATGGCTTCCACCTTCTTTGGATCCAATCGTATCTCTCCTCCTCTAACCATGTGCCCAAGATAGACAAGTGACTATTTGGCAAATTCACATTTTTTCATATTACAAAGTAGTTGTTTCTCCCAGATAACTTACAACACTTGCTGCAAATGCGTTAGATGTTCTTCCCATGTGGCACTAAAAATCAAGTTATCATTTAGATACACAATGACATATGAATCTATGAAATCCTGCAATACATCATTCATCAGTCTCATAAATGTAGCGGGTGCATTGCATAATCCAAAAGGAAGTACTAACCATTCATACAAACCCTTTTTTTTTAAGGCAGTCTTCCATATATCCTCCTCCTTCATCCTGACTTGGTGATAACCTGACTTGAGATCTAACTCCGTGAAAAATTTGGCATGCTGAAGCTGGTCCAAGAGATCATCTATGCGGGGAAGTGGACATTTGTTCTTTATGGTGATCTTGCTCAAAGCACGGTAGTCGATGCACATTCTCCAAGAACCATCCTTCTTTGGCACCATCACAATAGGTGAACCACATGGTGAGGTACTCAGACATATCATTCCTAGGTCTATTAGTTCCTGGAGTTGTTTCTTTACTTTAATATTCTCAAGCAAGGATTTCCTATACAACCTGATGTTCGGTAGAGGTGAATCTGACAGTAGCTGAATCTCGTGCTCTACTTCTTGTTTTGGTGGTAATCCACTAGGAGCCTGAAATACTTCCTGAAAATATTGAATAATACTATCCAAATCTTGTTTTCCTTGGTTACAAATCTCTGAAACTTCTACCCCATTTTGTTTATCCTTTAACAAAAGTAAAAAAAACTTATTATGATTTGATTGAATAAGCCGTTTTGCTTGGTTAGCACTTACCATAGTAACCCGTGTCTTACGCTGGTGTGCCCAGATGTTGTAGCTGATCCCATCCTTGACCCATTTGTACCAGTTTTCCCTTCTCATAAATATAACATCCCTAACATACAAGTGAGGGCTTCTGAATATAACATCAAAAGCATGAAGTGGAATAACGTCAACTTCAAAAACATCTATATTTTGGGAATTTATCCCAAACTTGACCTTACATCTTCTTGTTACCTGAATTTCAACACCCTTCTTCACCCAACCCAAAGGATAAGGGTGCGGATGCTCGTAAGTCTCAAGACCAAGCTTCTTTACAACTGCCTCAGAAAATAAAGTTAGATTGAGAACCGGTGTCAACCAAAGCATTTACCTTAGTCCTCTTGATCTAGATTTTGATCTGGAATAATCTACTCATCTCCTCTTCACTGGCCATGTTGGTGGCTGTGCATCCAAGCCTTTCATCTACATCAGAGTCATATTTGATTTCCACCTCCCCTTTTATCTTTACAACTGTCATGGACTTCTTGGAGTCCTTGGTTTGGTTCCTTGGATGTAACTCTAGATGCAACTTCTAACATGTAGCGTCAGTATGACCATTGATATCACAATTCTTACAAAAATAATTGGGATCTTTACAAGTATTTAAAGTAGTGGCAGCTTGTTTACCTTTCCCTTTCCACTTACTCTTGTTACTTGTTTGCCCATAATCCTTTTTCTGCTGATTTGTTGATTTATTTACCCTCGGCTCTACTTCTCCTTGCTTTTTCTCATCATCTATGTAGTATGCCTGTACACATGCTTCATTGAGATCCTTGGGCTTTGTGGAGATGAATTTTCTTCGAAGGTGAGTGTGAAGTCCTCCCAAGTATTTGGTCAAAATATCCTCATCCTCCAAATCCATGTTTAGCAACATGGCTTGCCTCCAAAACTCAATAGTATAGTCCTGCACACTTTGACCACTGCCTTGTCTAAAATACTGCCATTTAATCATTTGGTCAGTTTTATGGTCAATAGGATAGAAGTTAGCTCTAAGTAATTCCTTAAATTCTTGCCAAGACTTTACAATAGGACGCTTCTTCTTTTCACAAGTAGTTAGGTGAGTTTCCAAACAAACTAGAGCATGTCCCTCCATTCTGAGACATGCAAAGGTGATCCTTTGTGCCTCAGTGACATTATGGATGCTAAAATAGACTTCTAACTGTTTCAATTATTTATCAAGTAACTCTGCATCTACTTGACCTTCAAAGCTTTTGATTTTGACTTTAGTCTCAACTTTAAAAGGAGTATGTTCAAATTTTACCTTTTCTCTTGTGTTAGAAGTCTCTTCTTCATGCTCTTCCCCGTAATATTCCTCATGGTGGATCTTGCCTATACCAAAATTTTCGTCTAAGCCTCGAACCACCGAGTCCATGGAGTTTTTCTTGATGGAAGCTATCTTCTGTAAATTTGTAAGTTCCTCTTACCTTCTAAACATCCTATCAATCATGGTCTCCAGCATCTTGATTCTATGGACCAAGTTCTCTTCCTCCATTTCTCCCCAAATTCTCTATTTCCACTTCTTTGTAGAAATCTTCGGATCAAAAGGTAAAGCTTCTTCACCTTTAGATCTTGTCACTGTCATACAAATTCAAGAATGAAATAGCACTGTCCTGGATACTTGTTAGCTTTGATACCAAAATGATCTGTAAACTCTTCAACTTTGGAATTATTCACAAATCACAAATTAATCATTGTTTTTTAGTTCCTATTAGAAAAATAATAGAGATAGCTAGTGAATGAATTATTGTTGTGATTAGAATCAACAATTGTAGTAAAGGAAAGAATATAAGCTCATAACACCAACAATTTTATCCTGGAAATCCTCTAATGGAGGAAAAACCAATCAGTAAGGGTAATTGCTCTTTCTTCCCACTTCTATTGGCCAATTCAAATCAACAGGGTACATAATTTACAATAAGTCAGAAAGAGAAGTAGATAATATCTCAACACTTCCTTTCAGTTACTTTCTTTCTCTGTCTTAACACTCCTTTCTTCTACAAAAATACAATTTCTAGCACAAAACTTCTTGCTCACTTGCTCCCATGCTTCGATGATCTTCTACACTTCTTCAATCACGTATTTATAGCCTTTCTCATGTCCTCCAGTGCACTGGAGAATGGGAAAGTTCCTGAAGGAGAAGAGAAAGGAACATCCTTTCAAATTCAGAGGCTGTTCGTTTCGATTTTAGTTTTCTATCCATAATGGCCAAGACCACCGCCCTATGCAAACTGGCGGTGGTTCTGTAACCGCCGCCCTACGCAAAGCGGCGGTCCTATTACTTAAAAGACATAACCTCTGTTTTATTGTTTTCCTTCTTTGTGTTGACTATTTATGATGAAGTAGAGTTATTTTGGATCCCTATGGATCACTAATGGCACTATAGGGGTCTACTGTATAGTTCATTATCAAGATAATTCTCATAGATGTATAAACAAAATATTTTATCTCTTATCCTCAAACATCACATCTATCCATTTCTACTCAATGCTTACATCCTTGTTTTTTAGATAAAGAACCATATGTTGCAATCACACACTCAAAAAACCCATCAAGTGGTTAAACTAGCTTAATAATAAACACAAATTATTTCAATTTAAACTTTAACTTAATTTTTGAAGAGAATCGATCCAATAAACAAATAAACAATAAGCTATACTTAACAAAATATTCAAGATAAACAAAGAAACCAAAATGACATGCACAAGATTTATCCTAAGAAACCCTTTCAAGAAAAAACCCAACGCAGTAATTTCTCTCTCTTATTGCATTAACTGTTTACAACACAATAATTTACTTCCAAGATTTGCTCTACCCTATCACATGTCCAGTTATATGTAAGCACATCAATAGGAAACCATCAAAACAATTTCATAATACAATGGGTACCAAAACCATGTGCTAACAAAACAACCCATAATGGTTCCCCATAAATCATGGGTTATGACATCACCCATATACACATATAGATAAAAAAAACATATCTTTACTCCCAAGAAAATAGGGACCCCTACTAACACTCGTAGAAGATGTGTAACATACTCTGGGTATATAGTATGCAAAATATATAACATATTCTAATAATTTATAATATAAATTGAGTGAAGGTACGCCAAATCCATTTGGCTTTGAACATTAAAATAATGTCATCCCATTATTGGAAGCAAACTCATTGAGAGGGGGGTGAATCAGTGAGACCCTAAACAACTTTTACTTCAATTATATCTTTATCATTCAACACATTTAATTCAAATTAAACAACATGAATTAGCAAAGCATTGTTACGAATATACACATGAACAAACAAACATAGGAACACATGAATGCCAAATATAAGTGGGAAAACCTTAAGGGGAAGATAACCCACTGAAACAATGTTTTATCACAACCATGAATCAAATTTAGTTGAGCACCAACCCAACAAGGAGCACCAACCCCTAGGTTTAATAAGACACCAACCCCACAAGGAGCACTGACATCTAGATTTAGTAGACCAACAACCCTACATGGAGGCACAAACCCCATAGATGAATCGACACCAATGCATCCACCTATTTTTTTTTCACCTCTGGAATGTTGCATAGCTAATGATGACACTCTTTTGTCTCTCCTTTCTTATATCTTCCTCAAATCTAACTTTTTTGCTAGCTCGCTCAAGATCTTCTTCACTAAGTTGATTAGGTCATCTAACATGTCTCTCTAATAGCAACACACCCTTTAGAACATCATGAAACAATTTTTTCCATCTCTTGATGGTCACAAAGACCTTCTTTAGCTCCACAAGTTTTCTTATTACTCACACTTTTTCATCCTCTCACCCAACAACAAAATAAGTCACAAAAACATGCTTATATACATGAATCATGTTCATACATAACATCTAGGTTGGCCATCTTAAGGAAAATAGACTTAAATCATCATGAAGACATATTTAAGTTTCCTGTAAAAATTATTGACTCTTTGGACAGGATCCAGAAAATGGTTCTTGTGGGCTAGAGTGGAGGAAAAGTTTAAATATCACCTTGTGGCATGGGATGAAGTCACTAGACCTAAAATTTATGGGGGCTTGGGTATGAAGAATATAAAATTAATGAATGAATCCTTATAGGAAAATTTGGTTGGTGGATGATAAAAGAAGATGGACTTTGGGTGGAAATTATCAGAAAAAAATATCTAAGTAATATAGGTAGAATGGAAACCTTCTTTATGAAAAATGATCTTCCTAATGGTTCCACATTCTGGAGATCCTTTGTGGCTTCCAATGAAATCTTGTGTAAGGGTATTAAATGGGACATTTAGAAGGGAAATAGAGTCTCCTTCTGGCAATACTAATGGATTGAGGATAAACCTCTTGTTATGGAGGAGCCCTGGAAGACTGTTTCTCAGTATTTTAAGGAAACCGGTAAAGTTTGGATTCAAGATAATTGTAATGCTAGTAATGAGGGGCCTCAATTGCTACACCCTTAATCATATATCTTACATTTGATGTATATAGTTGACGTTTGGCTATCATAACTTCTTATAATTATGCATCTCTTTTATATATGCTATATTACCAAGGGTGGGTTGGCCTTGGGGATGGCCATAACATAGGAATAATATAAATAGGGGTTAGTAAGTAGTAGTTGATCATCATTTGAAAATTTGAGTCTTATTACATGGTTTGGAGGTTGCCCCCTCGAAGTGGCTAAGATATTCTACTTGCATATTGAGATCATTTATCTTCAATCTTGTGTTATTTGGTGTTTTATTACTGATAATAATCATAATTATTCAATTAATTACATTACAAGTGGTATCAAAGCTTTAACTCGACCAACGTTGTGTCAAACCCTAATTGTGAAGGTTCGACTATATCTCAAAATTGGTAGTGAATTTTTCTGCAATTGTTTTTGTGGTGTGGAAAAATCAATCAAGTAAGCTCATCTCCAAATTTCAAGAAAATTTTAATTGTTTTGCAAAAGTTATAGTGGTTTTATGCTTTTTCATAATTTTGCTCCTTAGGGTGCAATTTGTGGAATTTTTCCAAGTTCTTTAAATTTTAGGAAAGAGGATTAAAAATTAGTTTGAGTTCATTCTTTGAGTTTTTTCATATTTGGCCCAATTACTATTGAAATTCAAAACCCTAAATTTTGACCTTGAACCCTAAATCCTACCATTTTGGGGCATCATGGCAGGGCCTTCCATAAGAGGCAAAAAGAATACCATCACTCTAGGTAAAACCCCTAACAAGGATGAGATAATAGTTTAATAGTTATAGTCAGAAGGGGTAACTACATAGTCCTCAAGGTTAGGGTTTACTTCAATAGGCCATAAGGTAAGCCAACTTGAGTTTGAGTTGCAAAACCTCGAGGCTAGAGTAGCCAACAAAGAATATGTGGAAAGGATTGGACAACGATTGGAGGATTTCATGCAGAAATTTAGTACACATATAATGGTTAATCATATGTCTATCAACCAAGGTGGATATTCAGGTCAAAGTAATAGAAAAATGAGCCAGGGTGGATCTTCGAGCATGACCAATCCAAATACAAACACTCTGCAGGCCCATAACATGTTTTCGAAAGTGGAGATGTTAGATGGATAATTTCTTTGATCTACATAAGATTCCATCAGGAAAAAAAGTGACAATGACATTATTGTATCTCGAACCTGACCAATCCGTATGGTATCGATGGTTATGTGCTCAAAGGAAAAAGAGTGGTCTCAATGTTACATGGAAAGTTGTCACCGAAGAGTTGCAATCACACTATAGCTCTAGTGTGTCAGAAAATTACTTCAGCCAATTAGCAAAGTTAAGAAAAACATGATCCGTTAAGGATTACATTCATCAATTCCAAAACCTTTCTTTACAAGTGGAAAATATTACTGAAGATAATTTGAATTACCTATTTCTTGGGGGTCTTAAGGATCACATTGAGCATGAGATGTGTATGTTTAATCCTCATAAGGTTTCTCATTCTATGATTATGGCACCAAGGGCAGAGGATTATTTTTTTCAATTAGGAGAAAAATTTCACTAATATCACAGATCACAACACCATGCCTCCAACACTCCCTCGACTAGTTAGATTGACACCTCAACAAATTGAAGAAAAGAGAGAAAAAGGGTTATGTTTTAATTATGACAAGAAATATGGATCAAGACATAAATGTTTCGAAAAGAAGAATTTCTACATTAATGGGCCTAGTGAAGATGAAGAGAAGGATGAAGAGAGTCAGAGGTTGAGCCAAAGGAGGATATTAGGAGATCCCCAACCAGTGATATCATGTCATGCACTTTCAAGAATTAACACTCCCCAAACCCTCAAGGTGATTGGATTCTTAAAAAAATAAAGGGTCACAGTGTTGATTGACTCAGGAAGTATTCACAACTTCATCAATCATAAGTTAGCAATGCACCTGAATTATTTGTATTTATCCAGCTCTTGAATGTCAAGTAATGATTGTTAATGGAGGTATTGTTACTTTTTCTAGAAAATGCCTTAACATTAAGCTTGCCATGGGAGATTACATACTAAATAGCCCCATCTATGCCATTTCTATGGGAGGAGTAATACATTGAGTTAGGAGTTCAATGGCTTACCACTCTTGGGAACCATTGAGATGAACTTCCAAGAATTGTTCATGTGCTTTTAGTCTGAAGGAAGGAATTTTGAGCTAAGATGCTTAAGAGAAAAGTCTCCACAGATAGTGAGCTCTCATCAAATGCACAAAATGCTAAAAAGGATGTAGAGGGATTTATGGCACAACTATCTTCATTAGAGGAACATCAATCTAAGGACATGATACCAATAGATATGCAAGCAGTGTTGTATGCACACTCTGTTGTGTTTGAAAATATGCCAAAGGGCTTACCTCCAAAGATATATCATGAGCATGTTATTCAGTTAGTAGCAGGGATCCAACCACCTAATATCAGGCCTTATAGGTACCCATATGTGCAAAAGAGTGATATTGAGAAGATTTTATAAGAGATGTTGGAAGTAGGAATCATCTGTCATAGTCAGGGTGCTTATTCTTCCCTTGTAGTGATGGTGTGGAAAAAAGATGACAATGTGGCACATGTGTCTCGATTATAGGGAGCTCAATAAGTACACAGTCAAAGATAAGTTTCCTATTCATGTAATTGATGATTTTCTAGATGAGTTGCATGGTGTTGTTTACTTTACAAAGCTTGATCTTCACTCTGGGATATCATCATATTAGAATCAGGGATGAAGATATTCATAAAACTGCCTTTCAAACACATGAAGGCCATTATGAGTTCTTGGTAATGCCTTTTGGTCTAACAAATGCACCTTCTAGATTTCAAAGCTTGATGAATTCTATCTTTAAGCCATTTATGTGGAAGTTTGTTTTAGTGTTCTTTGATGATATATTAATCTATAGCAAAACATGGGAGGAACATTTGCATCATGTAAATAAGGTGTTGGAAACTCTTAAGTGACATCAAATTTATGCAAAGCTCTTCTAAGTGTTCTTTTGGAGTCAAGGAGGTTGAATATTTGGCTCACATTGTCTCTTATGAAGGTGACAAAATGGATCCTAACAAGATAAAAGCCATGATTGAATGGAAGGTTCCAAAAACCCTAAAGAATTTCCGAGGATTTTTGGGGCTTACAGGTTATTATTATAGATTCTGTAAGGAATTATGGCAAGTATACCAACACCACTCACAGATTTATTTAAAGAAGGAATCTTTCCATTAGAATGAGGAAGCTACTAAAGCATTTGAGCAGTTGAAGGAGGCCATGTGCACCACTCCAGTCTTGGCCACTCCAGATTTTTCCAAAACATTCATTGTTGAATGTGATGCTATCAGGGTATGGTATGGGGGCAATACTCATGTAAGAAGGTCTTCCTATTAAATTTTTGAGTCGTCAATTCAAAGGTAAGAATATATCAAAGCAAACTTATGAGAAGGAAATGCTAGCCATACTTCATGCAGTGAAGCAATGGAGACCATATCTAATAGGAAGACACTTTCAAAGTAAAGACAAATCATGATATTCTGAAATACTTCTTGGAGAAATGTTTATCATCTATTAAGAACAACAAAAATGGGTCTCAAAAATGTTGGGGGTATGATTTTGAGATAATATATAAGAAACCGAAAGAGAATGTAGTCACATGATGCTTTATCTCAGGAAGGATGAATCAGCCACAGGCATTGTTGTGTGTTATATCCATATTACAGGAGGATTGGATAGAGGATGCAAGGTACTGAATGGAAAAATGACCAAGGTACAAAATATCATTCAGAATCTCATACACAAAAACTCATTCATAATCTCTATAATGATCCAAGCATGTCTAGAAAATTTTGTATGGAAAGGAGATGCTTTATGGTATAAAGATAGATTATACCTATGTAAGAATTCAAGTCCTTAAAAATAGGGTTTTATCTGAGCTTCACTCTTCTCCAGTAGGGGCTGCATTATGGCTTCTTAAAGACTTATCATCGAATCAAGCATGATTTCTTCTAGGAAGGCCTAAAAGGGGATGTCCAAAAATTTGTGGCAGAATGCATGCTTTGTCAACAAAATAAGGGTGAAACAAGTTTGGTCCCCAGGTCTTTTACAACCTCTATCTATTCCTAGCCAGAGGTGGGAAGAGGTGTCCATGGACTTCATCACAAGATTGCCTAAATCAGAAGGTAAAAATGTAATCATGGTTGTGGTGGATAGACTCACCAAATATGCCCATTTTTGTGCTTTATCACATCCATTTGTTGCAAGTACAGTAGCAACAGCAACTTCATGGATACATAGTTCAGAAGCTACATGGGACACCAAAGATTATAGTAAGTGATTGAGACCTTATATTTACTAGTAATTTTTGGACTGACTTGTTCTCATGCTTGGGTACTCAACTAGCTCATAGTCTCTTCTTATCATCCCCAGTCTGATGGGCAAACAAAGGTGGTAAACAAGTGTCTTGGAGGGATATCTTTGTTGTTTTACCTCAGATAAGCAAGTGAGATGGGTCCAATGGTTACCACTTGCAGAATGGTGGTATAACACCTCCTTTCATACTTCATCTAAAATGTCTCCTTTCTTGGCACATTATATGGGTACCATCCACCATCCATCACTTCATCTTTGAGAGTCCAACCAAGGGTTCGAGCAGTTGAAGAACATATTCAACACCAACAAGAGGTGCTTTCTAATCTCAAGGAGAACTTGGCCATGGCACAAAACCGCATGAAGCAACAGGTAGACCAACATCACAGTGAAATACATTTTGAAGTCAGTGATTGGGTTTTTGTGCATTTACAACCATATAAGCAAATGTCCTTGAAACAACAGAAAAAGGATAACAAGACTTTCACCTAAGTATTATGGCCCTTATCAAGTGTTACAGAAGATTGGTAACTGTAGCATACAAATTGGAACTTCCTCCAGATAACCACTCGAATACATCCAGTCTTCCATGTATCTTTCCTAAAGAAGGTAATTGGACAGATGAGTATCAACCCAAATAGTGTTACCTGAGCTTGATGAGGAGGGTAGAATCATCTTGGAACCAGAACGGATCCTTCAGAACATGCACTAAGCGATTGAGGACAAGGGTCATCACTGAGTATTTGATCAAGTGGAAAGAATCTGAGACACATGAAGACGCAACTTGGGAGGATATCAAACTTCCTGCATTGCAGCATCTAGAGCTTCTCAACATTAGGGACAATGTTGCTTCGAAGGGGAGGGGCATGTTATGCCCTTAATCATATATCTTACATTGGATGTATATAGCCAACTTGTGGCTATCATAACTTCTTTATCATTATGTATCTCTTTCATATATGTTATATTATCATTAGTGGGTCGGCCTTAGTGATGGCCATAGCATAGGAATAGTATATATAGGGGTTAGTAGGTAGTAGTTGATCATCATTTCAGCATTTGAGTCTTATTGTATGGTTTGGAGGTTTGCCCCCTCAAAGTGGCTAAGCTATTCTACTTGCATATTGAGATCATTTATCTGACAATATTGTGTTCTTTGGTGTTTTATTGCTGCTAATAATCAGATTTATACAAGTAATTTCATTACAACCTGATCCACCTTAATGCACAAATGGGGCAATTATAGAAAGAATCCTGCCAACCTCATGAAGGATGAAGAACCTCACATGTCTTAATACAAAGTAGAGGGAAACCCTATCTAAGAGACCTAGATGTCCAATGATCAACTAGACGTAATATTTCACCATTTGATCCCAAAGAATGAGTAGTCTAAAATTACGCCTATGGCTCCATATCATTTATAAGACAAAATTTTAAAGATTATGTACAGAAGGACCATTAGAATATAACTTGGGTGAAAGATCCCAAACACCCAAGGTTAATCATCTTTTAAACCCATTGCGGTCCTACATTAAGATATCCCAATGTGTCACATATAGTTCTTATAAAGAGAGACATGGGTATTCCTAGTACAGAGTTCACTTTATGGAGGCCAATTTTGGACGGGAAAGTGTTAACCATTGATCCTGAGATTGTTTCCCTTAGACATTGGGTAGGAACCTACTTCTGATGCCATACTCATATGATAAATAGATAAGGAAGTTCCAACCTATACATCACATTGACTTCTTTTGCAATACAGAAGATCATCTAGAGATGTTACAGATAATTTCATGTTTATAATGGAATACTTTTAATGGGTGTCCATAAATCATTCTGGAGTTTGTGACAAATATGCCAAGGAACTATCTGTATTTTTAGAAACCATAAAGCTAATGATCAAAAAACATCAGAAAATCGTTGTGCTAACTTCCTAATGATAAATTTCCTTTACCCTGCATAAACCATTGTCAATGCCAAAGATATGAAAGCTATCGTATCTATGATGGATGCAGAAGTCACTTACGTAAACTGCGAGATTCACCTTTAGCCCTCAGCCTATGGAACCACAAGATCCATATATATGACAAAATGGGGCACCTAAATGGTCATCAGCAAATGCTCCTGCGGAATCTTGCCTTCGGCTACAATGTTCAACGTGCTTGAAAGGGAATACTCTATTTCACTGACTATACACTCTGTCTTATTCTTACAAACGTGCAAGGCTGATGGACTCATTAAATATTGGGCTTGTTTGATCATTCATGAGTTAATACATGTGGCAAGCTGTAGTGATTCGTTTGTTTTACAAGGTTAGGCTTAACCCCATAGCCATGGAGAATCGGGTGTGTAGACATATTGGGGGTGGAATCCCCCTAGGTTTCGTTTTTGTGAATTTGCAAGGGTAAAAGGAATCTCATTTAGAACTGGGACCTACCCAGGGTAAGAAGGCTACCGACAAGATCCCCTACAATAAAAATCATTCACGAAAATTATAGTTTCACTAAAAAAACTAGACCAAAAAATTGCAATAAATGTTTCAAGCTATTAGCAAAACATCCCCTTAGGGGTCAGCTCACAATAATTGAAAATTTTGGGTGAATCCCCGGGTACACTGAAATACCTTATCCAATTGATATGTCTTGGAAGTCATGGCATTAAAGGTCATTGATGGCAACTGTTACTTGTCATAGCTTGTTTGAGAAATATCATTTGGACAACGTTCATCAGGGCAAGGAGCTAATTGAAATTGTGTTGATGCAAACTCGACTGCACTTGTACATTCTCCTTGAGATCACATTTTACGCAAATACACTTAGAGCAATGTACCTTTGTAATTGGTTTGGTGTTACTATGAATGTAAAGACTACGTTGAGAAGTTTAAATTTTGGTTCGGAAATAAAGGGATTCACGTCTTAGTGAGACCTAAGATATTCACATGTGCATATTTTTGTTAATTCCTTACACTTATCTTTTCACATTTTAGGAAGCTTTCTTTGGCTTCGGGTGAGTAGCCATTTCATGCACTAGGTGACCCCTTGGTCATCTAGGGAATCTTGTGAGACTGGTATCTTATTGGATAATGTGAAGCATTGTTTGCTTTTCGTTGGGAATGGAATTCGCACTACTGTTTTCCCAAATTTATCATTCTAAGTTACAGAGTTGGTGACACAGGTACTTCCATAGAGATTTTACCTTTGACCATAATCGCGGGTAGACCATGAACATTCAAATCTCCTTTTTTAAACGTGGAAGCACTGTTCCAGGAATTCTATTTTATTACATAACTAATCATGCGCTTAAGCGAGATCTTGATACTCCTGAGATGTGTGGTCAGATGCTTGGGCCACTCACAGTGATGCGAGTATGATCCCACATGTTTGAATGAAGTCTTCCATGGAAGAGACTCACTTAGACAGACGAGTAGTCCGCAATTTGTGTGAACTATGTTTAGCATTGTATAGTATATGGGGGAAGAGCGGAGAGTACTGTTGCTTTGTATAATGAAATGCTTAAGTCTCGTTTTGAGTTTTTCCTTTCAAATTGGAAGTTAGGGTCTGTCACTTGTATGAAGGGACTATATTGTCAGTTCCAGTGTAGGGAGATTGGTTTGTATCCTATGATTCCTAAGGAGGCCTGAAGTATTGGAAGTGGGTCAGAGGATGATATCGAAGCTATGGTTAGAGTGGGTATGGATCACCATGCGTATGGGATAAGGGTCCCCAAAGCTAATCATGACTTCGAGTGCTCTTCAGAGATGAGTTTGATGAGCTAGGATTCTTGTGAGGAAAGTGGCAATGTTATCTTCCCATCTAAAGATTCGATTAAGGAAATCCTAATGTGGTAAATTGGAATGAGGAGTACCAATCCCTCCATGAGAAACTAAATTGTATTGATCGCAATGATTGTAGACATAGATTTTGTAAGTGATAGAAGAGGCTAACTTAGGACCATGACAGGATGACATGATTGATTGCATTTCTTCCAAACAAGAAGACTCTTTATACCTGTTATCAGAAAGATTCATAAGAGGGGAAGTCATCATGAAACTGGAATATTAATCAGAGTTATAGTGTATGAGGAAAATTATTAGCAACGAATTATTGATTGAAGGCATGGCTTAATCTTATTAGTAATGTCTAACATATGTGTTTTTGGCTCCTGAAAGATGTTTTTAAATGAGTGTAAGATTACTGCAGAATCGATTGAAGCATGAGCATCAACAGAATTCCCACCGAGTACATTAGGTCATGCCCCTTAAGTCCTCTCAAATAATTGGGTGAATCCAGCATTTATTGAGTAAAATGGATCAAAATAACTGTTGCGTATTATATGATCCATTTTAATCAGAACTGTTAGTTATTTAAATCCATCTTGTGGTCATCTTTTTGGACCCCTAATCTCGACCTACAAGTAGATACTAAATCTTTTGTGGATATTATTGTAAGAGTCTTCAACAGAGGAAATATATCAGAATGCATCTTTTCTTAAAGGCCTTTAATGATGACACTTAGTCAAAGCTAAATGTTTCACCATCTAAAACAAAAATCCCTTGAGATTCATTGTTAATTAATAGCACCACTAGACTCGTAAACTAGGCCATGGAATCTCCATCATTCCTTCCAAAGGTCTTGAAGTACTTAATGATGACCCCAATACTTTCCATAGAATGCTCCAAAGAACTTGGTAATTGAGATTCAAATCAAAAATGGAATGTTCACCTTCAAACCATATTGAGTCATGTTAAGGAGTATGTTTAACTTGTTTCAATATACGAACTAAGTAGTCCAACTGACATGTCCATTACCTCTCAAGAATTTAGCATAATTGTAGCATAGGCATCAATGGATCAAAGATATTACGAACATTGTCTTCTTATTTAATAATGTGCAACTCAATGTGCACTCGTAGTGCTGTGACTTCATGCAATATTAAGAATTATGTTGGATAACATACAATATTGATATTAGTAGTAATTACATGTGCATGTGAGATGGGTCTTATCATCTCGTAGTTGGATGTCTAAGGGGCAGGGTGTCATGTCTATCCATCATGAGGCTGTCTAGGATATCTATAAATATTACAGCTCTTGCATTGTTATGTAATCTGATTTCATGGATCAGATAAAATTTGTGAGACTTCCGTCCCTTTTAAAGTCATTGCAATCTTGATTATTATTCTATCATTTGGTATCAAAAGGGCCTTAGATACCATTGCTTTGTCGGGATTATGGTCATTTAAATTCTCCAGGTTCTATCCAAGCAAGGTTGAAGAGAAGCCTACCTATTGGAGAGGATTACATTGGAGATTGAAGATCTGCATCAAAGGAGAGCCATTAAGCAATTTTGGAGCATGAATTCTTTTGCATAACATCCCTCAACAGAAAATTTGTGACCTATCCACTCTTATTTTCTGGAAGGTAACAACCTTTTTCTATTAGTCATTGGCATAGCCTCAGAATTGATCAGTTACATATTGGCGGAATAGGTCAAATTTGGAGATCTTTTTAAAAGGGTTAAGAAAGACCTAAGGAAGATTGTGGGAAAAACAAAAGAAAAGATCTTGAAAAAGAAGGAGCAACCCCATGCATCTGGAAAAAAAAAGATCTAAAAAAAAAATGGAGGTGACCATTTGAAATTTCAGATTTGAACAAAAAGTAAAAAAAAAAGATTCTGAAAGTGGAGGTGTGAAGAATTCGGGAGCAAAGCTTGAAGCAGTCCCGTCAAAAAAATTCCAGTGCACATAGCTCTCATAAAAAATGATGTAACGCTTTCATACAATGTCAAATTGATTAGGAGATGATCAATTTTTTTTTCTGGAAAGATAAGAATGAGACACACAACTTTTTAGTTTACATAATCTTCAGATTTGGCTTCTACATATGATGAAAATTTTGTGTAAATCGGGTCATTTTTTCTGGAAAAAAATCAGATCTAACTGGTAAATTGGTAAAATCTCAAAACCTAAGATTTTAATTCTTCTGAAATTTTTTGGGTTTTAAGAAAAATATTGTATGATGGTGCTGTAAAAAAATTAGAAAAACACAAATCACGGTTTATGAGAAAAGGTGAAAACAATATTCAGATTGTTTGTTTGGATCTTAGGAACAAACAGGTCAGCGGTTCAATTCCCACTCTCTCCATATTTTTTATTAAATTTTTTTTAGGAAAATTTGGAGAAATTACTAAATTTTGGGGGATTTCCAAATTTAGAAGCTCACCAAACACATTTAGAGCCACCGCTAAATTTAGCAGAAAAATACCTATTGGGGGGTAAAAAATATTTTTGTTCTAAATTGTGTATTTTGTGATTCTGGATCCATTTTTTGTAAAGAGGGGGGACACAAAAATTTAATTTTGATGTACTTTTGGAGAATTTTGTACTAATATTGGTGCATAAAGTGTTAAAAAAAAAAAAAAGACTAAAAAAAAAAGTGTAATTTTTTATTTTATGTTTGGAAAATGATATATGCTATTTTAGAAATCTTATGTTTGTTTAGAAAAAATGTAAAATGTATGATATATTATTTTAACATTTTAATCTATATTTTGAAAATAACTTATCTTTTAGTTTAGTTCTATTATTTTGTATAAAGTTTACCATAATGTTATTAATTGTTTTTTTAGAAATGATATATTCAACATAGTTTTTTAGTATATGTATTACTAATTTAAAAGATGGCCATTTTGTTTTCATTTAAAAGATGGCCATTTCGTTTTAATTTACAAAACATTAAATATTTGTGTTATATTATATTTAAAAAAATAAATGCAATAATATCTCTTTTTTTCTTAATTTATTGAATGAATTTTAAACCATGTGTGCACCAGTGATATTGTGATAATGGCATGAGTACGAGTGGTGTAAAAAGTGTGGCAAATGCGCCACAAATGTGATGTAAAGGTTGTGCACATGTGACACAATTAAAAATGTCTAGTTGTTATTGTGCCACCCTCCACGAGGCAATTTCTCCAAACAACCATGGCCGGAAACCTTTACAAATATTGATTTTTGATGCGAAATTGAACCCAAAAATGGCATTATTCACACTTTGTTAGTAGTACATGATGTTCATAATGTTGATTAGAGGATCCTCTGATGCACATGACATGCACGTACATATGACACAATCAATGTACATGCATCATCAATGATCAATCAATGTTACTATCATCAACAATAAATAAGCATAGAGAAAATGGTATTAATATGCAAACAACCAATGTCATCATCAAATATGAGATGCCAAGAACAATATCTGTGAAAAATAACACTATCAATGTATGAACAAGAGCACATGTATAAATAGTCTGAATAACTCAATATAATCAATGGAATAACATAAAAAGATACAAGCACTATGAACAATGTTCACAGTTTGTAAGTTTGATATGAGTTACATATAACATATATGTCTTGCATCTAACTCGTGTATATTATGAAAAATATATATGTAGATGAATGGATCTATGTAAACCACCATTGTATTGCGAAAACTAACTCCTTCCTACATGACTATTATGTGATCATCAAAACAAGTAATGCAGTAGATCCTAATTTTATATTTTTAAAATTTTGAGATATGTTTGTCCTTTCTTACTCCAACAATGTTCACATTTGGTAAGTTGATATCTTACATATAGATCATGAAGATGAGAAAGAATCTAACTCATGTCCATATTATGAAAAGAACATGTATGTAGAAAATGGATATGTAATCACACCATGTATAGTAAAAACATAACATCAAATGACTATTACAAAGGGGCCAAAGTCAACGAGAAAACACCAAGTAATGCATAGATCCTAATTTGCAATAGAGGGGGACATGACATCAAAGAATATGTTTGTCCAATTCTTATACAAAAAGGGTTCATCAAGAAAAGAAGCAAAATCCAATAAGGCAAGACCTTGAAATAATAATTCAATATCAAGGGAAGTTCCAACAACAACATACAATCAACGGCATGTCAAAGTATAGAAGCAAGATTCATTCTATCATAGCAAAATGATACAATAAATAATTCTCTATTAATCAATTGATTCGGGATTACACATGATATGCCATGTACTATGCATTCCTAAAAATAAGGATTGTTGTTTCAACAAAGTACTCCCAAAAGATCTCATCTCTCAACGCTTATATAGGCGTGAGCTACCCTTCGAAACTGGATCCCAACGACTAATGGTATGCAGCTTATATGAAATCTTTGCCATCAAACTTCTGCCCTCACTGCTTAACACATTATCTGCCTCACTCCAGCTTGAGTATGTTTTACCTTTCCCTAAGTCCATATGTCACTCATACCACTATTATCATGGAGCACTCTAATAAATATTTCATCACATGTCCCCCCCTTAGTGTGAACATGTTTGGTTAGTTTTATCTTTCTTCCTTATACTTGCACCTGTTCTTTATGATCTGGTGATTTTCACAGGATGATCACAAACCTCATGGATTGGTGATTGCGAAACGGTATGAGGTACGCGAACTTCAGAATTGAAACTCCTATTTTTCAATTGATAGATATGTTACCACAAACCAAAAGAGTGATGGTTATTTAGACACATATCAGAGATTACCAACAAGAATAGATACGGTGGTACAATTCTATTGGTTAATTACCATACACCATTTGTGTTTTTTTGCATGTATAGGTATGTTTTTATCAAGTGGTTTACCTACACAGTTGCACATACATGATATGCAGAAGTACTAAGGTCTTAGCCTATCATCACATCACACTGACAGAGAATAACATAGGAAATTTTGACGAAGATCTGCTGCTCATACATACATAGGAAAATACTGACATAATGGAAATGTAACTTTGGATCATGTTCCCCCCCTCAATGTAGGACCACATTTTTTTGCCTTATTGACCAACTTAAAAACTGTACTCATGTCATAGAAGCCCTGCTCCTCAAATGGCACACACATGACACTCAAAGCTGATCCATTTCTCTTGTCGTTGGCAACTTACAAGAGGTCACCAAGTGTTTGACAAAATGACCTCTAGGTTTTCCGATTTATCTTCCTTCCGGTTTAATACCGAGGGCCAAATTTATGTACTAACTCAGCTGGATTTGGATATGAAGCTCTATTTCAATTGAGATCAGTATTCTTTTCTTCCTTCGACTAGATGTGAAAGAAACTATGGTGTCTAGATGTCGGGTAACACCGAGGATAATGTGTCTGTGAGGCAATTGTTACTTCTTTCTGATTTTCCAAGGTGTTATGTGTTGAGGGGCTTGACACCACCTCTTAACTCACCAGCTCGCTGAATGATGTCAGGATTTGACAAAACAACAAGGACTACATTTATGAAACTTTGACACTATATTCACAATGACCATTAATTTTAACGATTGTGACAATTTCACTACTAATATCAACACTAAAAGGTATACTAATTTGGTTTGTAGGCAAGAGTTATAACGATATGGTTGGTCCTTCATGAAATAGACTAAACAGTAAACATACCTTAATAGGAATAAAATGACTGCATTCAACAAAAATAACATACATGACGGTATACTCTAGGGCTTAAAAATTAACTGCAAGATATTAATATGCATGATTGACTATAAATTATAAGTGGCCAATGAGAAATCCTAAAGGAATAACTAGACTCCATGTCATTTGACCATAATGCCATACGTACTGTTATGCATGTCAAGTTGTATTCCCAAATGGAGGAGATTTAAAACCTCAAATCGTCCCCAACTTTTTAAACATGGAGCCAGAGACTTTGAAATGACGTGATCACTGGTATAGACCTGAAGCACAACAATATGCACCTGGATCGATGCTATTTGGAGCTGTGGCATTGGTTTTGAGGCGGTTCGGACTTACTGAGACAAAAATGATTATCTAATTCACAACTATTGAGTTGAACGGTCGCTTTGATGTAGCTTCGAATATGATGGGATCTGCGAATGCAACTTGTATTTTGAAAAAACATCAAAATGTCCATGTATATAGTACCTTTTTTAACTGATCAGCATATCATACAGTGTGTGGGAACGGATGCTACCCCAAATCATTTGAATGATGTTGATTTGAGTCGGTATGAAGATGATGCAAGACCCTAGTGCTGTTCACACAATATAATAATTCTCCAATGTTAAAAAAACTCATCCACCCATGGTAATCCATTGAATCATGTGCGTATTCAATGTCAAGAACTAGAATATGTATACCACTGAGCAATCTATTTAGTAATCGATCCAAGAAAAGAATAGTGTTTGTTGACTTTGCGTCATCATTTGAGATAGAGTTTAATTTAATAAAACTGCATGCAAGGAGATATGATTTCAGGTCATAGGCAAGAATGTCACTTCAATGTATTTTGAGAAGACTGTCATTTTTAAATCTGAAACTATGGAGTCGCCAGAGATAGTTCATGCAGATTAGGTTTGAATAAAACTTCAAAAAAAGGAGCGCCAAACCTTATCTGATGATGCAGGATGGTCGACCAAGCTAAGCATAGTTAGATTCAGAAACTTTGTGGAAATGTGGCTAGATGAATGTGACTATTCGAGCTTTGCTAATTCTTATGTTTGGATCTATCAATGTTTGACTGCTCTCGTGAAATTGAAATCTTCTATATTTTGAAACACAATTATTTTTTAACTCTCATCATTTAGGCAATAGCATGATGTGCCTCACTTCTATTGCATTTGGGTTTTGAATACCATTTTGATTTGTTTTTTGAACTATTTTTTCAAATCTGCAGTCGATCTAGACAATAACAACTGGATAGTGGTGCCCACTGTCTTTTTCAATAATCCTCCACAGGAAAGTCCACAAGGGATGAAGTCGATATACTTAATGTTAATTGAACAATGCAACTTGAGGTGCAGGTCCAAAAGGCCTTCCTGCTCAATGACTCTCACTTGTTCTCACAACTCTAGACAAGAAAGACGATTAAACCGTGTGTATAAATAATTGTAATACACAACTAATCTCTGAAATTACCAGGGGCGAATACATATCTCGTTTGTTTGCCCCTTCATATGTAGTGGATTTTCCATTAGAGGCATGACACATATCATGCCACTGATACCATTTCATAGAGTTAGACATTAGTCTATCATAGAAAAATATTCATTATAAAAATTCAATCTTGTGCATCACTCACTAGCTTTAGCTTATGTTTTACTTCTTATAATGCTATAGGATAAATGCATTCCTAAAAACAAGGAGGTTGCATGTCAACAACACTCCCACAAATCTGCAGAAGATAACTCAACACAAGATATACGTGGGTTATTAAAACTCACCCAAACTAATATTGTAATATGAGTTGTTTATCAATACATACTCACATTATGGTTTAGGGCATCACCCATATATATGCTACCTCTAAGTAAATATTCAACTCATATAATATCCCAAGATGGGAATCCACTTCGAGGGGGACAACTCCAATATTTCTCTAACAAGAAAAATGACTCAATTGGCAAAGATCCATGACCTAAAACAACAATAAGTACTCATTTCCTTTAACATGAGGATGATTCAGATGAAGGACACTACATGTATTCTACTCAATTTGATGAGGCCGACCAAGTACACACAAGATATCTGGTATGTTGACTCAGGTGCAACTCCACATGGCTGGATGCAAGGATTGGTTCTACACACTATGTGACTCACCTAACAAGAACCATGTGTCATTAGGTTATGACTCATCATATAGTTTCAAGGGGATTGGAAACATTTCACTACCTCTTAGAAAGCATAACTGCAAAATCACAAATGTATTGTATGTATCTGGGTTGACCAAGAATTTTCTATCAGTTAGTCAACTCCTTGATCACAACTTGAAGTTGGATTTTGACAGTAATAATGGAGAAAAAGTGTGCTTGATAAGAGATAAGTCAAGAGGTTCCAGGATTGTAGCAAGAGCCTCTAATGTGGGATGCATGTTCCAACTTGATTTTTTCCACAAGGATGATCAAGCTCTAGTGGCCAAAGACACACAATCTGCAGAACTATGGCATCGCAGATATGGTCACATTAGTTTTGGCTATCTCTAAACACTTCAAAAGGCCAAAATGGTGAAAGGATTGCCTACACTAAAGCACAACACTGACAAGTGTCACAATTGCCTAGCTGGAAAGCAACACAGAGTACCCTTCCAGAAGAACACATATAGAGCTAAGGGAAAGCTTGATTTGGTACACACCAATCTTTGTGGGCCCATGCAACCAAGTCATTCTAGATGTCAATAATTCATGCTTTGCGTTGATGACTACTCAAGAAAGATGTGGATATATTGTCTAAGAAACAAGAGTCAAGCCTTTAAGACATTTCAGAAGTTCAAAGCACTTGTTGAGAATAAAGTTGGTCACAAGCTCAAAACTCTCTGCTCAGATCGAGGGGGGGAATTCACAAGAAATGAGTTCAAGACTTACCTAGAAGCTCATGGGATTCATTGACAAATGCCTCATACTCACACACCATAGCAGAATGGTATAGTTGAGAGAAGGAATCATACTATCATGGAAATGGTGCGATGTATGATTGACAACTTAGGTTTAAAAAAGACATTTTGGGTAGAAGCTGCAAGAACTACAGTCTATTTTTTGAACAGAGTACCCACAATAGCTCTTGAAGGAGTGACACCTTAAGAAGCATGGTCAAATTGGAAACCATCAATTGCACACCTAAGAGTATTTGAGTGAAAAGCTAGCATGCACATACTCAAGAAGAACGGGAAAAAGTTGGATATGAAAGCTGAGAAACTGATATTCATTGGATATAGTGAAGAAGCACTTGGGTACAGATTATGGGATTTGAAAGTAAAGAAAGTATACACAAGTAGGGATGTTGAGTTTTTTAAGAAGAAATAAGCAAATACTCCACTCAACGACTCAACAAACATGCAAAATACACTTCTTGTGAAGACAAAATTTTATGTTCCCACTAAAGATGATAGTGATGAATTGGATGATGGTGAAAACTTGGATCCACCACAAGCCAATGGAACAGCTAAGAAGTTACTTAAATGGTATACTCAATTAATAAAAGATGTAAATTTGGATGAAGCACATAGCACATCATCCAATCCTAGACCTAGAACTCATAGTCAAGCTTGTGAAGAGGTAAATTATGCCCTAATGAGTAGATTTGTTGAAATGGTTGAGCCATCTATAGTTCAGGAAGCCCTACAATCAAAATCTTGGAAAGATGCCATGGATTCAGAGTATCAGTCAGTGATGAAGAACAACACATGGCAACTTGTCGACCTTCCACCAGGGAATAAACCCATTAGATGTAGATGGATATTCAAGACTAAGTACAAATTAGATGGGACTATTGACAGGTATAAAGCAAGTCTTGTAGCAAAGGGGCATGCACAACAAGAAGGCATTGATTATGAGGAGACATTTTCTCCCATAACCAAGATCAAGACAATCAAGATGATCTTTTCTCTAGCTGCACAATTTGGTTGGAAAGTCCACCAAATGGATGTGAAAAGTGCCTTTCTTAATGGATATTTACAAGAAGAAGTCTCTATGACTTAGCTAGAGGGTTATGTAATACCAGGAAAAGAGATGATGGTATGCAGACTCATAAAATCTCTATATGGCCTAAAACAGGCACCCTGGGCATGGTACATCAAAATTGATGAGCATCTCATAAGTCACGGATTCGAAAGGAATCCTTATGACCCCAATGTCTACCTGAAAAAGAAAGGGGGAGAGATTGTTATTGTGGTTGTTTATGTCGACGATCTAGTCATTACAAGCAGTTTCGTGAAGATGATCGATGCAACAAAGAAGGATTTTAATTGATCATTTGACATGACAGATCTCGGGCTCATGCACTATTGTCTTGGGTTGGAAGTATGGAAAAAAGAGAATCATATGTTTGTGTCGTAGTTGAAATACACCAAGACAACACTTAATAAATTTAGGATGATGGACTGCACTCCTATTACCACACCTATGGAAGTGAGACTTTAGTTATCTCATTCCAATCCATTACCACCTGTGAATGCAACTCTCTATCGGCAGTTGATTGGGAGTCTCATTTACCTAACATATACTAGACCAGATATTAGCTTTGCAGTCAACTATTTATCATGCTTCATGCAAGAACCGAAAATATGTCATTGAAAAGTAATAAAGAGAATACTGAGATATCTAAAGGGTACAGTTGACCTTGGTCTAGAGTACAAGAAGAACGGTAACTTCTTCTTGACAGGATATTCAGATTCAGATCATGCAGGAAACATGATTGATAGGAAGTCAACATCAGGTTTCATCTTCTTTATGGGATCTGGACTGATATCATGGGGAAGTAAGAAACAAAACTTTGTTTCCCGCTCTTCTACAGAAGCAGAGTATCGAGCTGCAGGTGAAGCTATTTGTGAAGCAATATGGCTACGCCGAATACTGGAAGGAATTGGTATACCACAACAGAAATCTACTCCAGTATATGTTGATAATGAAGGAGTTCTGAAGCTTGTTTGCAATCCAGTATTTCATGAGAGAACCAAACATATTGAAGTACAGGTTCATTTCATACGCGAGCATGTCTTGAAGCACAACATACAACTCTAGTTCTGTCCTACAGTTGAACAGAAGGCAGATGTTTTCACTAAGTCACTTGCACGTGACAAATTCACACTGTTCAGAGAGTTCCTCTCCACTTCATTGGAAATTATGTAAAATTAAGGGGGTGAATGTTAGCATAATTTAGCATAGGCATATTTATTGCATTGTCTTTTATTTAATAATGTGCAACATGTGCACTCTAGTCTAGTGACTTGCATTCAATATTGTTATGTTGGATAACATTCAATATTGGTATTAGTAGTAATTACATGTGCATGTGAGATGGGTCTTATCATCTTGTAGTTGGTGTCTGCTAGGGTGTCATGTCTATCCATATGAGGTTGTTTAATATCTATAAATATTACAGCTCTTGCATTGTTATGCAATCTGATTTCATGATCAATAATATTTGTGAGGCTTCGTCCCTCTTTGGTCATTGCAATCTTATTCTATTCTATCATTTGGTATCAAAGCTATACCATTATTATCATGCACCACCAAATCATGCAATGAAGCCACCAATAGAATCGATTATCCTCACTAGGTCAATGACATACAAAACTAATCTTCAAAGATGAAGCCCAAACATCATCAAAACACCTTAACCATGTAAATATGACACAAGAATATAAATATTATGACATCAGGGTCATCACCAAATGCTTTATCCACCATTACTTAGATGTAAGTGCCAAAGAACATCTCTGCAACCAAGACCACCAAAACTATCAAAAACTTCCCCAAAACCAGACTTGCAAAATAGACTTCCACAGACCTCCAAAGGGGTTAAAATTGATCTAAAACCACTCCAAACATGTATCATATCTTCTATAAATCCTCAAAAATGAATTTATTCAATAGGTCTAATATAAAACCTAAAAGCAATATCAACTTCTTTAGAAACTTACAGCTTACTGTGGGATCCACACACTATTAAGACACTTAAATGCCACCTGGAGAAAGTTGGAGGAGTCCTTTATAACCAAAATGATCATACTTGGTAAACCAATCTATTTTGGGCCACTTAGAACAATATCTTCTCCATTATTGCTTAACAAGGGTTTAAGGAGGGTTTTAGACCACCTTAGCTTCTTAATGGTTGTTCATAAAAATTTGCCCCTTAATCTTTGAACTAATGCCTGGAATTTCATCTTAGGCCCATTCCCCAACTACCATGATGATATTGGACTACCATTCAGAGTTCACACGTGCTAATAAGCACAAGAAATTTCTAAGAACTCAGTAGAGGTAAAAACCACATATCTTGCTTTGTCCTATAAACCAACACCTAAAACTTCACTCACACATCTAAGACAACCTACTACACCTTTTCCCATGCTAACCCTTAACTATGAGTGTTTGTGTAACCTCTCCTTGATAAAGGTCACCTATCTAGATAAAATTTGAAGTTTTCATGGCATTGTCCTTGATAAAGATCACCTCTTTGTGCTAAATATATGATTCTAACATTACACAACAAGGAGCAACTCTCTCCAAGAATTTTTAGTGGTTACTCCAATCGGGATATGTGACACTCTCAAAATGATTTTCAAGTTGTCACAACTTGGGTAGATTTACCAAATAGGTTTAGATATTCTCGCGTTCGTTAAAAATTCATGTTTTTATAGATATTCAGTTATGGAAAATTAGAAAATTCAAATTTTCAAGAATTCAATATACCATAATTTCAATTTCAAGATTTATATGTATCTTTATCAAGATTTAATGCACTTCCTCTTTATGTTGCAAACATTCAGGCATGAAACAAAAACATGATTTCTCAATCACAATCAACTTACAATTGAGATCGTCGCAGTTTGCATTTTCTGTTTGAATCTAACATTTTACAATACTATATTAAAGGGGACAATATGTACTACCCTAAATTTGATTTGAGACACTTGATAAATACACATTTTGCACTTGCACTGGAATTTGGTCCATAAATAGATAGTTGGCATTATTCACACAACTTTGTCTCTTCTAAGCACCCTCTATCTACTAGATTGACTAGATCATTCAATTTCACATCACCGAAATAACTTCAAGCTAACTCACATCCTAGAAAAACACCACATACCTTTCAGTTTTGAGTTTTATAATTGTTGGATATGTTTGTGGGCTCTAGATAGATTTGGTCCCAAACTTATCCATGTATCATAAACATATCCTTTTCTTGTTTAAAAATCATAATTTCAAATGGGTAATTTTTGCATGTCAACCTTAACATGATTTTAGGTTCGATTGAGTGGGAAACTAACAAAGATCAATTATACAAGCAAACACACATAGGCCATTTGAAATCATCTAGGAATCATCTAGACATGACCTCCTCACTTAAAGACAATACACAAAAATAACTAAATCTTAATCTAACATTTTTCCATACTATTTTTAAGGGGACAATATGTACTACGCTAGACGTGGTTTGAGACACTTGACAATTACACATTTTGCACTTTTATCGACATTTGTTCCATAAATAAATAATGGGCATTATTCATGCATATTCCCCTCTTCTAATAACCCTCTATCTACTAGGTTGACTAGATCATTCATTTTTACATCACCTAAATAATTTCAAGCCAACTTACATCCTAGAAAAACACCACATACCTTTCAATTTTGCTTTCTATGATTGTTGGAAAGGTTCATGGGTTGCATATAGGTTTGGTCCTAGACTTTTCCACATATCATAAACATGTCCTTTGCCTACTTAACAATCATAATTTTAAATGGGTAATTTTTTTAGGTCATCCTTAACGTGATTTTAGGGTCGATTGAGTGGGAAACTAATGAAAGATAAATTATACAAGCAAACACACATAAGCCATTTGAAATAATCAAGGAATCATCTAGACATGGCCTCATCACTTAGAGACATTACACACAAACAACTAAATCCTCTAATATGTAATGTCCACTTTTTCAAATTAATCTAAATTAGAAGACTTCTTGCCTTTATTTTTTTTAGAGGTAAGAAAATGATGAACAAGGGAATACCTTGGGTTTTCTTCTTTTAGATTTATGATTTTTATTTATGCATTTCCCTTCCTAAGTGGGTTGATTGGGTTGGAGAGCTTTTAACGAGGTCAAAATGAAGAAATAAGCTACTAAGGAGGTCGACTGGGTTTGGAGACTTCCTAAAGGAAAATTAGAATATAAGTGATGTTTTATGTGGTAAGTCTGGTCTTTTTGGCCTTTGGAGCCAAGCATGAGATATATACGGAGATTACTGACTTCATTTGCACACATCTTCTTTGGCAAATTTTATCTACACTTGTTATTTGGGATGATTGCTCTTAGTTCACTCCACTTTTAAATAAAAATCCAATTGAGTGGTTCTTTCTAAGGACAAAAACCCTTCTTGTGGCTGATTGGGGGATGGAGATCCTCCATCCTTGGGTGAAGTGAAGATATCTTGAAGACCTCACGTAGAATTGGACTCTAGAAGATCAAGGAAGACATCTACAAGGGTTTGCATGAATTTTAGAACCCTTCCTAGTTGGAGTGACCAAGGTTTGAGGGTATTTGAGTGCCTTCTAGGGCATAAGTTGTAAATTTGATTTTATATTCTAATTTGGCATACTTTATAAGGCCAAAATCTTCATTTTGGTGAATTCTGGAAAATATTTACTATTTTTCCTAGCCCTCAGTTTTAGCTAGGTTGTTGTTGTTATACATAATTAATTCTAGTTGTATAATCAAATATTCCTTCAATATTTTGATGTATTTTTTATTTATAAATATTGTCATGGTTAGATTAACTATTTTGTGGCATTCTTCATTGATTTGCATAGTGAAAAGTGGACTCGAATCCCATATATAGTTCATTGCCCTAGGGGATTTCTGATTTTAGATTGGTTTTCAATTATTATCGGTTTGTTGTGTGTATAATTAAAGGTGTTTTTAGATCAGATATGTTCAGGACAACTTATTAACCCTTGTCTCCATTTTCAGTCCCAAAAGGGACATTACAATCATCTAGGAATCATCTAGACATGGCCTCGTCACTTAGAGACACTACACACAAAAAACTAAATCCTCCAACAATAGTCCTAGAGAAACCAAAAGGATGAATATGAAGCATACCAAGGTCAAATGTCATGTTATCAAGTGTCAAAAGTTAAATCAAGGGTGTTATTATAAATGCATTCATTTCTATATTTCTAGGTGCATCTCTACATAGGCTCATGGGGGAACCACATGAGGTTCACACCTCTTTAGAGTGGTGTTACATAAGCAATTCTCAACCATTATTGTGGTTGGCGAAATACAACTCAAAGCACTAACCCCTTTTAAATTTTATCATCTTCAAGGTTATCCAAGCTAAGGTCTTATAAAGGAAAAGAGAGTTAAGCTACGTTGTAGATTTATCATAACATTTTTAGTGTTAGAAAATAAAATAATACATCGAAGTGAACCTGTACTAAAAAATTGGACTTTACACAATTAACATTAGATGAGTTCATGGCTCTCAAATGGGTTCCAACATAATACAATATACTTAGACATGTTCATTCTTGAACTTGTCTGCACTTTTCAAACCTTTTCAATTAAATTATTTTTAACACCTTTACGATTGTATTCCCTACATTTATTCAGTATTTGTACATATTTTTTCATCATCTACACATCATGTTTCATCAACATTCATGTCTCAGTCAGTTTGTTCCATTTTCATGCCCTAATTAATGTTTTACTATTCTTTGAGTGATCGATAACTTCTAACTTTCAAATTTTACTTAACTCAAATTATATTAAGACTGTACTTAATAATTTGAGTTAATATTTTAAATAATATATTTAATTAAATTTTTGATATCACTTAAACATTAAGGTGACAACAAGAATCTAACTTAAACCAATAATGAAAATACACGTAAATAAACTCACAAATAACAATTAAAAGTGGCGTACCAAATCTAGCAATCACACGCGAGCAGTGTGATGTGAACGTCGAAGGGGATGCGACATGTGAATGACCTGGAAGTGAGAACAACATTTGGTGCAAAAAGAAGAAAAGCAAAAAAGAAATGATATTTTTAGTTAAATATTAAGTAAGACATGTACAAGCAATGGAGAATACAATTGACATCTCTAGGCAAGGATCTTTAGAAGAAAGAAAATTGTAGTGAGAGAAATAATGGGAGAGGAAGAGGAGCGTCGAGTATGGCCTCTGAGGGTGGAGAATTGTAAGGGAAGGGAAAGTAGAGTGAGGGCGGAAATGCAAAACTAAATCTTCTGAGTGCCACTTGTGGTGATTTCAAAAAATAGTCGATGCGTGGAATGTACGATGTGAACTTCAAAAGGGATCTAGAGAAGAAGTGAAACTGGATCAAGAGAAACAATGTGAGGGGAAGAGGGTTGCAGGAAAAGGCGTTTGAGGCTGGAGAAGTGTATGGGAAAGGAAAGAGGACTCAAGGAAGCAATGCTAGAATATATTTTCTAATAAGTACATGACATTCTTGTCATTTGTAATAAGAGGGAGGCTCATGTTACAGAAGACGTAGACAAAATAGTCAGTGGAGATATCTCATAAAGTTGATCACAATGACCAATTGTTGCCGAACTTAGTAAGACCTATTTTCAGACGCGAGGTCAATTAATTGTAGGAATAGAAGCACAAACATGTACCTAGAATTGACACCTTCCAACAATTGGTCATATGAGTCGAAGGAAGATTAAGGCTTTTGATTGCATGCTCGAACATTTTTCATGGATCATATTGTTCCACACCAAATATTATTTTCTATGCATGTTTGACTAAAACATTTCATGTATTAAATGCATGTATGTCCCACACCTATTCCACGAATTAGTAAAAAGTGGGAATTAAATCATTTCATGTCCCACAACAGTTTCTTGGTTTAGATTATTCCTACCCAAACAATATAGGATATGTGTTCTACCTTATACAGAAATGCAAAAAGGGTTCCATACATAATTGCAATTAGGGGTTTCATAAGAAATTGGGATGAGGGTTTCTATGTAGTTATAAGGGAAAAGAACATGGTTTGTCTCTAGCCATGAGGCACATAGTTTTTACATGTGTAGATAGTGTAGGAGAAGTAAACCTTGGATTTAAATACCTGCATGTCCTACACCTACTCCATGACTCAACAAAAACAAGGGAAATAAACACTTGAATGTCCCACACCTATTACCCAACCTATATTATTCATACCCAAATAATATCTACTATGTGCTCCACTTTATACACTATTTGATTGAAGTTTTATACAAAAATGAGATTAAGGGCTTAATGCATAATTGTGAATACGGTTTTTCTTGTAGCTATCATGGAAAAGAAAATGGATTGTCTCTGGTCAACAAGCACATAATATTTCTAGGTGTACACGATGTAGGTGAAACCTTGGAAGTGTGAAAGATGATGCAATGTGATTTAGGCAAGTAATATGTTTGGGAGGTCCCTGACAATTGAAATTACTCCTAAGGGATCAAGTAGTTGGATGCGTAAAATGAATGGTCAAGCAAGATGAAGACGCAAATCGAAGGTCAAAAATAAAAAAAGTGAGAATGTGTCCTTAAGGAATGTATGCATAAAAGGAATGTTCAAGGAAGACAAATATATGAATATAAGGTCATGAATAAAAATGTGAGAAACAAATACATGCATGCCCATGTTTGTTCGAAGAGGTAGATTGTTCCCACCCAAATTAAATGTGCTACATGCTCTAGTTTTTTGTCTCGATTTCACTTACAACATGCACACAATCAAAAGTCATGTTTGAACAAACCATAAATTTAAAAATAAAAAACCCAATAAATGTTTGTTTTTAGTTTCAAGTTTAGTTCTTGTATGAGAACAAGCGAGGCACAACAAAACATCGATAACTGAGCCACACAAGCAGTTGGCCAAAAGAGGGAAAGGTGGGTTTCAACAACCATTCGAAAGAGATATTTCTAAATAAAAATTCGGGAATTAAATACTTGCATGTCCCACCCATATTCCATGACTTAGTAGAAACTTGGGAATTAAATACTTGCATGCCCCACACCTATTCCCTGATTTGGTTTTTTTGTCGCCTAAATAATATATTTTATGCGTTCCATTTTTGCCCCTATCTCGTTTGCAATATTCACATCAATGCAATTTGATCCTACATGATATCTTTCATATTTCATCTTGCATGATTGGATTACGATAATCATAATCCATTAAAAAAAAAATTCCAGCTAGACACACATAAATTCCATAGAATATAGCAGGTTAACCTGAAAACCAAAATATCAATAACATAAACAAGCACCTAGAAAATTGAATCTTCACAAATTTATGAAGCTTATTTGCATTGCTAAGATTGATGTCAGAATACAAACAAATAGACAAAATGATATAAAAGCAATCTACCAGAGTTTGATTCTATTTGAATATGCATGTTGGATCCAAAATAGTATGGGTGAGCCCTCAAAGATATGTGACAGTTGGTAGAAGCATGGGGGTTCACTTAGTAAAAATATGGTATAACACATTCGTTCAAAGAGTTTAAAGAATACCCTTACTTCTAGTTTTTACCTCTAACTGTCCAATTAATAATACCCACTCCCGTTATATTATTAGAATGAAAATACCCCCTAATTTTTCCATGTACCTTACCCATTTTTCCATGACAATTTTATTTACCCCTTTTTATTTATACCCTAATATATTAAACAAAAATATATCATATTTCTCTCTCAATTTTTTTAATATGCATTTTATCTGAAAGATAGTTTGAAGCCATTCAAGACCTATTACCAATTACCTTCTAAATGTTAAGCTTTAATCATTTATCAATAGTTCTTCAAAAAATTAAGATGGTGAAATAATATCACTTGTGTTGAAAAAAATACTCAATTCTAGTTTTCTACCATCTTATTATTTCTTGGTTAAGAATATCTTAATTGAGATTTCTTTATTAAAAAAGATATTATAATTTAACTTTATGACCACACTCCCTACCCCCAATACCTAATTAAATTGTAATTTTAAGGTATTTAGTTTTTAAAAATAGGGTTCAAATGTTTTAGTTTTATATTAAAATTAAACCTCCCTTTCCTTTGGCTCACATTTGAAATAAACATTTTACCATGATATATAAAAGGCCATAAAAGTAAAGTAATGACTAATTGGCCTATTGGACCATTTAGAACAAATGGCTCAACCTAATCTTGTCAAACAATGCCTCCTATATGCATATGTGCAAAGAGAGCTGATTGTGGGGGCATCTGAAACTGAAAATGCATCTTTTGCACTCAACGAACGATTGTCTAGAGTATGGTATACTACTTCTCTACAGGATGCGAACCAAAAAAGCATGATAAATTTTATAGAGGGCTTCACCACATTATCCGCAGTCGCACAACATTGTATGCAAATTTAGGGTCGGAGGTGGAGCTGAGGAGGATGTTGAAGAACCTTAAATTGTGGCCGCAGATCTACATGCACCTTTAAGTTGGAAAGTTCACTATGCAGTTGTAGATGAAAGACTAACAAGAAGGTATGTTTCGTCTACTGAATCATTCAAGACACACACCGAAAATGTGAATTTCTTTAGTCTATCTAGAAGAAATAGACTATCGCCAAACCAAAAACTAGACTTATCTAGAAGAAATTACAGAAATGGCTCTCTGCAAAAATAATGCTTCCATAATACGTTTTTTTTACGATTTTCGGGGTAAATTACTTTCAAAATATTTCAAATATTTACAACAACCTTGACATGTAACCTGCATATTTAAAATTTGATCATCGTTCTCTATATATATTTATACATAAATTATAAAAATATATATAAATATGTCTTCAAAATAATTAAATAAATGCATAATAAAGACAATAAATAACATTATTTTTTATTTGAGTAAGGCGGTTTTAAAAAATTACTGTCGCCAAAATAATGTTTGACATGCATCCTTGACATTCAAATTAAACCCATGCTTGTAACGGATGAAGGGCACCTGGAGCTTAAATTCGTCTGAAATAAGATGGTAGGATGATCTTGGCCTTGCATGCGTTGATAAATCTTGTGGACCCATATGATGAAGCCAAACAACACAAGCGTCATGTAAATCATGCCCAACTTTCTTAGGGTATGCCCTAATCATACAATTAGTTTCTACATGGCCCCACAAAGCTTTGGCCATTGTGCACCAAATAAAGTTTTAAAATAAATTCCACGCCAAACGAGTTATCCGCAGTCGCACAACATTGTATGCAAATCGAGGGTCGAAGGTGGAGCTGAGGAGGACGTTAAAGAACCTTAAATTGTGGGCCGCAGATATACATGCACCTTAAAGTTGGAAATTTCACTATGCAGTTGCAGACGAAAGACTTTCAAGAAGGTATGTTTCGTCTACTGCATCGTTTAAGAAACACATTGAAAATATGAATTTCTTTAGTCTGTACCAAAGAAATAGACTATCGTCGAACCAAAAACTAAACTTAACGAGAAGAAATTATGGAAATGGCTCTCCGCAAAAATAATACTTCCACAATACATTTTTTTTGCGATTTTCGGTGTAAATTACTTTCAAATATTTGCAACAACCTTAACATGTAACCTGCATATTTAAAATTTGACTGTTGTTCTCTATATATCTTTATACATAAGTTATAAAAATATATAAAAATATGTCTTTAAAATAATTAAATAAATATATAATAAGGACAATAAATAACATTGTTTTGTATTTGATTAAGGTAGTTTTAAAAAATTGTCGTCAACAAATGCATGTTTGACAGGCATCCGTGGCATTCAAATTTAACCCGTGCTTGTAATGGATGAAGGGCACCTGGAGCTTAAATTCGTCTGAAATTGGATGGTAGATTGATCTTGGCCTTGCATGCGTTGATAAATCTTGTGGACACATATGATGGAGCCAAGCAACACAAGTGACATGTAAATCATGCCCAACTTTCTTAGGGTATGCCCCATTCATACGGTTAGTTTCTACATGGCCCCACAAAGCTTTGGCCACCATGCACCAAATAAAATTTTAAAATAAATTTCACGCCAAACGAAAAACAAAAGCATAAATGCTACCCATATGAATAAAAATTGTAGAAAATGTATCCTTTTACACACAAGAAAAAACATGGATTTTGTCGTCGCTACAGGGGAATGCAAGGCGAAGCCAAATCTCATTATGTATGTGAAGGGCATAACAGGATTGGTGGAGGGCCTGCGACATATCAACAGTCAGCGGTTGAGCAATATGGATGTCGTCGTAAAGTTCAACCTGCGATAAACCTTCTCCCTTCACAAAATTTCACAAAGATCTTCACAAATCACCAGTTGTATAGGCGTAATCCCTAGCGAACGCGACAAAAATGTGAGTTTCTTTAGTCTGTACCGAATAATAGACATTCACCGAACCAAAACTAAGCTTATCCAGAGGAAATTAAGCAAATGTCTCTCTGCAAAAATAATACTTCCACAATACATTTTTTACGATTTTTGGGATAAAATATTTGTAAATATTTGCAATAATCTTCACATGTACCCTATATTTTTAACCATCTTTGTATATATATATTTATACATAAATTATAAAAATATATACAAATATGTCTTTAAAATAATTAAATAAATATATAACAAATACAATAAAAAAACATTGTTTTGTACTTGAGAAAGGCAGTTTAAAAAAATTACTTCCATCATTACAGAGTTCGTATTGGAAATTAATACAAGGCATGTTTAGATTTTACTTGTCAAGAAGCCTACTTATATCCAAATGTAAGAAACACCTTCCCCCTTACATGTTTAAAACCAATTCAAAAGCGGCCATGAGTAGTAGTACGAACTAAGAAACTTTTATGAACCAACAACTTTTTTGTGGGGTATTTATACATAAAGTTGAAACCCGTTTTAAAGAAATTTAGGCGCACATATAATTATTTTAAGAAAACAAAGTATTATGAATGATTTCCATTCGATGTTACCGTTTACATGGGGTTAAAATTAGAAAGTTCTACGTTGACTTGTATTTGAAATGTTGGAGGGAAAAGAAAATTCAAACAATAATAATTTATGCCTATGATTACGTATATGTTTTCGGACAAGCTAAATACTAAATGCAATTAAGTATACTTACCTAGAATCTTCCACTTTCATCCCAATTCCCTTCTATCTACAATATTGCTCACTACTTAATTGTATTTAAGTATACCTATAAAAAACTATATTTTAGGTATACTTAATTGCATTTAGTATGCAATTAACTATAGTTTTTTCTTATATCTATGCATGCATCTTGAATGGGGTTTGGAGTTGAGTTCCATATTAACATATGATTTGGTTTTGGCTTTGTTTTATTAATCATGGTAATTAGTAATTACAATGTATTTTTGGTTATTTTCATTGGATTGTGCATGCTTATTTCGAGGAAAATAGAGTATGTTGATGTGTTATTAAATAAGTGCATTTTAAATTGTTGCCACAATATAGATGAGTGGAAATTTAATGTGGGTTTTTTTTACGCGTCAGTGCAGGTGTAAGTGCCTTCTCATTTTCCAATCAGTTGGGTTTTAGAGGTTGACTAGGGGAGGAATTAACTTTAGTTTAACTTAATTTTAATTAAATCAAACACAAACTCTCCACTTATACCCCAAAAAGCAGACTTTTTGTGGCTCATCCCAATTCTTTAATACCTATAACATTGCTCATTTTATTTTATTTCGAACATTAAAATTTAGGTGCAACAATAAAAGTTTTACACTTTGAGGTTAGGCATTGAGATTCAACTTCATATGTCATTATGTATTTTCTTGTTTTTTTGCATGTGTGCGTATTTTACGAAGCTTGGAGTTAGAGTTACAAAATAATTGACAATTCAACTTGTTATTAATTGAGCCAATTGTGATGTATTCTTCGTCATATTCATTTGATTATGTACATTTACTTAGAATAAATAATAAAACATGTTGATGTATTATTGAAATCCCTATCCAATAAGTGTTAATGCATTATTGAAATCCTAACTCAGTAAGCGCATTTTTAATTAGTGTGAGAACATAGTTGAGCATAAATTTAATGTGGGTTTTTATTATACACATTGATGTGGGTGTTTTCTTATCTCCCAGTGATCTGGGTTTAGATGTTATTAGAGGAGATATTAAAGGCCTTGACTCTAAAAAGGTTAAGGTTTTAGGTTAAATTTAATTTAAAGTAAATCAAATACAAAATCTTCAAGGACAATAATAATAATTGTTTACACTACGAGGTTAAGCTTTAGGGTTTATTTCTAGATTCTGTTAAGTATTTTCTTATGCATCCATCTTTTACGAGGCGTAGAAATGGAGTTGTAGAATAACACTTTATTAATCGTGCTAAGTGCAATGTATTTTTTGTCATCTTCATTGGATTGTGCATGGTTGCTCATAATAAAGTGGAACATGTTATTGTATTATTGAAACACAATCTAGTATGCCATTTTTAATTGTCACAAGAACATACTTGAGTGGAAAATTAATATGCATTTTTATTATATACATTGGTGTAGGTGTCAACGCCTTCTCATCTTGCGATCATTTGGGATTTAAAGGTTGATTGGAGGAGGACTCAAAGGCCTTGAATTTGGAAATATTTGAGGTTTTGGGTTTAATAAAATTTAATTTAAATTAAATTAAATTAAACACAAAATATTTAGGTGCAATAATAAAATATTTACACTATGAGGTTAGGCTCTAGGCTTTAACTATGGAGTTGGAGTTACAAAATAATGCATGATTCAACTTGATTTATTAATTATGCCAACTATGATGTATTTTTGGTCATATGCATTGGATTCTATGCGATTATTTAGAATAAACAATGGAATACATTGATGTTTTGTTGCAACCCCAATCCAAAAAGTGCATTTTTTTTTTGTGAGAACAAATTTAAGCAAAACTTTAATTCACATTTTTATTATGTACACGTTAGTGTAAGTGCAAGTGCCTTCTTGCTTTTTAATCGTTTGGGTTACAAAGGTTGACTAGGGGAGGATTCAAAGGTCTTTACTCCAACAATGTTTAATTTAAATTAAATTAAACATATAATCTTTACTTTCACCCCAAAAAATATGGATTTTTATGGATCATCTTGATTCCCTACTACCTACAACATTGCTCATTTCATTTCATTTCAAACCCTGAATTTTAGGTGTAGTACTAATTTTTGTACACTCTAAGCTTAAGCTTCAAGTTTAAGATCCCAATGCCATTAAGTATTTTCTTTTTCTCTGCATGCATGCATATTTTATAGGGCTTGGAGTTGGAGTTAAAAAATAATGTGTAATTCTACTTGTTTTATTAATCGTTAGAACTACAAGTTATTTTTGGTCATCTTTAATGAATTTTACATGACCACTCAGAATAAAAATTAGAACATGTTCATTTATTATCGAAACCCCAATCCAGCAAGTGAATTTTTAATTGTTGTGAGAACATAACCGAGAAAAAAATTAATGTGGGTTTTTAATATATGCATTGGTAAGGGTGCCTTATTATCTCCAAATAACTTGGGTTTCAATCATTAATCAGGGGAGGGATTAAAGGTCTTAACTCTGACAAACAATTTAACACAAAGTCTTTAGGAGTAGCAATAAATTTTTAAAATTATGAGGTTATGTTTATGTTTTGAACTCCATTAAGTTTTTCTCGTTTATTTGCATGGGTTCATAATTTATGGGGCTTGGTGTTAGAGTTGAAGAATAATGCATCATTTAAATTACTTTATTGATCATGCCAATTGCAATGTATTTTTGGTCATCTTCATTGGATTCTATGGTTGACCAAATTTTTTGCTCCTCTTTTAGATTAGTGAAATGGTAACAAAGAAAACAAGTAACTCCAATATGAGAGGGTTTAAAGTTACCTCTAAATGAGATGACGATAGATATGGGCACAAAAGATCCTCCTTACAACAACAAAGAGAAACTCAACACAAAAAAAAATTAGTAGAATGGATGGTGGGTTGCCCGACAATGCTAGTCCTAAGAAGTGAAAACTTCCTAGGACGGATGTCAACCCACTTTTTGATAAAAGATAGATAAAATAATGATGGATAAGTGATAACAGAACCTGAACTGAAGCAAAAAATATGAGATGTACTAGAAAAGATACGATGCAAATATGACATCAATAAATGATAAAAAAATGATTCAAACCTAATCAAGTCGACGGTGATCTGAGACTGTAGAGAACAATTGATGGTGACTGGGACAAAATAGGCCAAAAATATATGCAGAAAAGACATATCTGAAGGGGTTATTCTAAAACTGATATGGAACTAAAAATGATGCTAAGATGAGATAGGAAAATGAGATCTTATGAGAACAGAAAAAGATGCAAGGAAATTAAAGAAAATGAGAACTGTTGACAGGGTCGATGACGACTGGTCCTGATTGGCGGTGACTGGATGTGATGAAGATGAGATATAAAGTTGTAGGTGTGCAGAATAAAAAGATTGGGAGTTGTGAGGGACTGCGGGATTAGAAAATAGACAATTGGAAGAATGGATGACAAAAAGTCAAATCGATGTGAACAGGGTCAATGACAACCAAGGTAAGGTCACCGGTGATTGGGGTTGGTCCAAGGTTTGATAGATAAGGAGGTATGGGAATGACGATTTGCAGAAAGAAAATGGAGATGAATGATGCAGAACCAAGACTCTAAGATGGTTGATGGAACTAAAACACTTTTGGGGAAGGATGATTGGGATGGCAATGAGGAATCCAAGCATGCAAAAGAGAATGAGAACTTCAAATCTCCATAGATAAGGCATAATATCTCCAAAGTAGCTACAAGATAGTGGTAAGAGCTACAAACAAGAGTAAGAAACGAAGGCAAGATCGCAAGAAAACTCGAAGTCTCAAAAATTGCATCCTCAAAAGAGGAGGGGTATGGGCGCATTTATAGGGTTGACAGTGACCCTGATGGGTCACCGATGATTGTGGCGGTCCGTTGATTTGGGAAGTAGAGGATTGATCAGCTTGAGATAATGAGCCCCTGTGAGGTGAGATTAGGGTTTTGGGTGGTAAATATGTGTTAGGGTTGTCTAGGGGAGATAAAAAGTGGTTGGGAGATAAGAAAGTGTTAAATGGGGGTAGATGGGAACATAGGGTTGACAAAAGATGAGGTTTATGGAGGATATAAGATTTAGATGAGGATTTAGTACTAATTAATGATGACTAGAGATGTTTAGGGAAGACAAATAAATGATATGATTAAGATGGGATTAAGGTAGAAAATAATGATTAAAGAGATAGATGGAATTTAGAAGGGAAAGAGGAATTTTAATGGGAAGAGAGGTATGTATGTAGAAAATGACGACATAGGGGAGTGGACGTGGGATGAGGGACAAAGGATACGAAAAATTGGTGTCTATATTTGCATAGTTACCAAGAATAAAAAATGGAACAAGTTGATGTATTATTGAAACCCCAATCTAATAAGATCATTTTTAATCGTTTGAAAACATAGTTGGGCAAAAAATTAATATGGGTCTTTATTATTTGTGTCAGTGTGGGTACGAGTGATTTCTCATATCTTGATGTTTTGGGTTTTAAAGGTTTGTTAGGGGAGACTTAACAACCACGACTCTAAAAGTGTTTAAGGTATTAGGTTTAAATTAATAAAATAAAGTTAAATTAAACACAAAATATTCCACTTCCACCCCAACAAACTGAATTTGTTTTGTTCTTCTTGATTCCCTACTACCTACAACATTTTCCATTTCATTTCAATCACTAAATTTCAGGTGAAACAATAAATTGTTTTCACTCTGAGGTCATACATTAGGCTTCAACTCCAATTTCCATTAAGTATTTTCTTGTTTCTTTGCAAGTTTATATATTTTACAAGGCTTGGAGTTAGAATTGCATAATAATACACCATTTTACTTGTTTTGTTAGTCGTGCCAATTGTGATGTATTTGTGGTCACCTTTATTATATTTTGTATGGTTACTTAGAATAAACAATGGAACATGTTGATGTATTCTTAAAACCCAAATCTAGTGAGTGCATTTTTTAATTGTTGCAAGAACATAGATGAGTGGAAATTTAACTTGGGTTTTTATTATATGTGTTGGCATGGGTTCCTTGTCATCTCTTGATCGTTTAGGTTTGAGGGGGTTGATTAGAGGACTTAAAGGCCTAAACTATGAAAATATTTAAGGTTTTTAGTTGTTATGATCATGGTGTCCAGATTCACTAAGACCTTGAGGTTTTGGTGTAACGGTTTGTTACATTTGGTAGATCAGAGTGACCACCCATGTTTAAATCCCACTCAGTTGGTTACGCCATGTAGCCGGGGCCTGTGAGGTGCCTAAACTTTGGTGAAGTATGGCTCGTATGTATGGGATTGTGGGCACAAACACAGCCTGAGGTTGGGCTCTACGGAAGAGTGGTGGGATGTAATGATCCTAATGTGTGGATTCACTAACACCTTGAGGTTTTGGTGTAATGGTTTGTTACATTAGCTTAATTTAATTTAATTTAATGTACATTGCATTAAAGTATATTACATTATATTAAATTAAACACTAAATTTTCAAACACAACATTAAAGTTTTTACACTCTGGGTCCAAGCTTCAACGCTGAAATCCATCAATTATTTTCTTATTTCTTTGCATCCATATTTTACGAGGCTTAAAGTTTAAGTTAAAAATTGATGCATGATTCAACTTGTATTATTAATCATGCCAATTGCGATGTATTTTTAATCATCTTCATTGGATTTTACACAATTACTTAGAATAAATAGTGGAACATGTTGATGTATTATTGAAACCCTAATACAATAAGTGTATTTTTATTTGTTGTGAGAACATAACTAAGTGGAATTTCATTGTAAGTTTTTATTATACATGTTGGTGTAGGTGCGAGTGCCTTCTCATCTCCCAATTGTTTGGGTATTGGAGGTTGATCAAGAGATGACTTAAATGCCTTGACTTCGACAATGTTTAATGTTTTGGTAATTATTTAATTTAAATTAAATTAAATTAAACACATAATATTCCACTTCCACCTGTAGACACATATATTTGGTAATTAGGTACTTGACGACATCGATATGGCTTATATACCTTATTCAATACTTGCACCCATAAAAAAGCTTAAACACATTTTCCACGCTCTCCTAAGGCTTGTAAATCAGTCCTATTCACCTACTATTTTGCTTAGACACATATATGGCTAAAATCATTGGTCATAATCATCATATATTTATTTTCATACTTCTTCAGATTTATACTTACAATACTCTACTTTCATGAAAACTATCATCTAGGTTGGGTAGAACCATTATATGGTGTTGTCTTAATCAATGATTCTATTTACAGTAGGCTAGTGGTAACATTTTCTTATGTTTATCTTATTTCCACTTCATAGTCAGCCTTGGTGCAAAATCAAATTCCACAAAATGGTATAAAATAAAGTTAGACACATTCATTTACTTGCCTAGAATTCTCAAGAGCTCCTTTAACAAATAATTATCAAGTCTTGAGTAAAGATGCTCTAATCTCCCCTCAATCAGGAGAATATATTATCAACATTTACATAATTTTGAATCAATCTAAACCAAGTTAAGAGAAAAAAGAGCCAATTCAAAAGCATATCAAAGATAAATCAAGCATTGTTAAGCATCTACACTCAAAAGGGCAATTCAGGGGGTTTTACTCTATCAAATATTGATCTACAAGCACTCTGTTTTAGAATTCTATTCAACACTCACAAAGGGTACATCTAAAGTATACCTCATTCGCCATTAATGGTGTTGAAACACAAGGGAAAACATAATGGAAGGGGCACTCTAAACTTGCATTCACCCTTGTAAAAGTACTAGGAGAACTATTGTCCAAAATAGCGCCCCCATTTTATTTTAAACAACTCATCAAATTTTTCAGACTTAGGCAGCTCTATTCTTGAAGACCCAAGGAATTTCAATGTAATATTGTAGGTTTTGTGACATATGGAAGTGTGTATCAAGAGCTTTAACATTTTTTAAACATTTAAATTGGAGCTTTGCATTTACAAATTCAAAATTGGCTAAGGAGGAAAAGCCACGGAAGATTGGTTGCAAAAAAGTTAGTGTTCCGCATATTTTACATGTAAGATCCGCAAAACAAAGAAGTTAAGTTTTAGTCTTTCGCAACGATGGTGAAAATAGTTAGTGCTTCACAGCAGGAAACAAATCTGGGTTCTACTTAGGATAAGCCACAATGCAACAAGAATGTGTTATGCAGGGCCGTAGAGAAAAGTATGTTATGAAGCGACTAAGGTTGGAAATTGTGAAACACTAAATCAATGCCCCATAGATTTCCCAAAGTGAATCATTCCACGGATTAAAAATAATGTGAAGTAAAGGAACAATGTCGCGGACAAGTTTTCATGGTAGAAGAAGAATTAGACATTTGCGGAGTCTACGAGGGTTTTTCGTAATTCAAAGAGGTTGACCTTTACGACTTTGGAATTGAAGGTGGTTGAGTGTAGGACCCTCAAATGACCAAGCATAGAAACTTAAAAGGGTTACAAAGGTTATTTATAGTAATATATGGGTTGGAAAAAGTTATTATGTCGTGGAACATTCAAAATCCATGTAATAAAGAACCCATAGAGGTTTGGAAGTCGCGAAATGAAGTGAATTGTTAAGCAACCTCGTATTTTTGTGACTTATGAGTTGCAAACTTCACTTCTATCCTCGCGGTAATCAAAAGCTTCCCCATGGCATTCCCCGAATCTCACCTAGGAAAATGCATCCTTGCATTTGTAGTTTTACAAATTGTAAACTATGAAAGTATCTTTGCCCCCGACTATGTGTTGTATTCTTGGCCATAACTTTTAATTGGGAGCTTTAAATTGCATGAGAATTATTGCATTCGTTTCTTCTCTCTAAGGGCTACATTTTGCACTAAAGGAGTGTAGAAAATGATGTTGTTTCAAGGGAGAACTATGAAAGCACTAGATTACAAGGAAACAATGTAGTTTACCTAGTTTCAAATGTTTAATAACTTCACCTACCTAAATTTATTGCTTAATAGTGCTCGTGCCTTGTCCTGTAGCCCCAAATGGCACACAAGTTGAAGAAAGAAAGAGTGCCTATGATTTGTTCTACAAAAATTATGGAATTTAATCCTTGGTATGTGGGAATGAACCATTTATGACTATTTGTTCGCTTCCCCTTCTCTTTCTCTCTCATTCTCTATAAATGTAAGTTCTTATACATGTAAAAAGGGTTCTTTTATGTTGATTTGGAAGCTCTACTTTTAGAGTTTTGAATTTCCTTATCTTTATACCTCTGTAACTCACATTTTTGCATGAATTACATACCTCTGCTCTATAAATGTATATCAATATTTTCTGAGTGCCACAGAACTGTGGTTTATCCCTTTAAATGCCTCTGTATTTTATGTGGATGATTTGAACTCTTGTTCTCCTTGATTTTATTAACTTATCTCCTACAAAGATATGTGTTTTTCCTTATATTCTATATGTGTTTATATATATGTGTCTCTTAAGATCAAAATGGATCCATGTTCTAGTTTTGTTGCATCACCTCTTCCATTTTGTAGCATTTTGTCTCCCAACCCTGGATCCTTGTAATTTTTATTAGATTTCGGTAGTTACATTGTGAAGCTGTTTAGGTTAGTATGTAGTGAGCTAGAATAGAAGGAACCATCCTTCTTTTGAGGTTTGTCTCAAGGAGTAAGGTTCTACACCTTGGAGACATTCCCATGTTAGCCAAAAGTATTGATCTGTCATGATCAAATCCTAGGGGGCTACTTTTTCACGTTAACAAGAACTACGTGGATTTTGAGCCCCTCATTTGAGATATGTAGTACAACATTTGGTCTGAATAAACAAAGGGGTTGACTGCCAAGGGTAGTCCAACTCTACCATATACCAATTTTTGTTATATAATGTCTAATTGATTGGTAGTATAGGAAACTAGGTTTTAATCATTATAGGAGCATGCACAAATATTTTATAGTAGGAAAAGGTATAAGAGGTAAGTAAAGATAAATATGAAACAATACAACTTGAAACAAAAGTGTAGAATAAAGTCAAACATTATCATGCAACTGGACACTAACATTTTACTTTAGTGTCTGAATTTGGAACTAGTGTCCAAGAAGCTTTCAACACTTCATTTTAATTACAAAGCACCTCATCCCTATCATTATTTGGAATGATTCAACTTTGCATGGCATTGTGCAACATATATTATGCAATGATTATTGCATAATGGTTGGATTTCACAACCTGAAGATTTGGTGCACAATCTGAGAGTTACGAAAAATACGTAATATTATAATAAGCACGTGCACAAACATGTGGGTACTTGGGCATTTGCAATCTTATTTGGAGGTGTGGGTGCACAATGATAATTATGCAAGACCATGCGTGACCAATGTGTAGTGGGAGTTACTTTATGGTGTGCAAAGGAGTTACACAATATTAGATAGCGATGACTATGGAAAGCAACAATTATTCATTGTCAAATAGTTTTCAGATGACTAGAGGTGCAAATCAACATGTTAAGGATGACTAGTCATTAATTAGAGGGAATATTTTGATTATTTGAAAGTCTGATCATGGGATTTATTTAAAACAAGTTTTTTTAGAGCAGGTTGATTCCTAGGTGCTAATTATAGAAAGTAGTTGTGACATATATCTTGGGTCTGTTATTTTGTTATAAATAAAAATTGGGTCTAGGATGTTTATGCAAAGTATGCATATGAATATGTTATCATTAGTGTAGGATTTTTATTCCACTATATGATTTCTCATACACATGTATTTAGTTTGATTAGGTGTTATCGAGATAGATGGGAGTTATACTTCTCCACCTTTTTAGGTGACAGTTACACATGTCTGCTCCCTATTTTTGTACCTCTTATAAAGTTATTTCTAATACATTTTTAAATACAAGCTATCTTTTGGCTCATGTTTGGTTCCTCTCTCTTGCAACATTACTATTTTTATGCGTTCATATTTTATTAGTGCTCGATCTTGGCCCACATCCTTACAAGTATGCATTGAACACACTAATTGTTGAATAATATAAGGTATTTTAAGCAAGTATTATACACATATGTTGTGCATGGACTACTAGAATAAATTGAATAGATTCTTTTATAGATATTGTGGTATTGTTGGGTTAGATTAAGTGCAATAAGAAAGATTATTGTTGTCGGGTTTTTTCTTTGAAGTGGTTTTCCCAGGAGAAACTTGTGTCCATTTTATTATGCTAAAATTCTCTTCTTTATGCTTATTTAATATTCATGCTTGTCGGTCATCTTTTTTGTTAGATGTCTATTTAAGTTTCTAGCTTAGGTTTGTATGGTTTGCGATCAATTTCCCAACATATAATATAAGAGATTCTTGAGTTGGGGGTTTGTAGGAACTTTGAAGGTAGATCCTGAAGAGTTATTTAGGATGTGGTATGTGGATATTGGACAAATAAGGATATATGGTTGAAATCATAAGAATAAATATTGAAAAATTCAATGGGAAAAGTATTGATCTATGGAAGCTCAAGATGGAAGATATGCTTATTGATAGAGATCGGTGGGTAACTATATCACAAACATGACCTACATGATTGAAGCAAGAGGAATGGGAAAAATTTGATAGGAAGGTAATAAGTTATGTCACATTTAGTTCCACTAAATGTATTAGATGAAAAGATGATGAAGAATTGTGGGATAAGTTGGGAATGTTATACTAGTCCAAATCTCTGGTTAACAAACTATTTCTATAAAGGAAGATGTATTCCTTGAGAATTACAGATGGCGAATCGACTATACAACACTTGAATGCCTTCAACAATTTGATGAGTTATTTATTGTCTTTTGATATCAAGATAGACGATGAGGATATATGTATTATACTTCTATGTTACTTGCGAAAATCTTGGGATAATTTAGTGATGGTAATCACTAGTGATTCAACCAAGCTCAAGATGGATGATACTGTCTCGACCTTATTGCTTAAATAAGTAAGGCATAAATCCACTAAAGATCACCAAGATGATACATTTTTGGTGCACGGGAGATAGAAAGAAAAAGGCAAGCGAAAGGTAGGGGAGAAATGTGTGAAGTCCAGGGGTAAATTTAAGACTCCAGATAAGCCCTCTTTGAATAAGTTCTGAAATTGTGATAAGTCAGGACAATTTGAGAAGGATTGTAAATTAAATATGGATAAACACAAGCCACTTGATGTTACATCCTCTAGTGGAAAATCCATTGATGAAGGTGGTGATGGTACTTGACATCTTTGAGAGTGCAATAATGTAGTGAAACATGGTTGGTCGACTCTGATTAATCCTACTACATGAATTCTCATAGAGAATGGTCCTGCAAAAATGAGAAGTATGATGGTGGTATGTTTTTATGGGAGATGACTCTACTCACTAAATTGTGGGTCTAGATAAGGTCAAACTAAGGTTCAAATATGGTAGGATCAAGATTCTCCCTAGAGTTCTACACATTCTAGGTCTTAAGAGGAATCAAGTTTTAATTAACAAGATGTGTGATGATAGAGTGTAGGTGTCGTTCATAGAGGATGACTATAAAATGTTACATAGTGAAATGGTACTTTATAGATGAGTGTGCACTACAACTATGTTCAAGATGGATGTGAGTACTGTTACTTGGGCTCCTAATAACATCATTATTCCCAAGGCCAATGACGAACACATGAAAACAACATATTTATGGTAGAGAAGACAATGTTATGACATGATATGCTAGGTCATAATGTTAAGAAGGGATTAAACACATTGCAATATAAAAGAATGGTGAAATTTATTGATGAGGGCCTGCTAGGTTTTTTTGATGAAAAGATATCTTATATTATATTGATTCAATAAGATACAAGATAGCTTTCAACAAAAAAGTGGGCGGTATGAGAGGACGCCCCAAAACCACAAACAAGCTAGGTCGATCCTACGAGAGTGAATTATGTGATCATTACATTTATGACAAGTAGAGCAGAGTGAAGCTTCTTACGAGTGTTGCGCATGCAAAAGGGATATTATAGGAAATACATAGTGATGTGTTTGGACTAGTAAATGTTGCATCACGGGACAACCATATAATTCGTGTATTTCTTAGACATTTTTCAATAAAAACATGGATATATTTTCTCCAGAAGAAATCTAAAGTTTTTCAAGAAATTCAAGGAATTTAAAGCTCTTACACTACACTAAAAGGAGACAAAGGTCAAAGTGTCGCACATTGATAATGGGGATGAATTTAGTTTAAATTTTTTTGATGAATTTTGCAAGAAGTGTGAAATTGAAAGATAAAAGATGAATCCATATACACCACAATAGAATAAATTTGTAGAGTAAATGAATATGACATTAATAAAAAAGCATTGAGTATGCTCAACGATGCAAAGTTAGAGAAAAATATCTGGGTTGAAGCAACATGTTTTGCTTGATATTTAGTGAATCACTTGCCATCACCAACATTAGAAAATATAACTTCATAGGAAACTTGGGTTTGTAAGCAAGCATCCCTTAATCACCTAAGGGGTTTTGGTTATGATGTATATGTGCATATTCCTAAGGAGAAGATGAAAAAACTTGATTATAAGTATGAGAAGTGTGTATTCATTGGATATAGAAATGGTGTAAAAGGGTACAAGTTGTGGAATCTAATAATAGAGAAGGTGTTCTAATATTTAAAGTTGTCTTCAAAGAGTTGAAGATGATGCTTGTGTAGAAGGATGTGTGTAACGATGAAGATGAGTTGGAACATATGAAGTAGTAGCCAAAAGAATAATCAAACAAAGTGTGTGTTGATGCAAATTTTGAAGATATTGTATCTAAGTATGATCTTGTTAATGAAGAAGTAACACCAAAAGAATGAGAATAAACTTAGACACTTGTAAGTATAAGGTCATATTTAGTGCACAAGATACTGAAGCGGTATAGTCCCATTGATTTTGGTAATGATTTATTACTATTAGTAATAAATGGTGATTATTTAAAAATAGTGTGTGAAGCCCTTGGATCCAAGGAAAACATGTTTTGGAAAAACACCGCAAAGGAGGTGATGAAGTCTATAAAGAAAAATGAGACTTAGGATTTGGTTAAGTTACCTCGTGGAAGAAATCTTATAGGTTGTAAATGGGCATGCAAGAGGAAGTGCAATGCACAAGGAAAATTGGAGAAATATAAATTCCACTTGGTTATGGAAGTGTTCTTATACGTTGAAGTTATTGACTTCAGTGAGGTGTTCTCTCCTATTGTGAAATTAACTTCCATAAGATTTCTTTTGGTTATTACAGTTGTATATGACTTGGAGATAAATCAATGGATGTTAAGACAACATTTTGTATGGAGAGCTTAAGGAAGAAATATACATAGTACAACCTAAAAGTTTCAAGGTTAAATGAAAATAGGGTTTGGTCTACTACATGCACAAATACTTATATGGCTTGAAACAATTACCAAGGATGTGGAATCAAATTTTGTCAGCCATGTGTGCAAACTTAGTGTCATGCGCAGTGAGACAGATCCTTTGGCATACTGATCTGTAAACTCTTTAACCTTGGAATTATCCACAAAATCACAAAATAAATGTTGTTGTTCTACTTTCTATTAGAAAATTACAGATATAACTAGTGAATGAATTATGCTTATGCTTAGAATCCACAATTGTAGGAAATGAAAGAATTTAAGCTCATAAACACCAACAAGTTTTATCCTGGAAACCTCCAAAGGAGGAAAAACTAGTCGGGAAGGGCAATTGCTCTTTCTTCCCACTTTTATTGGCCAATTCAAAATAACAAGTACAAAATTTACAATAAGTATGAAATAGAAGTAGATAATATCTCACACTTCTTCCCAATTACTTGCTTGCTTTGTCTCAACACTCCTTTCTTCTACAAAACACAATTCCAACACTAATAACTTCTTGCTCACTTGCTTTCATGCTTCAATGATCTTATTCTCTTCTATAAACATGTATTTATAGCCTTTCTCATGTCCTCTCGTGCACTGGATGATGGGAAAGGTCATGGAGGAGAAGAGACATGGACAACCTTTCAAATTATGGGTTGTTCATTTTCATATTTTTGTTTTCTGTCTGAAAGAACTAGGACCACCGCCCAAAGCAAACCAACAATCCTAGGACCGCCACCCTGGTTGGGCGGCAATTCTGTAACCGCCACCTTGCATAGAGCGACGATCATGTTACTAAAAGGACAGAACCTCCGTGTGTTATTTTTCCTTCTTTGTGCTGACTAATTTGATGAAGTAGAGTCATTTTGGATCCCTATGGATCACATACTTCAAAAAAGAAGGAAAAAACTTTGTCATCATAGTGCTCTATATTGGTGACATGTTGCTGATTAGAAATTTCAAGGCAATGATCAAACAAGTGAAGTCTCAGTGGTTTGCATAGTTCAACATAAAAGAGCTCGGTTTTGAAAATTTATTTTGGGCATGGAAATTGTGAGAGATCATGTGACATGGACTCTTTGGTTGAGTTAGAGGAAGTATATTGAGACAATATTAGAAAGGCTTATAATGCAAGACAATACAAATGTTAACAAACCTTTCTCTAAATTGGTTAGAAAATCTTAGCTATGCAATGCCAAAAAATTCAAGAGAAGTTAAAGGACATGATTCAAGTACTATATGAAAGTGTGGTGGGAAGCCTGAATTATGTAATGATTTGCACAAGACCTAACATTGCACATGAAATGGGAGTTGCTAGCAAATACATGGAAAAACTCAGGAAAGAACATTGGACTACGACAAAGAGAATTTTTAGATATATACATGGAACATTCAATCATGTGATTTGTTATTAGGGAAATTTCGACAAAGACAATGTATTAAGTTTACATGGTTTTGTGGACTCTAATTGAGGAGGTGAACTATACTTGTGCATATCCAAAAATGGGCATGTTTTTAACTTGTTCGATGGAGTGATAAGTTGGATGAGTAAACGCCAAACAAGTGTTGTGATATCGACCACATAAGTGAAGTATATGACAATACTCACATGAGAAAGGAAATAACATGACTTCAGAGATCGAGTTCCACAATTGGGTTTATTCAAGGAATGGTAAGGGTATATTTTGACTCGTAGAGTGTGATATGCCTTGAAAAGAACCATGAATATCACACACATAAAGTACATTGATGTGCAATATAATTTTGTAAGGGAAATGGTGGGCGAAAATAAGGTGTGACTAAAGAAGGTGGAGACTAATATAAATGTTACAAATTCATTGACCAAGGCAATGACTATTAAGAGGTTTATTTGGTGTAGGGAAAATATGGGCATACTAGCCCAAGTCTGATGAGGAACAAGTTCGTGCTCCCGTGATGAAAATTTCTTAACATGTTGTAGAATTCTCAAAATGTTTAAATTTTTCATGGAATTATACAAGGTATATTACAAAATGGTTCGATTGTGTAGTGATTATTACTCAATGGTTGGATTATGCAAAAGTGCACAACACTGATGCACAATGCAAGATTGTGAAGAAATGCATGATATTTTTATAAGCATGTGTGCAAAAAATGTGGGTACTTGGGAATTTGTAATATTCTTTGGAGGTACGGGTGCACTATGATAATTATACAAGACTGTGTGTGGGATTAGCACACAGTGGGAGTTGTTTTATGGTGTGTAGAGGAGTTGTGCAATATTGGATAATGATGGATATTGAAAGTGATAGTTGTGTGTTGTCAAGCACTTTTCAAAATATTGGAGGTGTAGAGGGATGTACTGGGGATGACTAAGCATCTGTCAGAGGGAGTGTTGAGATTCTATGACAGTATAATCATGTGATTGCTCTAAATCATGATTTTATTTTAGAACATGTTTATTCCCAGGCGCTAATTATAGAAAGCGATTGTGACAACTATTTCATAGCTATTATTTTGTTATAAATAGTAACTGCCAGGTCTAGGATGTTTATGCAGAGTATGCAAATAGTGCATTTCAGTATGTTATGTACTGATCAAACTAAGTGCTAAACACTGTAAGGTGTTGTAAGTAAGTATTGTAATTGTGTAAAGACTTTGCATGGAATACAGGAATACTATGAACATAGTATTGTATAAATCTTGTTGTACTACTTGGTTAAATTAAGTGTAATAAGAAATATCTTTGTTGCTTGATTTTTTACTCGAAACATTTTTCCGATGATAAACATGTGTTTATTATCTTGTGCTTTAGTACTCTTTTTTTTGCTCGTTTAAGATTCATGCTTGTCATTCATATCTTTTGTTCGAGATCTATTTAAGTTTCTAGTTGGTTGCATGGTTTATGATCAATTTCCTAATAATCACAACCCATTTGACCCATTTTTAGATTCAGATCAATTTGCAAAGCAACAAAAAAGCTAAGTGCACTCATCTTCTAATGTTTTACTATATCTAGCATGTGCCCTAATTGAACATAACTTTTTAATAATATTTTACATATGTTGTTAGATCTGAATTTTGGAGTATTTTTCTGTTAATTTGATTGCACATTAGTTTCTCAGATTTCAATCCTAATTAGAGTAAACAACCTTTAATTTGGGTGTAATCACCACCCTATTGAACAAACTTTTTTTTTTTTGGCTCATCTCAGTTCCGTGTTGTCTACACCATTGTTCATTTCATTTCAAACACTAAATTTCAAGGACAACAAAAAAGTTTTTACACTCTAAGCTTAGGCATTTGGCTTTAGCTTCGAACTCCATTAAGTATATTCCTGTTTCTTGGCATTTGTGCATCTTTTATGGGGCTTGGTGTTAGAGTTATATAATAACACACGATTTGTCTTGCTATATTAATTGTGCCTATTACAATGTATTTTTGATCATCTTCATTAGATTTTACACGATTACTTAGAATAAATAGTGGAACATGTTGATGTATTACTAAAACCCCAACGAGAACATAGTTGAATAGAAATTTAATGTGATATAGGTTTGGGTGCCTTCTCATCTCCCATTTTTTTGGGTTTTATTGGTTGATTAGGGAGGACTTAAAGGCATTAGATTTGAAAATGTTTAAGGTTTTGGGTTTAATTCATTTCAAACCAAATTAAATAAAACACAAAATCTTGAGGCACATGAATAAAGTTCTTACATAGCGTCACACTTTATTAAGAATTTTCTTATTTCTTTGCATGCATTCATTTTTATGGGGCTTGGAGTCTAAGATTGGCACATAATTCAACTTGCTTTATTGATCGTGTCAACTAAAACACATTTTTGGTCATCTTCAGTGGATTTTGCACAATTAAGAGTAAATACTGGAACATGTTAATGTATTATGGAAACCCTAATCCAATAAATATATTTTTAATTGTTGCGAGTATATAGCCGAGTGAAAATTTAATATAGGGTTTATTATATGCATCAGTGGCAGTGATCAAATTTGAAAGGCTCCCTATATTTTAATTTGAAGGTCTAGGTTAAACTTGACCCTTCGTAAGTGACATATTAAACAATACACTACCCTTCAATTGAAAAAGAAAATCTTAATTACCTTTCAATATATATATTTGGTTATTTTATATAAAATAAATATGAAATAAGTCAAAATTATTATGTATTAAAAAATCAACTAAAAATCTCGAAAGGTAGTTAAATTAAATAATCAAGATTCAAAAAAGTAATTATATGTTCAACTTGCATCACTCAAAGGAAAAGGTCTATGAGATTTCATTATTTTTTGATTCCTCATATATTTCATTCCAATATATTATATCCAACTTTTGAGGTACATAAAGAGATAAAAACATTAATGTGTCTAATGTATCCAAGCAAAGTCTAGACATATCAATCAGAAAGAGATAAAAACATTAATGTGTCTAATGTATCCAAACAAAGTCTAGACAACATAGGAAATCCTCTTTCACACGCTGATGTACTCGTTGGAAGTGTGAAAACTATTTTCCATAGCTTCATTAAATTAGGGAATGAATTTTTCCACATTTCATCTTCACCACATTAATCTCATGTTTTGAACGTAGTCTTCTTCGGATGTGCTTTATGTAGATTCATAACAAAACTTATATTTTACTTCTCATATATTTTCCAGTCTTAATTTTTTTCAGGGCTATAAATAAAATGTCCTTCGACATCCAATGTTAATTTGTTGGTGTAACAAATATAAGATTCCAAAAAGAAACACATTCGTTGTTATTTGTGATTAAGATTTGTTATACAACCTAGAGCGATCAAAAAAATTGTAATTTTCTAAAGCCTATCAAGGTTGTAATAATAATCACAAGATATTTATTACATACAAAACAAATGTAAAACATATTAATTTTTCAGACATCAAAAAACTTAATGTGGTTTAATATTACATACCTTAATCTATCTCGAATAACAATACCGAAGTTGTTAACTTAGAGGCATAACAATTAGGATTATTATCCTAACAACAATTTGAATACAAAATTGAGAGAAACGACTAATATTTAAGAACCCAATTTCTAAAATAAAATAAGGGCATTAAGAATAAAACCCCCAAATTGATTTAGTGGATAGAAAAAGCTAAAAAACTAATATTGCTATTATGAAAATAGAAATACTCAATTAATTTCTCAGTTAGTGGTGATTCATCTTCTACCTAGACTTTGTGCATGATTTATAGAATGTAAAAGCAATTTTTTTAAACACAGAAAATAGAAAGTAAGTATGAATTATGAACGGCTACAATTATTTATTTAATAGTCAATTCATTAAAATGAATTCAACATTTATAAATATTAATATAGCATTTAATATTTGTATAACAAGTGATTTTTAAGTTAGTCCTTATAATAAAAAATTAACATAAATGACCTCATTTCAGTATTGATTTGTAATAATTATAAATTTTAAAACACCCACAAGTTCAAATACATTTGAAAGACATTGACAACTTCAAATTTGATCCAGGTTTGGAAGGTTAATCTTGACCGTTTGGGTTTGGCAGTTAAAACCTCGATTCCCACAATGTTCAAGGTTTTGGGTTTATTTAAATTAAACACGCAACTTTCCCCTTCCACTTCCACACCCGACAGACTCCAGAGCGACATTTTTGGGTTTATACTAAGTAACGTCCTGGGTGAGATATCCTCGCAGGCGTGAAGAGTACGAAGATTTTTCTCCCCTCCAGCCCTGTTAGCCGTTGCCCTGTGTTTATCTCCATCTATTTCCATGGCATATTGAGGTTTCGGCAACACCCACAACACATATTTGAGCGAAATAATTCATTCGCACAGCAGGGTGAAGGGGGCCTTTTGCCAATCTACACCAGAGCAAAAGGGAAGGAAACCATGGAGCAAGTGATTAGGCCTCAGTCGGAGCAAGACCCAGATAAAGCTTTTGACAGCAGAAAATCAACAATGCATAGCTGTGTTCAACAGCTAGACAAGGATGCCATACCCCAGTTTCTAGCCCGCCTATCGGAGCTTCGGAATGGGCAGGCTTCTGGACAGCATTCCATCTCTTGGTATGAAGTGATGGCACGAGAACACGGTAAGCTCATAACTCCCTACATAAGTGAGATAATGAGAAATGTATTAAGGGCTTTGTCCTCAGATGCGCCCTCATTGGACCTGCAGCAGGCCTGTTCAAAGGTGGTTTCGGCTTTGGCCAGATATACAATTGAACCTAGCTCCTTTGAAAGGCAAAGAGAATGTGTAATTCGAGACTTAGCGAATCCTCTACTTGAAGTTCTGTTAGGGAATGCACAGTCTCTGGCAGAAGGAGCAGCAATGTGTTTGCAAGCTTTGGCGAACACAGAGGTATGGAAATTTGCACCGGAGGATATTGTTAATGAGGTCTGTCTGAGAGTTACAGGGGCCTTGGAGGAGAAAGGAACCCAAACGATTGATCATATGAAGTTGGCTTGTTCTCTAGCTAAGCATAATAGTCTAATTCTTGAACCCTATGGAAGGTCTCTGCTTAAGGCAGCAGTTGATATCCTTGACACTGGGAATTGGCAGCAACGCCTGCATGCCGTTCAGATGATCAATATTTTGTTGAAATCTGTGGAGTCTGACGTTTTAGCTTCAGAAATTCTCATTGCTATTACAAATATGGAGAGATGTAGATTTGATAGAATACCTTCGATAAGAAGTGCTGCTTCAGAAACCCTTCAAATTGCCAAGGCTATAGCTATTGAGAGGGGTATAGATGTAATCTATGAGAGCTTTTCTAATGACGTGGAAATTTCCAATGAAGACATGACATCTCAAAAAAGCATCTACTGTGGTGTCAGTGACTTTTTACAGGATACACAGACGGATTCCTACACCGATTCCCCTGTTTCTTCATGGCATTCTTTTAATACCAAATACCAAACTCCTTCAGTTCTAGGTTCTGCTACTGGGGCTAGAAGGTCCCATAGTTTGAATGGAAGCCAAGGTCACTATTCTGACAGTATTGATGACGGTTCCTTCTCAGGGAAAATAAGGGATTCATCCTTCATGCACTCGGACATATCAAATACAAAGAGACCCAATGCTGGCACAGACGTGAATATAGAGCAGACACCCTGTTCTTTCTTGAACCACAGAGGGAAAGATGGCGAGTCCAGGGGACATTCATTTCAAAAAGCACAGTTGGAAAACGGCGTGGTGTCTGAAGTCGATGCAGAAGTCGATGTTGAATGTGAAAGAGAGATCGGGACATCTGGAAGAAATTACTCAGGAGGCAGCAGGAAGACCAGGTTGCACATGTTTGGACAGAAAGAGAGCAGCGATGCATCAACCTGTGACAAAGACTGCAATGAAAGGACACATTCCTTCTGGATTAACTACACCAAGTCTCCGCTTCCTTCTGATGTGGATGAAAAAGAAGACACTGAAAGGCCAAAGGTACACTGTTTTATTTAGCTATGAGGATTATCATAACCCATTTTGTTAACTCATAAACACCTCTGAACCATCACAATTTTTTAAATTTATATATATATCACATAAACTATCAAATGATTCTTTTGCAATAACATCTGGCTTTCTTGCCATTCGAAACCAGACTACCCTATCATTAAACCTTCCAAAGGCAATATACAGACTTAACAAAAGGAAAAAGAAAAGAGTTACTTCATACCCACTTTCCCTTGGAATCGGTTACATACTTTCTATATGCTGATCAGGGCTTGCATTCAGATTTTGCCATATATTAATGTGTATACATGTATATGTATATGTGTGTGCATATATATGACATGTGTTGCCATGCAGTCCTCTTTAAAGCATCATATTCGTGTGTCAGTTGTTAGGGGTAGCATACAAGGTACTTGTGTCACAAAGTTAACCATTTTTCATTGAACAAAATTGAAATTTGGCGAGTTTAATTGATTCCATTAAAATTTGTTCATATTCACCATACCATTCAAATTTTGGAAAATTTAATCGAGTTTTGGCAAATTTAATCAAACCTCAAAAAAAATCTATCTTTAAAATTGCGATTTCAGTTTTCACATTCTAATTTCGATAGATTTATCTTAGATTACATGTTGTGATATCTTTGTATATAGTTTTGGAGGCTACTTGGTATTATTTATCTATTTGACATTCTTATTTTGAAAATTAAAAAAAAAATCATTTTTATATTCTTTGAGCATAATCATAATTTTCTTTTCCAACTATTGACTGGTGTACTTGGTTGGAATTTTATCCTCGATGAACATGAACATGAACACAAACCTTGTGACTTAGCAAGGTAATGCTAGAAATTGTTATTAACTAATAACCTGATATAAGATCCCCTAGAAAATCTCAATCCATGTACATAATACATATAAAACAGAATCAATGAACTAGTAATCTACAGTCTATTTTCTCTGGAATGCATGATAAACGTCTTATCAATCACATAACAACTATTCTTGTGCCACAAATTTCTTTTATTTCAAACAGATGTTTGGTTCTCAACGCATTCACCTATTCCTTTGCAATTTGCATTCAACAGAATGGGACTATTAATGCATAAATAGCATTTGCAGTGTTGTTTCTTTGAGGAGACCGACTCTGATTATTTATTTCCATCATTTTAACTTAATCCAAGGGGGGAGGGTTCAGTCTCTACCATTTACGCTTCTAGGGATCTAAATAAGACTCCCAAAGTTAAAAAAAAAGAAACAGCTACCAAGAATGCAAGTATCATTAGCTAGATGGTATACACAGCAATTTAATCCTTTCAACTGATTCTCAGGCTTAATAAGCTAAAGAAAAACATAAAAAAAGAGCAAATCTTCATGTAAATGTTACAAGGATCTTACATAGACAAGTCTTGGTTGCCATGACCTGTATACAGCTACTTAAATTCTTAATTGTTTATCTCAAACCCAAGCATACAACCGGATCTTAAATCATCCTACAAGTTACATTAAGACGTTATTATATACAATACGTGTTTTCGAGTCAGGCAAGAGAATCATTGTTATAGCAAAAAGCATACATAGAGATTAACAGCATTAGACATTTTTTTTTGTTTATGGCTGTAGATGGTTGTTTATGTAAGATGTTTATGCTGCCGGTGTCAGTCCTCTTACACATTACGCTTCTAGGGATCTAATAAGACTCCAAAAGTTAAAAAAAAAGAAACAGTACCAAGAATGCAAGTATCATTAGCTAGATGGTATACTACAGCAATTTAATCCTTTCAACTTGATTCTCAGAGTCTTAATAAGCTAAAGAAAACATTAAAACAAGAGCAAATCTCATTGTCAAATTGTTACCAGGCATCTTAACATAGACAAGTCCTTTGGTTGCCATGACCTGTCTACAGCTACTAAATTCTAATTGTTCTCTCAAACCCAAGCATACCACCGGATCTTAAATCATCCTTACAAGTTACATCTAAGAAGTTATATATTACAATACCCGTTGGTTTAGAGTCAGTGCAAAGAGAATCATTGTTATAGCAAAAAGCCATACATTAGAGATTAACAGCATTAGACTATGTTTTTTGATGGCTGTAGATTGGTTTGTTTAATGTCTAAGATGTTTATTGCTGCCTGTGCTTGTGCCACAAATTTCTTTTATTTCAAACAGATGTTTGGTTCTCAACGCTTTCACCTATTCCTTTGCAATTTGCATTCAACAGAAAAGGACTATTAATGCATAAATATCATTTGCAGTGTTGTTTCTTTGAGGAGACCCACTCTGATTATTTATTTCCATTCATTTTAACTTAATCCAATGGGGAGAGTTCAGTCCTCTACACATTTACGCTTCTAGGGATCTAATAAGACTCCAAAAGTTAAAAAAAAAGAAACAGTACCAAGAATGCAAGTATCATTAGCTAGATGGTATACTACAGCAATTTAATCCTTTCAACTTGATTCTCAGAGTCTTAATAAGCTAAAGAAAACATTAAAACAAGAGCAAATCTCATTGTTAAATTGTTACCAGGCATCTTACATAGACAAGTCCTTTGGTTGCCATGACCTGTCTACAACTCCTAAATTCTAATTGTTTCTCTCAAACCCAAGCATACAACCGGATCTTAAATCATCCTTACAAGTTACATCTAAGAAGTTATATATTACAATACCCGTTGGTTTAGAGTCAGTGCAAAGAGAATCATTGTTATAGCAAAAAGCCATGCATTAGAGATTAACAGCATTAGACTATGTTTTTTAATGGCTGTAGATTGGTTTGTTTAATGTCTAAGATGTTCATTGCTGCCTGTGCTTGTTGAGGAAGGTTATGCTGTTGCTCACTTAAACACATTTTGAGTTATTTTAAGTCATTTTTCAGCTATAAGATGTTCAGGTGGCAAATTACTGAACTTGGTTTCTTTTTCCTTGTTTCCTCAGAAATCAGAATATCAGACTAGAGCAGATGATATGAATGTATTCAGCATACCAAGAGTATTTGTTAGATCTCTGAAACATCATTCCTCCCCTAAGAGCACAAGCAGGAAATCACAGTCTAAAAATGAATTTACAGACTTTACAGATGGTAACTACGATGAATATGATGCATTGAGGGGAGAAAACAACAGACAAATGACGGATGTGCTGAAAGGACAGCTATTGCTTGATAAGCTGGAGAGTGTTGCTGATGGATTATCAGATAGAAGCAATTCAATAGAGGGAAGTGTGCAGAACAGTTCTGTATGGTCAGAAAGCGTGCAAAGAAGTAATTCTTTATCTCCTTCTTCAAGTAATCTTTTTCAGGATGTATCAGGTAATGACGAAGACTACCTGACTACTCTCCCGACTGTGCCGGATGAGGGAACTTCTAGAATGGATGACATGAATTGCCATACAGCAGAAGTTGATTCAGTGGAAGGTTCAGTTGATTCTTCTGAGTTTGAAGAGACAAGTGCATTTTGTAGAGGCCGGACAAAAGTAATGTACTGTATAGAGTCAGTATTGGGAGGATCCTTGTGTGCTGTGCTTGCTGTTCCTGTAACCATGGTTGTTGTGAAGTTATTTAGCATGCAAGAGCAATATCATGTTATGCTTCCAACCTAAGGTAGTTCTATTTTCTCACCAACCCAAGTATGATATTCGAAAATATTCAAAGGTCATGACAAAATAGGGAACTTAAGTTATAATGGAGAGTGCAGTTTGAGTCAATTTGTCTTGAGCTTTTTGGTTTTGTGTTTATTCATTTCATCACGCTTTCTACTTTGTTTCTCTTCTCATGGAAGGAGGATCTACCCTCATTTTGGAGTCTGGCTATTGCTAGAATGTAGTATATCTTGTGGGGTTATGCTTCGAATTTTAAAGCAATATCATTTGTTTTGATTCCCTCATTTTGGTGTCTCTTGTGTTCCCTTTCAATATTCTGGAATACAAAAAAATTATCATAACAAATTAAGCATACTGATTAAACTAAATCTAATTGCGTATCTATATATTTCCAGCTCTAGTTGGGCTTTGTAGAAGGAAGTGTTTGGCCTTCATAATGTTATGAACAATTATCTAGTCCTGTAAAGAATTTGCTTAGTCAGATAACTGCACTCAAGGTGTTACTGATTGTCAACATTTCAGAGGATAATTAGTGTAGAAAAGCAGTTGCCATTTGATAAAAGTTTGGCCAAATATTTGACTCTTTCAGTTCATTAAAGATCCAAGTCCTGCGACCACCTGTTAATGCTCTGATCACCCACTCTACCTTGTAACAGCAATGAATTGGATACCTTGGATTGCTCCAGCTAGTTGCTTGTAGTGTCTCACACTATGTGATAATTCATTTAAAAGAATAATTTCACTCCACTAGCAACCAAAAATAACATAAATAGGTACTATCTTGAATGCCAAGTGACAGTTACTGATTAATCAAAAGTAATGAACAGTTTATTCTCTTAATAATTTCTGTTAAAATCTACAAACCAGAACATATCCATGATATTGAAGCATTGTAATTATCAAAACTATGAAGATTGTGAAGACTCAAAATGGTAAATGGTGATATACTCTAGCTTATATGAACTGAATTGCATATCAGATAACAGCCGTTCTTACTCCTGCTATGAAAGTTATACAATAAATTTTGATTCCAGTTCAAAATTAATATTACAACCCAATTTTATAAGAAATTTAGGACATGAAGATCGAAATGCACATGAACAAGTTGAATCCTACAAAAGATTTGTTGTTTTAGAATCTAGATTGCTTGGTTTTTTTTATACAAAAGTATGTTGTCAGTTGCATGTGGTGATTATACGACTTAGTTGTCCTTAGTTGGAATTGTTCACTGAGGTTGATGTTGATAGCTTAGCCTGCAACATGTGACAGATGCACAATTTAGTTTGTAGAATGAGTTTATATTTTGCCCAGTTATCTTTGTTAATTACTTCAAAATTTGGTTTATTGAATTCTTGATTGAAGCATCTTAAGATATTAGAAAACTATTTATTGATAAAACATAAGAAACCTTCTAACAGTAATAGCATGTATTGATACTGTAGACAATTTAATCTTTAGAACAGCTTTTGATGGGGGAATCATAGCTTCTTGCATTTGAGCCTACAAGCTGCATGGGTGATGTATGCATGTTCACGTGACAATCCACAAGGGCAAGCTGCCTGCAGGTAACTGCTCAAAGAATTTTCTTGGAATATTTCTAGATGGGAAGAAGATATGTGGCCCGCAGGGAATGCACCAAGGAGCGGATGATCAGGGATTGCGCAATGGACATAAGGACTGAAAGGAGGTTTGAGAAGATGGAATACGCATGCCATCTATAAGCAATAGCCAAGTGAAGAGAAAGCTCTAGGAAGAGAATCTAAGGAATATTCTCAAGATTATGTGAGAGGATATAAACAACATTCCAATGAATTGTAGATTATTATGATTTAGACTCTGATTCTGAGTGTTGTTGTCCTTGATATTCTTTTATATAACTTATGTAATCTTTGATAGTTTGTAAGGGTTTCAGGAAGAATTGAGTGTGAATTGCGCTTGTATGATGTATAACTGTTGAGATTCATGTCGTATTCTTGATCCTGTGTATATTTGTGCACAGATGGGTGGAATTTGTATGATTCTTTGATGGAGTTGATGGATATGTGTGTTTTTGTGTAGATCTGAGTATTCTTTTTATGTTCCATATAAATCATGTTAGATCTGATGTTTTAGAGGTTAACTATGTGGTCGATGCATGTTAATAGGGTTTGACTTGTAATCCCATGCACTGATCTTGTTCATGTGACATTCTCCTATAACAAGGGATCTGAGGATCCATTACCGTGCTCCAGGTGAGATGCTCATACGCAAGTGTGAGTGAAAGCAACAACATAGATAAAGTTTTGTGCAACAATGTGTGTCAGGGTCTTGTTTTACACAAATAACCTAAGAGAGTGAGCATATGTCAAAACTAGGCTAACATTTTTAGTTATGTTGTCGGGACCTTGTTCCATTGTGCCATGAGGAGTGGAGTAGTGCATGGTACATGGATCTACGGTTTCGATGATACGGGAATCTATTGAAGCCAGATTTTGAGATAAGACTATAATTTGTGGTCAGGATGAAGGATCTTGACAATTGTTAATCTAAGGCTTGGCTGGAGGATGAATTATATAGTGATTAATATGGAGTTTTCTTCATAGAGTTCCTTGAGCATTTATATGTGTGGATCGTCGCCTACATTGTTGGAAAGAGGCGCAATCTTGTAAGATCGAAGGGTTGGATCGATGTAAGGTTAGAAAAGATGAAGCAAATAGAAGAAAATTGAACTCAAGCCATTGACGTTTGGTGGCAAGGTGCTCTTAATAGTTATGTGTTAAAATTCGTAGCGACGACTTACTCATGTCAAGAGAAAGCAAAATTTGAGTTCCTATGAGAGCCTAGGTGATAGTTTCTGGCTTAGTTTTCTTCTTGGATTAAAACACTCCTTGTTGATCTAGGCTTTTAAAAAGTGGATATGGAGGGGTAAATTATTGTTGTGTGGTGGCTAAGTAGTTGAAGGTGACTGTTAGGGTTTTGCGCGACGAGGATTAAAGTAATGGAGAATTTGATTGAAAGAGAGCTAAGGTTGAAGAGGTATGCAGAAAGTTGACAACGAGAGGTTGAGCTAAGGGACCCTTGGAGTGTAAGAAAAGTAGTTTGGGAATATGCAGCTAAAACCAACAATGGAGAGGGAGGGCATGAGGATGATTTGTGTTGTGATGACTGTCATGTGTGAGAAGAGATGTCATAAAACCGAGGCTTTTTCTAGTTAGGTGTTGATAGAGTTGACGGTGAAGTCCTTGTGGAGGAGGATGAGTATGTCGATTTTGAGGAAGACCACATATGGAGTTGACAACCAATAGATGCTAACACAAAATAGTGTTTGCAAAGGAGGATGCATACTTAGATTTAAGGAAGACAATATATGGAGTTGGCAACCGGTTGATGCTGACTCAAAACACGATTCTTTGAAAGAGCGTTTGGAGGTGTTGGTGTGACTAGTTGAGATAAGTTTTTGGATAGCCAAGAAGCTTTTGTGGTGGAGCAAATAAATGGGATTTGAGATTGGAAAAGGAGTTTCTGCGTTGAGAGAAGGCAAGGAAATTTGAGCACCAATTGGAAGATTGGAGTGGATGAGGAAGATTGCTATGGTAAGCAGTGTTGGAATTGTAGGGGTTGGACATTCAAGTCCATCGCAAGTAGTGAGTATCCTAGTTAGTGTGAATCATGCCCCAGTATTGCAAGTTGTTGCAATTCAAATGGGATTGGTGTTGGGGTGACTCCTATTGTGCAGAAAATTGCAGTGAATGTTCCAAGTATGGCATCGCCGCAATTTTCTACGTGGTGAATTTGAAGTTGCGTAAGTATATGAGTGTAGAAGACACTGCAAATAACGTGCATAAGTGTGAGGTTGCATAGAGAGCAAAGTGTGCAACTTTGTCTAAGATGGAGTGCAGCCTTTATGCGGCAACCTTGTCAGAGAGAGCCACATTTGGTAAATGAAATTCTTTCCTAATCAGACAATGACTGATTTTGATGTGTTGAAGGAAACATTCTTAAAAGAGTTTTATATTCCAAAGTTTGAACAAGAAAGTATTTCTGTGTTAAGGAGATTAAGGAAAATTCGAAGGAAAATGTACTTGCATATGATGCACGTTTTAAGATGCTGCCATCAAAGATATCTTATGAGATTCATCCTTTACAACATGCACCATGGTTCGTGGAAGGACTACTAGCTCCCTTCCGAAGGTTTTGTGTTGTGTGTAAAGCTCATAAAAACTTTGTTATGGGCATTTTGTCCATTTTTGGAGACGCAACTTTCTTCTATTGCATTACGACTTTAGAAGTTGACACCCGTGGGAGTTGTACAAGAAAATTAAGACTTGTGGTGCACTCATTGTGAGACGAAAGGCCATACTAGGAATAAATTTTCTAGAAAGAGAGTTCATTTGGCAACCCTAGGTTGTGAAGTGTGTTATGCAACACATGAGGCAAGGAATCACCCTCTTTTGCTCAAGGCAAAGATGGTGGAAGAAATATGCTGGAGTAAGATTTTTGATGTGAAACGCATCATACTGTAGATTGCTCCCTTATTGGAGAAATGAAGGAAATGATGGTGTGGGGATTGAGCTCAGAGGATGAATAAGTTGACACAAGCATTGTCCTTGAGTGTCACTAGCTCAAAATCAAATCAAATCATTAAGGCAAGTGTCTATATCACCAAAATCAAGGAAGAGGATTTGGGTTAGGGACATTTCGTAGAAGGGGGCGAACAAAGACAAAGAAATGAGGGCTACAGATGGGGAGCATGTTTTAAATGTGGGGCAATTGATCACTATTAGAGGCAATGCCCAAAGTTCTCTACTTGCGCAAGTTGTGGAGCAGAGCACAAAACGGAAGAGTGTTCGGAGCTATGCAAAAAGATCATGCAGGGTGATTCTGCTTAGAAACATGTTGGAATGGTGAGTGTTGCACAAAAACAATGATGCTCTTGTGGCTAGAGAAGATATGGAGGTAAAGGACGAGGACAAAGCGCGAATGTTGCTAAAAGAGGTGTTCAAGGGCAAGGAGCATGTCAATTGTATGTTGGTTTGAGCTATGCGTAGAAAGGGAAGGCTTAGGTTCAATACACGTGTAGAAAGATTGGTAAATTGCCTAGGTGTTGTTGAAACTCTAATTCAAAAATCACCAAAAATTGGCGATAAATCGTGAAATAGACCTGCAACAATAAAACATTGCAAAAATAGCGATAATTGGCAGGGCGATAGATTGCTGATTGTTGACGAGTAATTTTGTCATTACTCGCCGAAAATCGCTAGCTAAATCGCATTTGATCAAAGTATAAAACGCCCAAAACGGTTATTTTATTGTGATTTTTCTCTCCGCAATTTCTCTCAGTGAATGGTGTGCTTGCTTGCTAGGGTTTTGATTTGTCATCACTCATCACAGTCCTCTATCGAGTTTGCTCATGATTTTTGCTAATCAAACTTCAAGGATGTGTTTTACAGTTTACTTTTCTGTGTTTTCACTTTTCATTGGTCAAACGTCAAAGATCAAGCTTTCAAGGAATACAACAACACAACCTATAGGAGTAACAAGTTACAAAACCACAAGTATTTTAATTTATTTTCACTTTTCATGAATCGTTATTTATTTTTGAAGCTGCACAGCTGGCTAGATCTCATTATGGTAATGATTCTAAATTTGTAATTCTCAAATAGTCGAAAGACTAATCTCATAAAGATTCAAAGTTCAACTTCAAACAATGAAAATATGATGGTTAAACTGTTCTGAGTGTCATTGTTAGTGTTGATAAATTCAAGCTTCTAACAAACTTACCTGATTACATCTGCATCCTTACCCACTTGGTTGGGAATTCAAAATACAGTAATGGGTAATGAGTAATCTATTTTAATTTAGTAATTTACCTTATAATTTACAATACAAACGTGAGTGCCAAGGTGAATACTGAGTAGAATCTAGATTACTAATTATAATGTAACTGTAAACAATAAATCATAAATCCACTCCATTCATGATAATATGATATATCTATGTAATAACTTATAAGAGTTTCTGATGTTTGTAATGTATGACCCGTAGAGCAATATTGCTGGAGTACTGCTCTATGGGTCATACATTACACTTTACAGAATACGAGTACAGAGTTGTGACCGCTGCTAGCTGAAATAAATTTTCTCTTGAACAGAATAAATGGTGCCTTGAATGGCATATGTTTGCATTAGAAGCTACTTGAAAATATTTAATTCTTTTGACTGAGTTTAATATTATTCCTAATTTCCTCATGCAACTTGATTGGAATATTGCTCTAAGGGTCATACGTTACACTTTACAGAATCCAAAGTACAGAGTTGTGACTGCTGCTAACTAAAATAATCTCCGTGGAACATAATAAATGGTGTCTTGAATGGAATATGTTTGCATTAGAAGCTTCTTGACAGTAATTAATTCTTTTGATTGAGTTTAATATTATTCCTATTTTTCTCATGCAACTTGATTTCTCTAAGACTTGTAAAACTAAGTCAGAATTGTTTTGCTTTGTTTTGTATTTTAGAATAACATTGGCATTCGGTTCAACTTTAGCTGCCATGGTGAGGCTAAGTCACAGACCCTTCTTGGAAGCATTGTGAATGAGCAAAGGAAAATTATGTTGTATGCAATTATTGCAGGATGAAGATGAGTGCAGGTGTCTATTGCCTTTAGATCCATATTACATGGAATCACAAAATGAAGTGGCATTGTGCATAGAAGCACCACCTGAGGTTCAAAGAGAGTTGGTTGCTTACCTTGCAGCTTACGCAGAGGAAAAAAAGAAAAAAAAGGAAAGATGAATGCAGCCCTAGTGAATAAGAGGGCAGCAAGGGATGATTTTGACATTGAGGGCTCTTCTATTGCCCCAATTCTAGGGGTTGGAAATGGGGATGGGGATGAGGCTCGCCCATTGTAGATAGTTTGACTACTTTTTTGGTTCCTCAAAGTAATCCTAGGTCAGAACCTTCACTCAAAGGTACTGCTTGGAATAAAGAAATGCACAATGAAACAAGGATAGCTGCAACAAAATTTTGGTACTACAACATCATTCCTTTCAATGTGGCGGAAGTTCATATTGAGAGAATTTGGTCACTGCTTTGACATTGTCAGGAAGGGGTTCAAGGCTCATACACCCCATGGTTTGAGTGGTGCATTGTTGGAGGATTCTATTAAACATACTAAAACTCTTGTAGAAGAGCAAAAAATGGTATGACAAGAAAAAAGTTGCACCATTCTGTCTAATGGGTAGATGGATAGAAAAAATGCACATTGATTAACTTTTTAGTGGCTTCAAGTGGGCAATTGGTCTTCTTGAAGTCAATTGATGCTTCCCACCAAGTGAAAACTACAAACACTGTGTGATATGCTGGATGAAGTGGTGAGGGAGGTGGGCGTGGAGAATGTCGTCCAAGTTGTGACAGACAACATGACTGCATCTGTAGTAGTAGGGAGACTTCTTGAGAAGAGACATTTTTGGACCCCTTGTGCAACCCATTGCTTGGATCTGCTACTGGAGGACATAAACAAACTCTCATGGGTGAAAAATGTGGTTAAAGAGGCAAGAAATATTACCAAGTTCATCTTACAATCACACTTAGGTGCTAAACTTGATAAAAGAGCACACCAATGGAAAAGAGCTTGTGTGATTAGGGATCACACGATTCGCCACAAACTTCACATTGCAGCCTTACTAACATTCCTTAAACAAATGCTTGTGAGTCTCCCTATGCTAGGAAGGTCGAAGGGGAAAGGGTCATGAAGACCATTTTTGATGATATGCTTGTAAAGTGAATGAAGTCATTAAGGTAACCTAAACTTAATCATTTTTTAATTTATCATTTATTTATACAAAAATTCTTAATTTTTGATTTTAAACATGTATGTTATTTTGTTTTAGGTGTTAAAGCCTTTGGTTTTTGTTCTATGGTTGGAAGATGGGGAGAGAAACCCAATGGGTTATTTGTATGAGGCTATAGACATGGCCAAAGAGGCCATAACTAAGTATTAATGGAAAAATTAGAAAAAATGAACCCATTTGGCACATAATTGATTGAAGATGGAACAAGACACTCCACTGACATATTCATGCAATGATCTACTACTTAAATCCTATGTTCTTCTATTTGAATTTATTTAAGGTTAATGAAGAGGTTGTGCATGGCCTCAATATATGCACAGAGATGATCCCTGATGATGACATTAGAGTTATAGTTATTGAAGAGCTGCAAATTACAAGAATGCAAGGGCGAGACTCTTTGTTTGACGCAATGTGTTAAATGAAGAAACACCTCTCAGCTAGGTAAAAACAAATTGAGTCATTTGGTTTTATTTTTTTAGTCCTGTTTCTCGTAATACCCATACTAAATTTCTTTCATTTATTCAAGCCCAGTCGATCTAAAAAATTATAAATGTCGTATTTGTAGATGTTTGGTGGAAAGATTTTGGTGCGAAAACACCAAATCTTCAAAGATGAGTCATCAACATTTTGTGTCATCCATGCAGCTCTTTTGGGCATGAACGTAATTGGAAAATGTTTGAAGCTATTTACACAAAGAAGTGCGACAAGTTGACAACACAATGCCTTGATGACCTTGTCTTCATGCAACACTATCTTTGTCTTCGCACGAGACAAGTGGAGGGGGTACAAAGTTATGATACAATTGACTTGGATGAGATCGATCCATATGACAATTGGATTGTTGATGATGTGGAGCCCATGTTCATTGCGGAAAAATAATAGATTTGGAGAGGGAGACAAAAGAAGCGATAACATCAAGGGCATTAGGTGAAGTTGGTGAGAATCCCAACCATAGCTTCACAGATTATGGTGTTGGTGTTGTAGAGGAGGAATTTTTACCTTCCATTTTCACGAGGTAGCCACAACAGGCTTATTTTAGGTGCACTTGATGAAATGTAATATGTATATTGGTATTTCAAAATTCATATGAGTTTATGAGCTTCGTAGTTATTGAATATAATGAACATATTTATAGGCACACATGTTGGCAGTTTTCAGTTATGAATTCTCACATAATTGTTCCAACTACAATGTAACTACTCCCAATCATAATAAAATGAAGGACACATTCATTTGATGCATAGTCCATTTACTCTTCATTCTATCTTTGTCTACATTTGCTAACATTGGTATCAGAGCCTCTAGTGCTCGAAAACATTTGAAATTTGAGGAAACTTGCAAGGAAGTTCGAATTTCGATAAGAATAGTTCGGGAAGCCTTGTGCTAGTGCACGAACTAAAGACTACCAGTCCGCTAGGGCACAGTGAAGGAAAACACACTTTTTGAGATTTTGCTAGGGCATGGAATGAAGACCGAGATTCCTCTAGGGCACAAAATGTTTTAACAACACGTTTTTGAGGAAATAAATATTTGGTTGTCTTGTGTTTATGCAAAGTTTTGGTCACGAATTACAGCAATTTGCACAATAAAATCAGGTTGTGATTTGACCTTAATATTTTGGTCGTTATTTTCACAAAAATCTGGTCGTGTTTCAAGGAAAAGGAATGAGTTTTTATATATTTTTATGGGTGCATTGCCCAAAGGCAAAATGTTTCTAGGGTTCAAAATTTTGGAAGCATTACCATGTCATTTCATGGATGTTAGGGCACATAAACTTGTACACACTGCACAGTAATTTTGGAAAAGAACGCATGCCAATAGTTCTAAATAATCACAATTTCAAGCCCAAGCTTGTTATATATATTTTTGTTCATTGTTGTTATATTTATTTCTGCTTCATTTTTATTTTGCATTAATTTGCAGGTTGGAATTCAAATTGGTGGGAACGACGAATATACCGCAAAAGTTAACTGGACAAAATTATAATATTTGGAGCCATAAAATCCTTGACCATCACAGAATTTCTCGATTGTAATAAAATAATATGTGCAAAGAAAGTAGGCCCATTGCTAATTTTGTGGGTTATTACTGTTGAAGTTGTTGGTATTTGATGAATTAATACTAGAAGCTCGTAATGCCACTTTGGCAGGTGATCAATCTAAAGGAAAAATATGACTTCAGAGAAGATTGGGTGTTCTATTTGAAGAATTTTATGTTTTTAGCAAGGTTGCAAAAGGGTGGGTTGCTGTCATAGCACCTTCTTCAGATGAAAGACCTCCGAGATCAACTTGCCTCCAAACAAAACGGTAGATGGCGATGATATGGTGGTGTTGGTGTTGAATAATTTGCCATCACCATTTGAGTCATTTGTTGAAGCCCTCCATTTGATAACTGAAAGTCAAACTTTGACTTTTGATAAAGTCAATTCCTATTTATCACAAAAGGAACGAAGACATTCAGATACTTGAGTCTAGTTCTAGACAAACCAAAAGTGCTTTTTTTGTTCAATCTAAAGGGAAATGAAAATGACAACCTGAAAAATCATCTCCTAAATATCAAGTAGAGTGTTACTATTGTCATAAATTTGAATTGTTATTTGAAGGATTGTTGAAAAAGACAATATGATCTTGCCAACAAATAACAGAAGGGACAAGTAAATTTGGTAGCAATTGTATAAGAGCCTGAAGAAGACTATGCCCTCATGGCATCATGCTCGGATGGCAACCCTACAAGGTGTTGGTTCTTTGATTCTGGAGCATCAAGACACTTCACGTGTCAGAAAGATAGGTATGTAAATTTTCACACAAATTTCAGTTCTTTTGTTTTAGTTTCATTGGGGGATGAAAGATCTCTCATGAATTAGAAGGGATAGGGGAAATGTTAGGTATGTTCCTAAAACCCCAATATTTTTGTAAACTTATTTGGCAAGAAATGCATTGTGTTTGATATAAGACTAGACAAAGTTGTTGCCATGGGCAATGGACAAGGAGGCTTGTATAGGTTGGTTGCCCTTGCCACGGTCAACTTGCGTGCCTTAGTTGTGAAGGGTAATACCATCATTTTATGGCATGAGAGATATAGACATCTGAACCTTAAGTATCTCGCCAAACTCACTAGAGCCAACATGGTTTTTGGTTTGCTTGCTATTCAAGAGAAACAAGATATGTGCAGGGTGTTTGTGGTTGGAAAACAAAAAAGGAAGCCATTTCCAATTGAAGGTGTTTGGCGTGCCAAGGGGCTTCCAGGTCTTGTTCATGCAAATATTTGTGAACCATCATGGAAGTCTCCCATTGTTCTTGGTGCAAGGTACTTTCTTTTGTTGGTGGATGATTATTCAAGGAAGATGTGGGTCTACTTCTTGAAAAAGGAGTTTGACTGTTTTGTTTCTTTTGAGAAGTTCAAGGCATTGGTGGAAAACCAAACTAGCTAGTGGATCAAGACATTGAGATTCGAGAATGGGGGAAATTCAATTTCAAGGAGTTCAAGGATTACTGTGATAAAGAAGGAATTCATTATCGACTGACAACCCCATATACCCCACAACAAAATGGGATGGTTGAGAGGCAGAATATATATCCTTGTGTTTGCTACTTCTCCCCAGTAATTGAATTTTGAACAATACATCTCTACCATGCATTATGCACACACACACACACAGATACACACACACACACACACACTCAATTGGAGTCCTTGCAAAACTTTACAAGATGTCACACCTAAAGAAGCTATGTCCAAAACCAAACCCAAGGTATCAACTTTTTGTATTTTTGGTTTAGCTGCATATACTTTGGTTCCTGATAAAAAGAGGAGTAAGTTAGACTCTAAAACTACAAGATATTTCTTTGCTGGTTATAGTGATCAGTCTAAGGCTTATAGTTTGATTGATATTTCTACTAACAAAGTAATTGTTAGTCGTGATGTTGACGTGAAAGAAATGGAGTCATTCTTTGTATGCGATCAACTAGTAGTTGGGTGTGATTGGCAAGCTACATCTGAAAATATTGTGACTCCTTTACACAATGAAAAGTCTAGTTTATCTCATACTCCACGGACTCCACCACAACAACTTGTAAAAAGTGCCTTCCCGAATGGAGATTTGGCGGAGGGAGTCTATATGGTGCAGCTTGAAGTGTTTCAGGCATGTGATCATGAACATCTGGTGTGCATGTTAATTAAGTCCTTGTACGGGCTTAAGCAGGCTCCTCAAGCCTGCTATATTAAAATAGATCAACATTTACAAGATTCTAGATTTAGAAGAAGTCTTTCTAATGCAAATCTTTATGTCAAAAGTAATGGTGATGAAATTGTAATACTTATTGCTTATGCTGATGATCTTGTCATCACGGGTAGTGGGGCCATTGCTATTCAATGATAAAATCAGGTTTATGTGCTGCTTTTGACATGACTGATTTATGCCTCCTACACTATTGCTTAAGTGTAGAATTTTGGCAACATGATCATTTGATTTCATAGCTCAAGTCAAGTATGCTACAAATCTGCTGCAAAAGTTTACGGTATCCGATGTAATCCTTCTTCTACACCTATGGAGGTCTAGTTGAAGTTATCAACTTATGATGATCCGTCATCAACAAATGAATCACTTTATAGACAATTGGTGGGCAACCTGATATATGTTGCATCCACTTGGCTAGGAATATGAATTGTTGTTAACTATCTTTCTCGGTTTTTGTCTAAACCGAAACTCACACACTAGGTAGCAGCAAAATGAGTTCTTCGATATGTCAAAGGTACTCTTTACTTTGGTATTCTCTATTATAGAGTCACAAATTTCAAACTCTTTGGCTATACAAACTCTGATTGGGGAGGTTTAGTGGATACCTAAAAATCTACGTTTGGATTCATCTCTTTTGGTTTAGGAGTTGTGTCATGGCAAAGTAAGCTTCAACCCGTTGTGGCTCTCTCTTCCACTGAAGCAAAATGAAAGGCAACTATCAGTGCCAGTTGTGATTGATCTTCAGCTTCCTCAGACTGCCCTTGCTCCACTTTCCGTTTTTTCATTTTTGTGACAATCAAGGTGTTCTGAAGATCATGTATATCATGCTCACACCAAACATATTGAGATTCATCATCACTATATTCAATAATTAGTTGATTTTAGTGATCTCTCTCTTCACTTCTGTCCTTCTAAGGAGTAGACTTGATCTACTGACTAAACCTCTTGGTCCTCTTGTGTTTGTAAAATCTCTCTTCAATTGCTATTCTCTTGCTAGTTATTAGTTTTCAGGTATGCACTGTCATATAATCGTTCCGACTGCATTGTAACTACTCAAGATCATAATAAAATGAAGGACACATTCCTTTGATGTGGTCCATTTTCTATTCATTTTATCTTTGTCTACATTTGCTAACAATAGTTTGTAACTTTGTCCTTTATACTCTTTTTTGGTCAAAAATTAATAGAAAATATACTTATGACATTTTCCATTCACTTCTCATATCATTTAACAATGTTTTATGTTTAATTTAAGTTAATTTTATGTATTTAAATGTTTTTCAATGTAGCTATAAAGTTGTCAAATAATGTTGATAAATTGCCTATTCCCAATTTCCAACTCAAAATTTGGTCTACCGATTAATTGCCGAGTATGAATTTTTGGACTGTGTTGAGCAAAATGCCATTGTCACCGCTAAGGGAGTATTAGAGGAATTGCAAAATGAGTTGAGATCAGCTAGAGAATTGGGGGAGATGCAAAGGCAAAGGAGCCACATAGGAACAAAGCTAGAGGAAGTTGAGGAGTTTGCCGAAGTGAAGTATGGGGACCTTGTAGAACCGATCAATTGGGATGAAGCACCAATAGCACCAAAGACAAGTGGCACAAGAGTTGGAAATAATTTGACCCTAAGTGGCCACCTTTTGACCAAGAACTTGTGGTAGATGCTTGTCTCAATGGATGCCAATTAAAAAAGATTTTGATTGATACGAGGTTTGAGGTAAACCTACTGGTAAAAGATGTGTGGGTCAAGATGGGAAAATCTGTGTTGCATTCTGCTGCAAGTATGTTGTATATGGCTAACAAGACTATTTCACGACCAATTGGTGTTTTTCATGTAGAAACTAAGATCATGGGAGTGCCATTCTTGGGGGACTTTGAGGTAGTTGAGATGGAAAAAATGGATCGATACCCCTCTATTTTGGGGAGACATGATTCAAGCAAAGGTATATGAGCTTTGAGAATGTGGAGTGAAGGATTGTTATTCCTTTGAATGCACAACTTGGGCCTATGTATGTGGAGAATGTAGAAGACGGAGAGGAAATAGATCTATATGGATTGACAAAATCCAAGAAGAGATTGATTAGGACTGAGAGGAAGTTTATTTTACAAGCTTAGCTGGCACAAATTGGCTACAAGAGTCCAATGACATTACAGGTTGTGGTTGTGCAAGAGTGAGGAGATGTTGAGGCAATAGTCCAATAAGTGGACCACTTAGCCCGGTAAGTGGATTGATTACCAAGAGGGGCAACATAAGTGAGTTCGAAGTATGGTTGAAGCAGAAAATTATCAAACGCGTAAGGGATTAGTCATGCATTGGGGGAAGAATGACACGAAAAGCGGAGGAAAAGAATTAGAGGAACCTAAGAAGGAGATTATGCCCAAGGTGGCTGTACAAGAAGCCTTCAATACTCTAGTCCATACCAAGAAGAGACTAGACTTTGATGCTATAGGTGCAAACGTGATGAGGAAGGAAATCGAATGGCTAAGTGCACAATTGGTGGAGTATAGTCATAAGGATATTTTGGTAAAGAAAGAAGAGTCCGAAAGGGCCATGATCACGCAAAAAGAGTTTTGCAAAAGTGTGATAGCCATGATAGTTGAGGAGAACGAGATGTCGAAGAAGAGGACAAAAGGAAGTGCATGAAAGATATCCACATTGACAATACAGAACAAGCAATGAATGGCTCACATTAGTAAGCCAAATGATGCACCATGTAAGGCACATGTTTCCCAAGTGACCATGCGAACACTGTCTACCGAGAAGAATGCATACAAATGAATGAGAACTTTTATTATTAAGTGGATGACCAAAAATAAGAATGACGACCATTAAATGCCGATAAACCAAATATTTTTTGTTTGTTTAGTTGTATATTTTCTTTGTATCCGAATAAGTGAGCAATGCTCTAAGAGCTTATGTTATAAATAGTTGTATGCAAAAATATGTATAGAGACATATGTATCTATATGAAGCAAGAGGGGAGCTATGCATAATAGTAACATCACTCAGAGGGTACAAGGGGAGTCTTGGATTTGCAAATTCAGTTGGGCGTGTTGAGCGGGGCCTTCCAGGTTTCATATTAGACGTCTAATTATTTGGTCTACCTTAATACGGATTTCCTGTGCATTTCCACACAAAATTGTATGAGTGGTGCAACGAGCGATCAATGACTAGCATGTGACCGAATCATTCGCCGTCATTAAGGACTGGGATGATATTGCAGAATCATACACTACAAGAGTATAATCTTTGTGCCAAGGACGTAACGCAAGATTGGCATGGAGCAAGGAGGAAGGAGGAAGGCATGTGGCACAAAAATGAGATGACTATAAGAATGATGCGCAAAAATTCAAAAAGAAAGAGCAACATAAGAAATGATGAGGTCACATGTCCTTTAAGAAGACACAAGAGGAGCGGAAGTAAGAATCTCGAATATTGGAAGAAGAAGCGAGGAGAGTGCAAGTGGTTGGGGTTGGTAGGAAAAATGTTTGAGGGGGAAATAAAGGGCTCATTTTTTTGTCATTTGCACACAAATGAAGGCTTTCATTGAGATTGAAGAGATTGAAAACCTAAGAGTTGAGATATTGAGGAGTTCTGTTGAAGATATAAAAGGAATTAGAAGTCAAAAGCTAGAGGAGAAGTGAAATAGAGATGCCAATTAGTCGAAAATTGGACTTTTTAGAAGGAATGAGTATGGGTATAGGAAGCATCTTCGAAGAGGAGAGGCTACTAGGGAAGAACAATCTTTTGTGATTCGAGAAGATCTTGTTGAGTAGGTTGCACACTAGTAGGAGAGATAAGGCTAAAGAGTTAGAGAGAAGAAGAAAACACAAAGCAAGAGGTAGAAAGGGCAACTGAGGGACAATAGTTAGAAGAACAAAAGAAGCAGGAAGAAGAAATTGAAGAAAAGAAAAAGGGAAGATGTAAGAGGATTCCCTTCATGATTTATTCAAATACAACACCTACTGGAGAATTGTTGGAGACTAAGGTTAAACAATGTACAATAGCCAAGTACAATCATGGGTACCAAAAGGAAGATAGAGAAAGAGTTAAAACAAAAACTGGAGAGTGGAAGCACAACACAAGAATATTTGTAGAAGACTAGGATTGAGAGCCTGAACAATATTACATATTTTGGGAACCCAACAAAATTAATAAGGTTGTCTTTCTAGATTGCATAAAGGCCAAATGTACATTGGAGGAAGGGCCAACTTTAAGTGAAAAAAGGTTAGCAAGAGTTGCACATTTGCCAAATGATAGAGACGACCTCGTAAAATTGTTTGTGAATGAGAAGATGAATGATGTGGCGCTTCGATTCATGAAGTTGAACATGAAGATTAAAACAAATAAGGTAGATTCAATCACATGGATGATAAAAAGAGTTGTTGCTAGGTTGTTAGCCGTGAAAGTTTTTGCGGAAGGAGATTTCAACTTCATTCTGCGAGAAGTTCTATGCTTAGTGCTAAGGATAGGATATCGGAAGAAGAAGAGGAACCTTGCTAGATATATAGCCAACAAGCTAAACCATGTGAGTGAGGAGATCCATACACAAGGGAGAGAGTTTCGGTGGGATAACTTTTTGTTGCTAATTTTGTTTGATGAGATAGGTGTTCCTAGGATAGGGAAGTTTGCAGAGATAGAGACAATGGGAGGAGGAACCTACATCAACCATTTCATGGAATGTAGCCTTGAAGGAGGAATGTCTGGAGCTGACCATACAAAAATGGGGATGATCTGGTATGAGATGATTACAGCCATGTTGGAAGATGAAGAACGGATCCCTAGGCAATTGCCAACCATGTATTTTAGCTACGCAAAATTTCGCACAATGGCACATTTGATGTTAGTAAGATTAATGGGAGATCATGACTAATGGAAGGAGTGGATGACACTACAAAGTGGTAAGTGCAAAATACATGGAGAGGATCACTTCAAAGAGTGGGTGAGAAGGGTAGTGGTGGATTTCACGTGCATGGATAAGTGAAGGAATGAATTGCTAGCAATCATATAAGGGAAAGAAGTTGTTGACTAGAGGATGAGGAGTTAGATGATGACTCATTAGTTTTGAAGATGCAGCAAGAAGTTAGGCTCGATGGCAAGAAGGTGAGGGTGTCATATATGTTAAGGATGAGGAAGAAACACACAAGAAGAGGTTTGGGGAGCACTACAGTGACTGCAACACCAAGAGGAGGGGAACCTATTATGGATGAAGACCACACAAAATGCATGGGAAAAGAGAGAGCACATAAGGGATTTAACAGGTGAAGGAAAGAAACAAGTGGAGCAAGTGTTATAATGAAAGATCCCCCAAATAGGGAGATGGGTTCATCAAGTTGGGAAGAGACCCAAATGATTGTGAACAAAGGGTCTTAAGCCTCTATGGACAGATGACAATTGTGGAAGGCACAAGTACAACAATGGAAGTGCAAGAACAAGTATCAACAAAGATTCCATAAGAAACAAGGCAAGGTGAGGCCACACCAAACTGAGGGGAGGCATAGAAGATCTCAAGATCTTGATGTTGTAGGTCATGAGATTCATAGGACTAAGGGAGCAAAGGAAAGAATGGAGGCCATGCAAGAAGCCTTGGAACAAGAAAGTGGACAGGAGCAAAGTAGCACAGGAACTGCTACATGGAGTAGTTTAGAGACTAGGGAAGATGGTGTATGAATAGGGAGTGAAGAAACAACCTTAGAGAGAGGGGAGGAGGTTGAAAAAGAAGCAAGTACCGAATCATTAGAGGATGAGGAGGTTAGAAGATTCAAGAGACTAAAGGGTATTGTAGAAGAATGCCAAGCTTTATTAATGAAACAACATTAGATTGATCCTATGTTCGAGCTTGGTAACATTGCATTAACGCCAACTTAGGATAAGGAAGTGGACACCGATTTTGCGGCTGACAAAGGACAAGGATCTTGGATTTGTCATCCCAGATGATTAAGTGTGGAGCAGCTTTACCAAATGATAATTTGAGCGACATCTGACTTGGTTGCATGCTATGAATTGAGGGATACCAAAGTGGATGATTACCTTGCAGATCTAGAGCGGGAAAGAGAAGCACGAGAAAACCAAGGCAACAATGGAAGAGATGAATGACTGAGTAGCAAGATATTGTGCAAGATTTTTGGAAAGAAGACGGCATATTCAAAGGGCAAGACACGGACAAGCTAGGACTAGACCTTGATAAGGCTACTGGAAGAGGGATGAGGTAAGAGATGCATTGGATAAAGCACATAAGGAAGCTGCTGATGACCTAGACAACTCACATTTATGCATGAAAAAGGCGAAGTTGATGGTTGATAGATTCAAGTTTAGAGATAAATTTATCATTGCAAGATTTATAGAGTGGACTGCTTTAGAAGAGCTTAGAGCCAAGATATGGGAAGAAAGGCTTTGCGAATGGCAAGCTAGGACTAGACCTTGATAAGGCTACTGGAAGAGGGATGAGGTAAGAGATGCATTGGATAAAGCACATAAGGAAGTTGTTGATGACCTAGACAACTCACATTTATGCATGAAAAAGGCGAAGTTGATGGTTGATAGATTCAAGTTCAGAGATAAATTTATCATTGCAAGATTTATAGAGTGGACTGCTTTAGAAGAGCTTAGAGCCAAGATATGGGAAGAAAGGGTTTGCGAATGGCGCAAGAAGATGTGAGAAGAGGCTCGTAGAAAAAATGATGAGCTGAACGATAAGATTATGCAAGTGGAGGTTGTGTTTGACAACTTTCAGCAACGAGCAAAGAATGGGGGTAGTAGAGAACAACATGGGAGTTGCATGTGAGAAAAAAATGGAGGGGTTTAAGCTAGAAGTTTGAAACGATGCAAGGAGTCTATGTACATCTTCAAATCTATAAAAAAATGAAAGCTATGACCATAGAATACAAGATTCGCATAAGTTGTGGAATGATATTGCAAATGAGGTCAAAGAAAGCGTCCCAGGAGTGTTGGAGCCGTGAGAGGGAGAGATGCCTATTGAATAAAACATCTAAAACTACTTCCTTGTTTGAGGAAAAACAAGATTTTAAGTATGGGTAGATGTTGATGGGGGAATAGTAACTTCTAGCATTTGAGCCTACAAGCCAAATGAGCAGGACATGCGTGCTCACATGACAAACAGCAAGGGCAAGCTAGCTGCAGGTATCTGTGCAAGAGTATACTCAGAATACTCCTGGAGAGGAAGAAGACGCGTGGCGCGTAGGAAAATACATCAAGGGCCGGATGATCTGAGATTGCATGACCAACATAAGGACCAAACGAAGGTTCAATAAGATGGAAAATGAGTGCCAGCTAAGCAGCAACCAGGCGAAGAGAAGGATCCAGAAAGGGAATCTAATGAATAATCTCGAGATTCTACGAGAGGATATAAATAACATCATTCTTATGAATTTTAAATTATTATGATTCAGAGGCTGATTTTGATTGTTGTTGTCCTTGGTATTCTTTTATACAAATTACGCAATCTTTGATAGTTTGTAAGGCTTCAGGTAGAATTGAGTGCGAACTGTGCGTGTATGATGAATAATTGCTGAGATTCATGTCTTAGTCTTGATTTTGTGTACACTTGTGCACATATCATTGGAATTTTATAATTTTTTTATGGAATCAATGGAGATTTGTGTTTGTGTTGATCGAAGTGATCGAAGTGTTCTTTTTAGGGTTTGAGTTGTAATCTTGATGAAATGCCAATGTTTTTACTGCACTTTGTGTATAAATCATGTTATATCTGATCTTACCACAAAAAATGACAACACAGAAAATTGCAGCAATATACTAAATCTGATTTTTGCAGATTTTACACAGAAAAGTACAGCTAGGGCAGCGAACAGAAAAATGTGAATAACTCTTAAAATACCCGTCCAAAATACTTGAAATTTTAACTGTATTAGAGGTTAATTATGTGGTTGATGCATGTTATTAGGGTTTGAGTTGTAATCTTGATGAAATGCCATGTACTTGACTAGTTTTTTCTATGGCTGACACTCTCCTATAAACCCTAATTCTGAGGAAAATACCTCTGTATCCATGGCTACTTTACTGCACTTTGGGTGAGATGCTCATACGCAAGTGTGAGTGAAAGTGCCAGCTCAGATAAAGTTCTAATGTACAAGTGATCCCAACGACCAAAATATAACAAAAACCTAGTAGGAAATCAGACAACCATCCCCAATAACCTCCAAAGTCGTTAGTCCCTTGGGAATGACCAGGGCTAAGACCAAAATAGGGCCGTTAGGGCCAACTGCTCGGAATTGGGGACATTACATATGTGCTAGGGTTTTGTCCTACGTACATAATCTAAGAGAGTGCACGAAGGTCAAAACTAGGCTAGCAACAGTAATAACATAGTTGATACAGCTCTGTTTATGGTAAACTGGAAATGAGTTTTAATTTGTATGGTTTTGTTTGGCTCAGTAGCAGTTTAATTCTTCTCCAAAGCCACATTTTATATGAAAAACGTCACAGTGAAAATAGACGGGGTTCTCAAAATTTATTAAATGGGTTACGTGTATATCACCTCAGTCAGAATCCCAAGGTTTCAAAAGTGGTAAAATATGTGCAACCGGGGCAAGATCCCCAAGGCAGGTGTAATGGGGCAGTTAGCCTTCCCTTGATATCTCTGATATATTGCTTCCCTTACCACAGAAGGAAGATGGAGCTTGCAGCTCAACTTATCCACCAATAATTATTATTCAATACAAGGGTTGTTTTCCTATTGAAGTGTTATTTCTACCATAAGTCCCTTTGCCATGGTTGTAGATCTCTTTTCCTTGGTAAACAGTGATGTTCACGGGGTTAAGAGTTGAGTGGGTAATTCAGCTTCTAAGGGTTTGCATGCGTTGTGTTATGTTAGTATGTTTTGTCTTAACCAAGAACAAGGTATATATACCAGCTAGCCTGTCTATAAAAATAGCTCCCTTTCTGATGCAGGAGCATCAAGTGTCAAGACAAAATAAGGTCCCATGAAACCATTAAGCATGTTAGTAATGTGTATTTGAATTCAAATGTATTGTAAAAGCACACATGTGCTTGCAAAAAGTCAATGTGTTGTAAAATGTCAGAGTGGTTGTGAGAGAGAGAAAATAGGCCTAGAAAAGGTAAAATGAGTTGGATAAGGTCATACAGGCCATGAAAAGAAAGAGGATATGTTTTTGAACGTGTATTAGGAGTGGTTGAAGTCAATTTTAGTCATGTCTAAGTTTAGGTTGTTGTTGAGTCAAGAATTGCATGTTTGTAGGATCAAGATTCTACATGCCTTTGTGAGAAAACAAGTATTTAGAAGAGCTCTCTCACATGTGGAAAAAGAGAGAGAGGGAGAGAGAAAAAAAAGTGTAATAATGTTGAAAATATAATGGGGATTGAGTATGGAAAAGATTTCAGTTTGAAATGCTTCGTTTTTGGTGAAGGTTGCATGTTTGTAGAAGACTGTATGATCAAAACCCTGCCCAGGCCAGCAAGCAAGAAAATTGCAGCAAAGGATGGAAGCACATTTGATGAACTGTAAAAGCATGCAGAGTTAGAATAAGGTAAAATAAGCTTCCATGATTTTTTTCAGCTTTTAAGCAGTGTATTTTCTCCTGTAGAGCTAATTCTTCCCTCTCGGCCCTAAACTAGGGCATCACACCATTTCAGTTCTACCTAGCCAAATTTAATGAAATTTTGAGGGAACCTCTGTCTAGGACATATTAAGGAGTGTGAAATATATTAAAGTCCAATTCGAGCGTGTGTAGGAATGGTACAAGTGTTTGTTGGTCTGAACTGTACATGTACAGGAAAAGGAGAAACATGGTTGCATGAGGGGTCTAGGAGTGGAGTCAGGGCATGAAATTCATGGTGGAGCTCTAGGAGACCATATCAGAGGTGGATCCATTGTTTTTAATGTGGAATCATGCCCCAAAGTACCTGCTATAATAAAGAGGAGGTCAAATGCACTTAAGAAGAGCCTAGGACAACATAGGAAGTACTAGTCCTTACAAAACAACCTACCATAAATTTTTGATATGTCAAAGAACTCCCAAATGGGTACTCAAAACACTATTTATGTTTCAGATGTGTTTGGAAAAGTTTTGAGTTATAGGCCAAAAACAGTCCAGCAAGACCTAGTTAGGTCTAGAGAGCAAACAAGGACGTAGATCGGCAATATGGTCCAAAGGAAGGTAGGGTTAATTTGATATATGTTTTGTAAATACTTAATGGATATCCAAATCACCTATAACAGTATGCCCATCCTTTGTAAAGTTTTAAGATATACCTACATTTGGGTGTAGGCAAGGCTACAAGGCCTAGGGAGCCTAGAGAGCAGAATTGGAGAAGAAGTGAGAGTGCAGAGTGAAATGAACACCATAATATCATTGGAATAACATGTATAAGAGTGTATAAAAGGCCTTGAAGTGTCAAGCAAGAGTGCAAACCATCATAAGACCATTTTGGTTACTTAGCCTAAGCATAGGCCTGTACAAACACAAGGCCAACATGCTAGAGTGAGATCAAACCAGAAGATTGATTGCTAGACAAATGTGTAGGGTGGATCAAAGGTGTGATGGCAATTTGAGAATGTGGTAGTAAGGCAGCAGATCACCACTATCAACCAAGAAAGTAATGTGACTCATGGTTTCCCTTTCATAGGCTTGTGTAGATCAAGAACACTATTTGCAATGATAAGATTAATGTTGGTTGATGGGCCTTGTAATACTATAGACTATTCTAAGAAGATCCTCAAGCAAGGGTGGGTGAGTAGGTAAGTACCAAGTGTGTGCTATGAATAACCATTTGAGAAGAGTCAGGTGAAATGATGAGTAGTGGAGACATGCTACTCCTTGTTTGTGTGGATTTGAGAAGTAGAGCCCTTGCATTAGGTTCCCTTATCCTCACCTCTAAGACATTGACCTTGAAGTAAATTGTTTTCTGAGAAAGGGATGATGATTGACATTTCATTGGCTGTCATTGGGTCTAGGTGTATGTACCCTGTTGTGACTTAACCGAGCCCAACCATGAAGCAACAAGATTTGTGATGATGGTCATGGCTTGAACAAACAGATGTTAGAATGCTGCATAATGACTGAAAGCTCTGATTGGATTTGTTCCTTAACATAGCCATATACAGTTTCCTGATTCCACATGAATACATTGGCTGTAGCCTGCTTGATTAACCTGGACAAGATCTATAGAATGATAAATTTTGGGTTGATGTTTTGTAGAGGTTGATTGTATCACAAAATCCTTGTGCCTTCAATGAGAACAAAATTATCATGTAATGTGTTATACACAATTTTAATATGTCGAACGGCTGGGCTAAATGGAATATTGTTTCATCCATGTCACTGGTAAGGGTACCAAAAAAAATCTGTACACCCCTTAGGTGATTGCTGATATCCTCATACAATTGAATATGGAATACTTGTGTCTATGTGAGGTTGAGTTTCAGTTTGAATGAATGTTACAGAGTAACACCTTGTAGCTAGGGATTGCCAGTAATGGTTCTTTTCAGATTGAAGCTGATTGAACTCAGTAAGGTTGATGCACAAAGTATAACTTGATATAAAAATTGGGTTTGGTCTTGAGGATGCCTCTGAATATGGAATTGAGTTCAGTTGTGTTTTGTTGCTGTAGTCCGAAGAAGCCTAAGGTATTTTTAGTATAACACATAAAAGAATAGTTACTGCCAGAATACAGGAAGCATCAAGCCTGCTGGTACCTGTAGATTTGCATGGAATGTAATTCTTTTTGATAACCATAAACTGGACACACAGGTCGCTCAAATGTGTCCGCTGGTCTTGATATTGTTCTACAGATATTAGTAGAGATTGAACTATGCTAGAGTAGAAAGTGATGGCCAATCTGTTAGTATATGAATAGTACAAAAGTTTAATTGATGGTAGGTTTGATATGTATGCACTCATGGAGTGAGTGCACACGTTTATGGTACTCTGTTCATCTCAATGTCACAACTTACTCGATGCGATTTCCTTTTTGCTGGTTTGAGATCAAGTAGGTGTATTGATTTTTTTTTGAAGGTGTAAACCATATGCTTGAATGTATTGGTGAATTGATTCTAAGGAAAGAAAGTTTCTGGATGGTAAGGAAATGTTACAATGTCTGTAGCAGCCTGATAGGATACTGATGGCATTAAAAGCTGAATTAGAAGACCGTGTTAATTGAACCCGAATATGTATTATCTACTCTGTTCCAAAGTACTATATAATCTAAATGGGAGGATTTGTGGTGCGACTAGTACTCATACTCATGCTAGAATATTTTGTGATATACAGGTTGTTGCCCTTTCTCGCAGGGGCCTAGCAAACTCATGGGTGCAGCCTTGCAGGTATAAAATGAGTCTATTGAGGTACGGATATTAACAATGGACCAAGGTAGTAACTATTAAGTATGGCAACAAAAGGCATTGCATAAGCCAGTCAAAGAGAACAATGCTATTTCCATTCTTGTCCTTCAATCCAATTAACCTTTCTGTTATTGACTTAAAACTTCTGATTTAAGATAATTCATCTAGTTTCTAATGCATGCTGCATTTAGGCATATTGCTATAGCCTGCCCTGGCAGGCTGTTTCTGCAATAGACCAGTGTTCAAGACAAAGATTTGACTGGCATACAGTGTGCATCGGCAATCAGCACAGGTGCAGGGGATTCTCACACCTGTGTGTGAGCTCACAATTAGAACCAAAAAGAGGCCTCCAATGCATAGATGAAGCTATAGCCTCAGCATTCACACTATTGTCATCTTCAACTCACAAGAGAGAGAAGCAAATGTGCAGGAGCAACTGTGGAATAGCCAAAAGAAATGTGGAAAACCATAGGTATTCATTATCATGGTTATCTGATTTTTCATACAAGTGTGCGATCTAAAACTTACTATAGGGTATAGAGCCAGTCTGATGTGGTTCTTCTTCCCAGGATAGTTTTGATTTAAGTTCCTTTTATAAGTAGATGTTACAAATTGAAGGCAATAAGGTAGATATCTTTGCCACTGCCAGTTAGTTACAAGCCAGGAATTTATTCAGAAATCAAATTTCAGAAGGAAAATCAGCTTTAGAGCATAAACTTGGCCAATGCTGCTCAGCTGTAGTACCAACACAGCTGAGAAGAAACATGACGCAAGAGATGCTTAGTTAAGCATGACAATATCTGAACCAGATTTCCAAAAGCTATATTGATTTGAACATTATATTTTTTGAAAGCAGAACATACAAGATTGTACTCTGACCGGGAAAGAGTTTGGTGTTGAGATTCCACATAAAGTAGTTGTATGTGCTCCTTGGAATAGCATTTATAGCAAACCCAAACGTGGGCTGTCAAGTATTAAGACAAGTGAGTTGCCCAAAGATGGAATTAAGGCTGAATGCCAACTTCTCTCAATTAAACTCGGCCAGAGAAATCCATCATGATGCCATGCACATGCATATTACATCATCCTTTCTCTTAGATGTTTCATTTAGAACATATTGTTCCCATCTGGCCAGAAAGTTGTTTGAAGCTCTTTTGTGTAACCACACTTGACAACATGGCAAAACTGCAGGTTTGCAAATATGTACCCAAACAATTTTTTCTGTGATTATGCCAGCTTTCAGGCATCTGCATTTATAGTTTTTTTATTAAATATGGAGGGATTGAAGATTTCACCATGACAAATCCATCAAGCTCTCCTTGTGCAGTTTCTTTAAACAACTATCTTTTTGTAGAAATGGTGGCTAAAGCAATACTTGGCTTTGAAAGCCTACTATGATAGTTTGCTGGGAGAATCCTCTTACATGCATGTGGGTTAGAGATATGTATAAGGTCCTGGGCAAGTGCTTCGACATTTTTCCTTTTTCCTTTCCCAGACCTTGCATATATATAACACTGCAGCTGAGAGTAAGAAATAGAGGGCTTGTCATAGAACTCTTTTGTGCTCTCCTACTGATCTGTAAACAACAATAGACCCCCTATTGTTATCTTTGTTTACAACACGATCAATTTACTTATCAGCTTTTATGATTGGTATGAATCTAAAACTGATTTAAATCTGAATTTTAAATGTTTATAAACTGATCAAGAACTGAATTTATGATCAACATAATCAACTTAATTCACCGTTTGATCAAACCATCCAAATTTTAATTTTACCGATTTCTCGTAAATGTCGTGAACTGATTTAAAAATATGCTTATTTGAATTAAAATACGATTTAATAATGTGGAAAATATATCATAAATCAGAATGCAAAAATCAGAAAATAGACGAGCCAAGAATTATTTACGGCCTACGTCTCCAGGTTCATTTCGAACCGATCCATTAATATTTGTCAAAATTGCAAGTACAATCAAACTTACAATAAACAAATATGGATCCAAAACCTGCAAATTTGTGCCTCAGACTTGACCTTCAGAAGACTCTGGCGATGCTCAGTGTTCGTCCTCCACTTTTCCGAAGCACTTGCACAGTGTCTTCCCTTTGTTCTCTGTTTACAAGCGACTCTCACGCTTGAAAACGACATCAAAAGAACTCCAAAATAGGAAAATGATAGATGCACCAGGAACGTCTCAGAATTTTGGACAACTTTCCAGTTTACGCCGAGATCCAAAAATGCCCCTAAGCTACTAAAAAATTCGCTTCTTTACAAACTGTCATGTTACAAATAATACACAGTTTGTAACATTCCCCTTTACAAAACCCAACTCGTGCTTATATAGACTTGAGCAAAGGTTGTGGCTCAACGACCAAGCATTTTTTTGGTAAAGGGTTGGTTGGGGGTTCGACCTACCTCAATGACCCACTGCTTGTTTTTGTTTTATATGGGAATTAATCCCATATTCCACAAGAGGGAGGTTTAACATAGACTTTAACAAGCCTTTAGCTGCCTCTATCCCTCGTGGCTTAGGCCACGCATTCACCTTTTTTACCTTGTTTGCAATGCCCACGTGTGACGTGGCATGTATAAACGACCAAGATTGGAATATTTGTTAAGTTTGAAATGTTCACTGATTTGGTGCACAAACTTAGAATAAGCACCCAAGTTGGCATGTAGCCAGTTGTGGGTAGTAAATGGTAAGTCCATGGTAAAATTTAAAATACCAGCACTTTAATCTCACATGCACCATACAAATACAATCTATGGCATTTAAATACAAAATTGTGAGAATGGTAATATGAAGTTACAGAGGCAAAACAAAAAGAGTGTGTCAACCCTGGCTGAGAGTGCCCAACCAACAAATAGCGGGGCCCACCTGTCTGAGCTTGAGTGTCGAAGATCGGACATAAAAACTAAAAATACCTTTTACCATTTTTTAATTTTTGCACTGCCATGTGACGCAGTCCGATTGGTCGGTTGCCCCTATTTTTTCTCCTCCAACCAGGAACTTCTGTGGATAGTCTCTTGCTCAAACGAATTTTGTTTCGTGCATTCAAATATGCGTTGGAAAGCTCTTGAAGTCCTCTATCATACTGTCATGATTTTGGGAGATCTAGGGAAACTCTGTCCATTGAATTGACCTCCGTATCACCTATGAGAATGACTAATTTTTAGCTGCCAAGACAGTTGAGCTAGAATGTCCAGTCTGAATAAATTATTTGGTCTCTCCATTAAATTTTGGCCCTTAGAAGGATTGACTTCTTCCCTGTGTTGGCACATTTATTGGCAATAAGCCAACTCGATTCTTCTTGCCAAGGCTAAAGGAGGTGTTTGTGTTGTGTCAATTCTAAACATTTTGGGGAAATTAAGTCCACTCCAACTTCTGGAGAGTGCGAATGAGTTTGACTAACTCTACAAAATGGTGAATTTATTGTAGAGTGGGCATGCAAGACCATAGGCTCCAAACATGTACCTTGTTATCAACCTCTATCACTTCATGAGTATTTTGGAAGTCTCATATAGAGAAGTCAACTCGGGTGGATGGGGTTGACTTGATTTAACTTTTCAAAGCCTTTGATTCGTTGGGCTCTTTTATAGGCACCCATCAAGTGCATTTGGAGGCATGGAAAACTATCAAACCCATTTACTTCAGAGTTGGATTTTTCATTAATTTTCTGTAATATTGGTTGTAGAGGACTTTTTTATGACTATCTGTGTTACAAACTCCATATGAAGGCGCCAATCTACTATTGTCACAATTGACATTTAATTGCTGACAATTCTTACATTATCGAGGCCCTAGGGGATGCCTATCATCGATTCTGTGATGACTAAAATACTACAAGAAAGATAGATTATCACAAATATTGTTGTACCCACAATATAGGGGGTTCCCATATTTTTGCGCCTTGGTATTGCTTGGGAACACTGGAATAAACAAAATTAATCATAATATTAATCGTATTTGTGTAAAATAAATTAAAAATAACCAATTATTATTTGAAAATTCAAAATATTAAATGACTGAGACATGATATATGTACAACAGAGGTGTCCCTTATGGTGGGAGAGCTTGCTGGAAAGTTTCATGCCTTTATGATAAGAATTTTTTGTTATGTTTTATGTGACTTTTCTAGCTGCCAGATATAATAGAAGATATTTTATGAGCGAAGATATTTATGACAAAGCAAAAAGAGGGTGGTGGATAAAGGAAGAGAACTGCCATAAGAGCAACACAAAGCTCACAAAGGCAAGCTACTAAGCATGTTGCTATGATAATTGGTCTCAACATCATGTGAATCATTAATGACCCCACTACAACAACTACTACTTATGGTTTCGACACAAATGTATGCAAGTCCATCTAGGAGAAAAATATTTTGGTGTCTTTATTCAAGTCCATAAAGGAAGAGAACTGCCATAAGAGCACCACGAAGCTCACAAAGGCAAGCTACTAAGCATGCTGCTATGATAATTGGTCTCAACATCATGTGAATCATTAATGACCCCACTACAACAACTACTACTTATGGTTTCGACACAAATGTATGCAAGTCCATCCAGGAGAAAAATATTTTGGTGTCTTTATTCTTACCAATTACCATCGAAAGCTAGAAATTGAAGGTGATAGTTGTTGGAGGGGACATGGATTTTGGAGGTGAAAATTTTGACAATAGGATGCTCCATTGTTGTGTTAAAGGATTTAAAAGAAAATACAAAAGAGACATCACCACAAACGCCAAAGCTCTTCAAAGACTTCGTTTAGAATGCGAGAGGGCCAAGAGATGTCTATTGTCGACATTAGAGACTATCATTGACATCGACTGTCTACGAGGGTATAGATTTCCATACCACCATCAGAAGGGACAAGTTTGAACAACTCCTTGCAAACTTATTTGATAGGTGTATGTAAATAGTCAAGGAATGTCCCGAGCATGCCAAAGTGGTCAAGAGCCGAATTGATGAAGTTTTGAATCCAAAGGTGCAACAACTTCAAGCATTCTTTGATGGCAAGGAGGAATGCAAGACCTCTGTTACACTTCACGAAGTTGTTGCCTATGATGCGGTCGTCAATGCCACCTCATTCAATGGCGAAAACATCAACTTGGATCTAATGGACATAATACCTTTAGGCCTTGGAGTTAACAATGGTGTTATGAAGACAGTCATTCCCAAGAATACTCCCATTCCCACACTCGTCGGTGTTGGAATAAATTTATTAAAACTAGCATGTGCCAACAATAAATATGGTCTGCACATACCAAAGACCATAGACCAAATGACCAAATCTGCAACAAATAATTTTTTATTCCACAAACCATCTAGAACTATCCTTTTGTATTTTTGCTCCTCCATTGTATTCTATAAATTGGTGTTGAATGAAAGCCTTAGGCAAACAATTCAATCCAGATTTTCTTGTGTGTTTGTATGTCTGATATGGTATCAGAGCTGGTTGTGAATTGACTGGGTATATGAAAGCCAAGAGTGGCTAAGAGTGAAATGAAAAATAAAGTTGTTAGTTGTAAAGAAGTAGATTATTCTTTTGGCAAAAAAGAGGATGCTGCAAGGAAAATAGAGATTGATGTCGCTGCCACAAGAGAGAAGGATGTGTAAGATTATTTTATATTTTTGTGAATTAGAAGGGTCACATATGTAGTGCTACTTTTTTTTTTGTCATTAACAATTTTACTTGGGGATTTCTCTTATTTAAATTGAAGAATTATTTTTGGGTAAATGAAATATGAGATTGAATCTTGGTGAAAAATTATTAGTGTGATGGCTTCTTCAAACATTCTAGTTCCTGACTGCAAATCAGATGGGAAGAATTACTCTTTGTAGAAATATAAAATATAAAATGTATTGCTTGCAAAAGATTTGTGGGAATTTGTAAAAGAAAAGAAAGAAGCCCATGGAGGAATGATTATAGAGAGTTAGCCCAATTTAAAAGAAAAAATAATGAAGCCTTAGTTATCATTGGTATATCTAATGTTGATGAAATCATCCCACAAATTCAAGATATTAATAATGCAAACACCTGATGCTTGGAAAACACTTAAGGAAATATTTGAGAAGTCTACAAAGGCTAGGATTTTGCATCTAAAAAGACAATTACATAATTTAAGAATGACAAATGATCAAAATGTGACAGATCATCTCACAAAATTAAAGGAGATAGAGAATCAGTTAGACGCTATAAGAGAGAATGTTGAAGAAAAATCATTAGTTAAGATAACTCTTAATAGTCTTCCCACAATGTATGAATATCTAATCACATCCTTAGAAGTTGTTGATAAGATTGATACTCTAACAATTGAAGAATTAAGTGGATACTTGTTGCAGGAAGAACAAAGAGTTAGAAGGAAGTTTGATGAAACTAACTATACTGAGCAAGCCTACTTTTCAAGAGGCAAATTTAGAGGTAACAAGAAGCAAGTCGAGACAAGATGGCTATAGAATGCAAGCAAAAGATGAACCAAAGAGAAGATAAAAGAAGGCAACAAAAGCATACGGTGAAATGCTTCAATTGCGGTAAATTGGGCTATTTTAAATGGAAATGTACATAAAGGAATCCATAGATGCGCAATTTGTCTAGAAAGCAAACCAACAACATGACAAATCAAGTAGAAAGGGAAGGCAATCTCTTCATTGTATCATTATATGCTCAAGATACTTCAAATGATGTTTGGTATATAAATTCAAGAGTAAGTAAGCATATGGCTTTTAAGAAAGAAAATTTCAAATCTATTGAAAAACATGAAGAATGTGAAAGAGAAAAGATATTGCTTGGTGACAATAGTACTTATAGTATAGAGGGCCATGGTGATGTTCCTATTAAAATGAATAATGTTGAAGTAAAATGTATTACCAATGTGATGTATGTACCCGGTTTAAAGAAGAATCTTCTTTCATTTAGTCAAATTACAAAGCAAGGTTTCAAAGTTGAATTTTATAAGGATAATTGTTTGATTAAGGATATGAAACATGGTTACAAAGTGATTGCATCAGGTACTCTAGTTGAAGTACAAATTTTATGCAAGTACGCATGCTCTTGTTTCATCACATGGCAATACTAGCGTGTTATGACATTTAAGATTTGGGCACCTTAATTATTAAAGTTTGGGTTTGATGAAGAAATTGGACACAGTATATGGTCTTCCAAAATTTCATTCAAATTCAAATGTGTGTGAAGGTTGTTTGGATGGGAAACAACATAGAGATAGTTTTGAGAAAAATGGGGCATATAGAGCAAGAGAAAAACTTGAGATAGTGCATAGTGATGTTATTGGTCCATTTCCTACTCCCTTTGTAGGATCAAAATATGTGTTGACTTTAATTGATAATTTCTCAAGAAAAAATTGGATTTATTGTCTCAAGAACAAAAGTGAGATGTTTGAAAAATTTAAAACATTTAAATCTCTAGTAGAAAATGAGAGTGGGAGAAAAATTAAAGTTCTTAGAATAGATAATGGAAGAGAGAATATCACAAAAGAGTTTCAAAATTTTTGTGATAATGTAGGTATCAAAAGGCAATTAACATTTAGATACACACCTCAACAAAATGGGGTCGTAGAAATAAAAAATAGAACTTTAGAAGAAATGGCTAGGTGCATGCTCAAGACTAAGGATTTGTCATTTTTTTTGGGCTGAAGCAATAGTTACTGCTGCCACCATATTAAATAGAACTCCCACAAAAGTTGTAAGAAATATGACACCTCATCAGGCATGGTATGCTAGTAAGCCATCAGTCAAGTATTTTAGAGTGTTTGGATGTAATGCCTATGCTCATGTGCCTGATGAATTAAGGAATAAACTTGATAAGAAAAGCATAAAATGTATCTTCATTGGTTATAGTGAATAGTCTAAAGGCTACATGTTATATGATCCTCAAACTGAAAAAGTAATTAGCAGTAGGGATGTTGTATTTGATGAAGGTCTTCATAAGGAATCTACATCTTCTTTTGAGATAGTTTCTGAAGTTGAAGATGTAGAAAAGGAAGAAAATAGTGATAATGAGCAAAGCCCCCCAATGAAAATAGAAAGTCTTCAAGAAATTTATTAAAAGAGTAAGCAAATTGAAGAAAAGGATCATCATGTTAACTATGCCTTGATGACTAGAATAGAGAAAGTAAACGATCGCCAATCTTATGAAGAAGTAAAATGAAAGAAAGAGTGGGAAAATGCAATGCAAGAAGAGTATGACTCTTTAATGAAAAATAATACATGGGAATTGATAGAACTTCTTGAAGGTAAAAATATTGCTGGTACTAAACGGGTCTATAAGACTAAGTTTAGATCTGATGGTTGCACTAACAAACTCAAAGCACACCATGTTGCAAAAGGATTTTCACAAAAGGAAGGGGTTGATTTTAGTGAGACATTTGCTCCAGTGGCAAAAATGAGTACAATAAGGCTTGTTCTTGCTTTGGCTGCTAACTTTAAATGGTTGGTTCATCAAATGGATGTAAAGAATGCATTCCTCAATGACAAGCTACATGAGGAGATCTATATGGAGTAACAACATGGATTTGTGAGAAGAGGACAAAAGCATCTTGTTTGCAGTTTGAAGAAATCTTTATATGGATTAAAGCAAGCACCAAGGGTGTGGTATGCAAAGATTGATGAGTACTTAAAACATGAAGGTTTTCTAAAAAGTCCCTCCGACCCTAATCTTTATGTGAAAAAGAGTGATGTTGGAACAATAATTGTGGTTCTTTATGTGGATGACATAATAATTACAAGTAATCTTGACATGTTAATTGATGGAACAAAGAAAATATTAAGGGAAAAGTTTGAGATGACAGATTTAGGATTGCTTCATTATTGTCTTAGCATACAAGTATGGTAGAAAGATGACACGATAGTACTCTCTCAATCCAAATATGCACATGATTTGTTGGTCAAATTTAAAATGGAAAACTCTAAAGCTGCTACTACTCAAATTGAAGTGGAGATGAAATTATCAACAAATGACAACTCAAACTATGTAGATGGCACACTATTCAAATAGTTATTGGGAAGTTTTATTTATTTGACAATAACTAGGCCTGACATTGCTTATGCAGTTAGTCTAGTTTCAAGGTTTATGTGATCTCCTAAAATTCCTCATTGGAAAGAAGCTAAAATAATTTTGAGATATGTCAAAGGAACTCAAAATTTTGGAATTGAGTATTTTGTAGGTGGTTATATATCTTTGACAGGTTTCACAGATTCTGATTGGGCTAAATGTATAGATGATCGCAAATCTACTATAGATTTTGTGTTCAACATTGGATCTGGTGCTATCTCATGGTCTAGCAAAAATCAACCAACAATTGCATTATCATCAACAGAGGCTGAATATGCTTAAGCATGTGCAACTGCTCGTGCAGCAGTATGGTTAAGGAGAATACTCGGTGATTTACATTTTCCTCAAAATCAACCTTCAATACTATATTGTGACAATAAAAGTACGATTCAGTTGGCAAAGAATCATGTCTATCATGAAAGAATTAAACATGTGGAGATTCATCATCACTACATTAGATAATTGATTAAAAATGATGTGATTCAAATTTTCTACTGCAAAACTGAGGATCAAATTGTAGATATTTTCACCAAAGCATTGAGTGAAAGAAAGTTTGTAAAATTTAGAGATAAATTAAGGGTCAAGGAAATTATGTAAATGGGTACCTAAGCAGCCATAAGACCCATAGAGGCAGGCGGGCCCCGTAAAGTGTGGGGGAGTTTTTCAAGTTTGTGTAAGAATAAATTTATGGGGGAGTGTTGGAATAAATTTATAAAAACTAACATGTGCCAACAATAAATATGGTCTGCACAAACCAAAGACCATATACTAAATCCACATACCAAAGACCAAATCTGCAACAAATAATATTTTATTCCACAGACCATCTAGATGCACAGACCACCCAGAACTATCCTTTTGTATTCTTGCTCCTCCATTGTATTCTATAAATTGGTGTTGAATGAAAGCCTTAGGCAACCAATTCAGTCCAAATTTTCTTGTGTGTTTATATGTCTGATAGTCTAGAATTTTAAATCTGTGAAGGTGACATGGCTTTAACCGAAGACAACCATTTGTTGGGTAAATTTTATTTGGATGTGATTTCAGTCTCTCGCTCTTTCACCTTTCTTGGAACACAATTATCCTATGAATGGCTCAAATTTTGGAGAAACATTTATAGCTTCATCAATTGAGGAGAAATTGAGAGATGCTCTACCCGATGAAAGCGGCATCAAGGTATTTGTGCACTTTCTTTGGGAGATTTACTTGTGTTGGCTGAAAAGGTGGAGTTGCATTTCCTAGAGGATGTTGAGGACCACTTTGCCAAGGAGATGTGTAACTATTCACTGGTGGATAGATTTCAGGGCAAGAGACCATCTTTGTTGAAGCTCCAACATTGGATCAAGCTTTCTTGGAAAGACCTTTGGTGCATTGTTCTAACCTTGATATCAAAAGTTTCGTGCATATCAAATTTTGAGCTTCTACTTATGCTATTTTCAATAGAATGTTGCCTTTTTAAAGCTGCAGTCATGTCCCAAATTGTTTACTTTTCCATCTTCATGTTATTTATATGTTAGAGTAACAATTGTTCTAATGTCCAATTATTTTTTGGTTTATAATCTGCAGCTTCTTCTCACATAGCATTCTCACAAAGCATTGATACTATTTCAATAAATGCAACTGACACATGTTCAATCTAATCACTTCACTTTTTGTTAGCATATCCCCAACGTGCAGCAAAATAGGAGCATTGAAATGGGGTAATGACATCCACCAAAGCATTATGGAGAGCTAACATTTGTTGGGTGTTTACAAATAGGTGATATGAAAATTCCTGGAGAGTGTTGCCATTTGTTTATTCATGCGAAAGGGTTGGATGAATGTTGTAGTGAGTGGAAGGATGGAACTAATTTTAAATTTCCAAATTCAACGAAAGCTCGATGTATTCATGTAAATTGAAAAGCTATTTGACTCTCTTTCCTAGAACATTGCACTAACAGAACATTGTGACATGTTGTTACTGGGTGAGAGATGTCTTTATGTTTTATATTTAAGTATTTTGACTATGATGTATGGCTCTCAAACAAATGTTAAGGGATGGTGTTTTTTAGTATTTTGCTTCAAATATTATATACGCCTTCATTTTTACTGAGAAATAACAACCGTTCAATGTAGCTGTATCTAATTATCAACACATGAACATTGCCCACAAGAAAATGTGGATCATCAATCCCATGTGTGTCAATGAACGCTTCAGCCTACTACATGACTTAAGTAACAAGGAGAAATCAATGGAGCAGACACATCCACAACAAACAATGACCATAGACAATTTGTAATGTGCGTATATGGGCACATGTATCATATCGTTCACACCATCCCATCAAATTAGTTTATTTTTTTGGTTATAAATTTATTATTGAATTGGTTTCACACAATTGTAGAAGGCAACAATGAGTTGTACAAGCTAGGAGAACATGTGTGTGCCGAAACATCACCACTTACGCCAAAAATAGTCAAAATAATTAGAACTTTTTCATTTTTTTAGCTACGAAAGGTATATTAGTTGTCTATTTAGGTTTTTATTTCATGCAATCTTCAATGCTTGGTCTCTATGTTATACTCATGCATTGCGTACAAGATGGTGTCAATTTGCCCAAAATCCATTTCACGACGACTAAAATTCGGAAAATTGAATGGTTGAGATGAGGATGATGGGTACTTATTACCTATCTTGATATTTTTTTTCAAGTTTGTGTGGGTTTATGAGATAGGTAGTTGAGTTTATGTTTTGAAACCCCTGTAAAAAAGTTACCACTATCAATGTGGGAGAATTTCTTTAGCTTAGTTTTGAGGTTGTTTTCATCGATTTTTGGATATGATTTCTTAGGTTTATTTTCAAGATTTTTCTCTTAATTTTGTATAGGAAATGATTATAGTTTCTTGTCACACAAATGTATACTTAAATAAAAGCATACAACACACTCATCAAACTTAGAAATGAATAGGTAGATTCAATGGTTGTGGCTTGGATATGATTGCCGCTTTCATCAATTTATATTTCCATTATCATCCCGTCTGAATTTCTATTATTAATATTTCCTTAACTCCCATGCCAAAGTTAAAACATTGGTTTTTGAGTTGGTGGAATGTGTCCTACTTTTTATCTTGGTTAAAAGATATGATTAAGTGATGGGATCCATTGTGAGTAAAGATTAGCGTTCTTTTTATCTTGTAAACTTTATCATCAATTCCTCTCTTGTTTAAGTATGAGACCTTACTAAATACAACATGTAAGGTATCTTGATTATGCCCCTATGCTTTAGATGAGGTGAGGCCTTTGAAATACTTTGTCATGTTCTTTACATGTGGGTAGGCGCTGCTTATTTTATATCTTATTGAAGAATGGTTAACGAAATATGATTGTTCAATGGCTGCAAAGCTATAATTAACCTCATTATGATGGGATGTAAATAAGAAATTAGTTTGTAAGTTCATATTGACATGATGATTGTATGGTCAAGGTATGTGCCGAAGAACTTCATACATGAAAGAGTTAGAGAACATCCTTGCAAAAGCCATTTTTTGCATATCCTGCAATCATGTCATTCCATAAGGCCACATCTCTTGGAGTAATTTTGTTAAACAATTCACACCCCTTGTGTATGCCTCCACATTTTGTATACGTCTACTAGGGCATAACATGTGTTAAAGCTCCCATTTCAGCACAGGCTAGGAGTATGCCAACAAAGGTTGTGGAGTCTATTTTAATGTCTCATGAAATGTAATTTATTGAATGTTTTGAAGGCAATTAAAAAAAATGTTTTATGCATATCATGTAGTTCATGAGAGTGAATCTATTCGAGGCAGTTTGTTAAACAATTAACATGATTTCTATGTGATTCCACATTTTGCATACATTTGTATAGGGTCACTTGCAATTAAAAAAAAATCAGCTTCCCATTATGCTTATGATGAATGTCCATGCCCTCTTCTAAAATTCCTTTAATGACACAACCTAGAAGGATTATGGAAAGCATTGTGGGGTTTGGTTGCACACTGCCAATTGCATTTGTTGGAAAGATTCTAAGGAATTTCAATACATAAATCAATGCATGACATTGGATAAGGCAACAATAGATAGTGGGAACAATGAACGCCAAGGGTTAGCATTCATTTTAGTCTCACAAGTACACTCATTAATATATTTACATGTCTCCCTGGAATTTACATTTGAGCGATACAAACACATATCCAAAGCCTTGCATGTACCTACAAGAAAGAATAAAGACACATTTGTCTTCAATATAGCATTTTATATTTAGTTGCATCCTTCCACTCACATAGACATATATTAAACCCCTTATTTTGCACACAAAGATGATGCCACTACCTTAGATATTTCGTATCACCTACTACATGATAGAGAAAATCCATAGAAACATTTCATTTTCATTCCTTCTAGTGTTTCTTGCACCTCAAGTGCAATTGCTAGTACTAAGTTTATAGTCTCTTCAAAACAAGAAAATAGTAAATGATCATAGTCAAACTAAAAAATTGGGCATGTCATCAAAGATAAGAATATTCACTCTCGTAGTTTGTTCTCATCACCTATTGATGGTTATTTCTCAACTTCGCACCTTAGTAGGATAATTGCAACCAACCACCCCTTGAAAGGTCCATTGTTGGGCTTTGCTTGTGGCCCTCAATAGTGTAGGGAGGCGTCGTGGTGGTTGGTTCTCTACCACTTGGATAGGATATCATGGTACCTTTGGCTATGTAAGACAAGTCTCAAGCACAATATAAGTGGTCTACGCTGGATCCTCTTGCAGGAGAGCCCTCTAATTTAGGTGCTCTTTCTCCAAAGGGTGTTCCACCACCTACCCCTAATGTTGTTTCTACATGTGTATGAATGTAATATTTCTTGTCTTTTAATGAGCTCATTGGATTTTGTTGATATGTAACTATCACTTGTAGCATTTTTTAAGCTTTTAATTTAGCCGTTTCTTTCTAGCGTAGAGATCGGGTTGTGCATTCTTACCGATTTCCCTTTTTACTATGACCTTGATAAATATATTGATGTATTCCAATATAAACCCAAAATTATGTGAGCATTCAAATAATTAATTGGTTCATTAGAACCATATGTTGTAGGACTAACACTAATTTAATTATGTTGTTTTAAATTGTTTTAAAATTTAATTATTGTTTTTAAATTTTTTACTATGAATATCATTCTTGATCCATTTTTTTATTATGACACTCTAGTACGCAAGATATAATAACTCATGAGATAGATGTAGGCTTGAGATTTGATGTGTACCTCGCTCGTTTTTAGGTGGTTTTTGAACGTATTTGAAATTTAATATCAATGTATACCCTTTATTGACATTAGTTTATTTGTGGAAACTATAATTTTATTAGTAGACATTCATTCATAGGTATTTATCAAATATCAAGCTGCATTTACTATAATTATGTAATGATAATTGGTGTAAATCTTGAACATCGCTCTGATTCCAAAATACATCAAATGAGCTTGATCTTATATTAAAAACTGTAGAATTGGTTAATAAATTACATAATTTTTATACATCATATAAATTTATTCTATATAATGATAATCAATGCAAATCTTTTGTCTCGAAAAATCCTATTGATAGCCAAGATCACCCATCAAACATCATCCCTATTTAGAGGCAAATCAGATAAATACTTTAATTGTCATGTATCTTGTTTGCTATCATGGCATGGGAGATTTTAGAGAACCCTTGTCTTACCAAAGGAAGCATGTGCTTTGTTTCATTTATGCTCTTTACATTTACTCATTAGATAGACGCAATAAAAAATAGGTATTAAAACTCGTTAAATGTGTCGTTTGGATCCATTGCAAAAGGCCAACTTTTTATTCGAGTTCTCTATGATAACCTGTTAATTGTAAGTTGCTCACCTAATGTAATTTCATTGTTGGCATTTCGAATTTTGTAATATAAGGAATATGGATGACACCAAAACCTTATATTTCCTTATGGAAACAAGATAGTGAAAGCATGCTTTACATTCATGATTTGAATTGATAGAATTATAGTGTAGTGTAATATTGACATTCAAATTCAATATGAAGATGACAAGGATTGATCATTTTTGGCTCAGTGGGTTAGTGCCTCATGTATAAACAACTCATAAATTTGTTGGGTAAAGGTGACATGTCTATCTGTTGCTTCATAGACTATGTGCCCCCTTTCCTTTTTCTATCTATCACATATCTTGATGAATTTGCTCATGGGGTGGTGTATTATGGGAGAATTTCCCTACTGTCGTACTTGGAAACCATACACCTTTTTGTTCACCTAGGGTGTATCCAGACGACTTTGCCTTTTTCTTATTAAAACCTTTATGCTATATTGTCTATAAGTGTTTAAATGAAATCTTAAAATGGAATCATGTTATTGATGTCTTGTGGGACATTATGTTTAGGAAAGTGGGTTTGCATTAATAATCCACTACACTAACCAAAACACATTGCAATTAAGTTTTAAGTTAGACATAAAACAGTAAGTCAAACCTACTTATATTGAATTATCTAGAATATATGAAAAATGGAAATAATTAAAGTTCTTAAGATATTTATGTTTTCAAAAATAATACTCAATTTGTCCTATATTTGGAGATAATCTTTAGCTCCATGTAATGGAAGACATGTCTATGAGGTGAGACAAACAAAACCTAGAAGTTAGAGAGCGAACAAGGATTTGTAGACACCTAAATTTGGTTTTTAACATGTTAGCAACATTATTTTGACATACTTGGACATTTGACAATTCAAACTCTTGAGCACACTTTACCTTTTATCAATTTACCACCCATTATCTTAGCCACCTTCATTTTCCTGACATATTTATTTAGGATCAACATAGTCTACACAAGAACAACTATAGAATCTTAGACGTACATTCTCCAATCATTAGATCCATATTTTCATCTCTTGGACAATACTGACAACCTGACACTATTGTTTATAAAAAAATGTTTAGGAGTCGACAATTAGTTTTCAAATTTGGGCTTCTTTATTAGGTCATCCTGTACACTTTCATAGGATCAACTATGGTGGGAAATTAATAAAGACTCGCCTATATATACAAATGACCACCAAAGTCATTCCTCACCTCTCACACTCTTAAAGCACCCTCACATACATTGAAGAACATTATACAAAGGCATAACCTTATTTGAAATATTTAAAAAGCAACCTTAGAGCGGTCCACTGATCCAATTTGAGTACATAGAGGTCAAAGGTGTATGGTACCAAGTGTTAAACTCTAAAGGAATAATTACATTTAGATTGTAATTGATTTTCATATTCGCACATATACATAGGTGGGGGAACTACACGTTTTTTGAGCCCTTTCAGAGTAGTGGCATGTAGGGAACACTCAACCATGACGGGGGTGTGCTGAGGCCAGTCCAATTCAAAATGTGAACTCCTTTTAAACATAAGGTTAAACCATAATGAAGCCCCTCTCCAAAACCACTAATCACAAATTTTTAATTAGGTCTTTAGCTCCATGAATATTCGTTTAATATCCCTTTTTCTATTGGTTGGATGATTGACTTTCATTTAGTAAATGTTATTTCATAGTAGGTATATATCCCGTAAATTTCTATTCTATACACAAAATTGATATATAATACTTATTCCCTCTAAAGTTATCTGGTATTGATACATTATCCGATTTTTTTATTGAATTATTAAAATTTTATGGGGATATGTGTTAATCCAGGATAGAGCTTGAGTGAAGTTGTTATGTAATTAGATTAATTTTAATTAATGTCAAATAATAATAATTTATTTAATTATTCATGCAATTTAAAACTAATAAAGAATTGTAATATATATTTTCTCATTAAATTTTATGGCTTGGAAAATAATATTATACACATCATATTATGATACCACGAATGATATGACATTACTGACAATAACAATTTAATACATGACAAATCAATCAATCAATCAAATTATATGACTGTAAGAGGTACAAATACGAAGTTCCACAAATTGCTAAAAAGAAATCTCGAACGTTAGTTAAAAACCTCGAATGGAGTGGATGAACCTCAAGTATCTTAGCCATGAAAAATAATACTTGGAGATGCATAGAAGCACCTCAAGATATATACAGTTAAATAGAGTCACTTGTGTTTACTCGTAATTGAATTAAAATTAAACAACCACAAATGCTCGTCAAACCAATTTTCATTGAAGTATTGTTAGTGTAGGTTATTATTTATCATTTTTTTACTAGGATAATTCTTGCACTTGGGTTATCCCTACACTTGTTGAGTTAGCTTGCTTAAGTGTACTAGTTGTGTGGAGTTAGCTTGCTAGTCTTGTAGAGTTAGCTTGTTAGTCTTATGGAGTTACCTTAGCTTCCAGTATAAGTTAATTGGAGTTCTCTCCATTGATCTAGGCAGTAGTTACACCTCCATCCTCCTATATGTACATCTGGTTATTGAGCTAATATAAGGTAATGTATTGAATTAAATTCATTGAAATGTAAATGAGCATTGTACAGAGCTCCATAGTATATGATATTTCTATGTCAAACTATTTTCATGAATGTGATGTTCTATTAGCATCTGAGATCTTTATGGCTCAGAACAATTTGGTTTTCATTCCTTTTATGATATTAGAGCGATATATGTTGTAGATGTATATACCTAAATTTTCACATTTCATCTTTCATACCTATTACTAACAATTTCCTTTGTGTAGATACGGGTCACTGATGCATCTATTTCTTGAGTGGGTGCCTTAAGGGGTCTGCTGTGAATAAGGAATTATTATTCACATAATCATTATGGGTTAGAGACAGTACACAAAGAGAGTATCACTATGTGGTCCCAACCTTATTTGTCCTTGCATTAGTTAGCCTTGTCCCTTTATGTCTCATACACATTGCATGTCTGACACCTTGTTATCATTTCACCACTTGGTACTTTGTTCATCCATCTGTTTGATCTACGCCACCTCTTTTTCACTTTGCATGACACATTTCCTCACATTACCATCCTTGGTTGACGCCATCGCGCGTGGGCGATCACGGGCGATGGCGTCAGTGTTAGGTTTTTCCCTAGTTGATGTCATCGCCCACAGGTGTTGGCGTCATATATATACTCACCACATATTGACATTTATGAGGGAAGGAATCCCGAATCTTAGGAACTACCACATGCTCTACTTTTTTGCGCCAACTTTGCATGTGCCCGCTCAACTCTTAGTTCATCTTGCACTTGGCTTGGATTGGATTGGACACTCTTCTTCTTGGTTGGATTGATTGCACTATTGGGTCATCTATAGTGAACCTAAGACATGAATGGTGTTCCCCTTCTCCACCTAATAATGACTCTCTCTTGGTGTGTTGCTTCTCTAGAGAGATAGATGCATCAGTGATTACCCCACAAGTAAGTGCTCTAACTTTCTTTGTCATTTTACATAGATTAGTTCATTTCCCTTCCCCGTTTCTCTATGTTAGCTTAGTATTACATGCATATTGATGTTAATTAGCATAGTACTCTTATTTGATCAACTCCTTAGCTTTCATTTATTTCTATTTGAGTCGTATTATGCATGTTTTCCTTATTTATCATCGATCTATACCTCTTCCCACCAATTTACTGATATCTTAGTATGGTACTCTCCTCTATTTTGAGTATGGGCCTTGGAAACCCTAGGTTGACCTAGTGTAGGGATTATTGCCCTCTAGAAATGTGACCTTAGCACTCATTGTAGCCTCTTTAAATCTATCCTCTGTGTGTCAGTTCATGCATTTCTCTTACTCGTTGCCTTGATACCCTTGTAGAACAAAAGACTTAGGAGTACAAGTTATTAAGATGCATTCTTTTCCCGCCATATGTTTCTGGCAAACCCAACGTGAATTATACAAACCTCCTAATCGAACACATCTCGTTAAAAGCATCCATCTTCAATCTTGACCTCATTCAAGCATCCAAAAATCCACAAAACCTCAAAAACCTTCCTACACAGACACCATCACCTAGGGGTGATCATGTCTATTCCATTGTAATCACTTCCAAACACCATCGACCCCTCTACAAATCTACTTGCACGATTGATCCCTTATGTTTTCCAAAATTTGTTTTCAGACGCCATCGACCCCTATGTAAAATTTTCTGCATGGTTGATTGTGTTTGTAGCCTCCATCTCAGGACTTGTTCTTGGCTAGATCATCACTCCATCATGGAATATTTGGGTCTGGGATACATTCCTTCTTCACTTCTATATTAGATACATCATTCTTTCATGGAGCATTTGGCGTTTCTACCTTGCATGAGGAGCATAGTTCCTTGGATATGAACCATACTCTTTCAAGATTTAGCTTTATTTCTTTACAAACCCTAAGCATGCAAATATTATTTTTTTAAGTTACAAATGTCATCTAAAAATGTAAAAACATGCATATTTCAAAAGTAAAAATGAATGAAAGAGAATTTATTAATTTGGTTGAACCCTAGATGAATTCCTTTCATCAATTTGTTCTCCACCTCCTCCAATATTTGTCCCAAATTTGTACAGAGCTTTTATGCATTCTAGAATTTTCCAACCCTTCTCCCAGTCACCCCATGCCCTTGTAAAAATTTTTGCATGTCCAAGTGCCCTTTTATGTCACTTGTTCTATTCTTCTCATCCCACTCACCCCCCCTTCTCTCCTTCCATCTACCTTCTCTTTTTTTTTGTCTTGTGTGAATGCATAATATGGTAACACAAAAAATAGATGCAGATGAGCTCATTCCCTTTTATTTTGAAATTTAGGGGGGGTGGCACAAATGTGACGCAAAGGTAACATTTTTTGTGTCACTTTTGTGCTACCATAATCATGTCATAATTGCGTTGAAATTTTCATTGAAAATAAAGAAAAAATGAAATGGGTATTGGTGCAAATTCGACACAAATCCTAACGTTTTTTTGCACTATATATAGTAGCGAGTAGTGGTGCACTTATTGTTAGATTGGATTGGAGTGTATAGATTTAGTATATTAATAGTTTATTGTATAGTGTGATTCACAAATCACATTCTTTTGATATGAAATTTTTCTACAGTCAAGGATTGAGGGTTTTTTCACTCAACTAAATTCATTCGTGTTATGAGCCCAACCTCATCCCTTATTTACTGATATCACATGAGATTAGAACCTTTATAGATCACTAAACAACACCTTTTACACCATCATACACATTGTTAGACTAAAACCCATTTAAGTGACATGAAATTTAAATGACTCAACCGTAGTAGGTGAAAATGAAAAATGTGGATCCTATAGGTGTCATGAAAAAAAACTTCGAAAAATAGGTTTGTCTTGATGTAGTAAGCACGGAGTACCTAATTGGAGAAAAAATGAAACGTTGTTTGCAACTAGGTAATGGTGGGACGAAAAGAGGTGAAATACATACGTCGCAATAACGTGAGCATAGAATTTGTAGAAGAAATAAGATTAAGAGCTCGGCAGGTTAGATGATTTGGATTCATCCTTTCAAGTAGAATATATTCTGAGCTCAAAAGCCAATGATTTGCAGATTATGTCAAGAGCTGAAAACTATGGAAAAAGAAATATACAAAATACTTGAATTTGAAAAAAAACTGAATAAGAAACAATAATTCTAATGCTCGAAATAAAAAAAGTACTTTGCCTCTCCATCATGTTATTTGAGTATATGATTTTTAAAGGTCATGAAGTCGCTATGTATAAAAAGAGTTGCTGGCAAATTTCTAGCAATAGAAGAGAATTAAAAAAGGTCCCACCGAGATTTGAACTCGGGTTACTGGATTCAGAGTCCAATGTCCTCACCACTAGACCATGGGACCTCCACGAATTAGCTTCGCTGATATTAATTTTTAGATATTTTAAAGCCTCGATTTAAAATATTTCCACATAGTTTACTTCAAAAACGATTCGCTTATATTTACAGCTGTCGAAACATAAACGTTTTAATTTTATTTTTACTACACGCGAAGATTTACGCATGACATCATCAAAACCCTGAAATAGTTTTTATTTATTTTTTAAATACCGAATATATAAATAGACAAGTTTTTCTAACAATAAGGTGCTTTTTAGTTATACATCATCTCACTTAAAAATAACCAGCATCCCAAATAATGATTTTTTAAAAATAGCTCGACGATTTATTTCGATAGTATTCTCTTATAAGAAGGATTAATTTTGATAGAGAAATTTACAGTGAACGAAGATGGAACAGAATTTACAGACATTTCCAATGGAGCTCGCAGGCAGAGGAGCAGCTATTCTGCGTTCTGCCGTACACCAAAAATTACGTCAACTTCCCATCCAAGTTTCAGCTACCCACGCTGATTTAATTGTAAGTTTCAATCACAGCCATTAATTTTCTTATAATTTTTCTTCAATCAAGAAAATTATACTGATGACAATCTTTGACGTTGTTTATTATAGGAATATGTGGTAGTTCATGTCTGTGCAGGCAGACTTCAACAGCAAGTTATGAAAGATCTGCAGTGTTACTTGGGAAATCATACTGCAGAATTTGTTGCCTGGTAATTTTTGAATTTTTGAATTTGGGTATTGAATTAGTTTTTAATTTTATGAGTTCCTGATTGGGCGGTGGTTGTATGCAGGATATGGGAGTATGTTGTGCAGAATATTGATGTGGAAAGTGAGTGGCAGAAAGTGACAGAACACACAAACCAATTTAAAATCAAACATAAACATATATTGGTAGGTAGTGTAGTGTTATTATGATGTTATTTGCTTACACATATTTTATTCATAATTATTATTCTAAGCTTGGGCATCCATTTATCTCCTCCTCGCAGGCTTTCGAAATGTACACTAGGTAGAACAAATATCAATTTCAAAGCGGTCAAAGAAATTTCAGGACTTGCAGTTTATAAATGCGAGAAAGGAGACTAAAACAAGAAAAAGTACTTAGGCCAGGGATTATGTCAGTGGGCATTTGGTCTAGTGGTATGATTCTCGCTTAGGGTGCGAGAGGTCCCGAGTTCAATTCTCGGAATGCCCCTTATATTCTGGAAACCGTTAATTTCTGCTCTGTATTAGTCCTTTGGAAGACTTTTGTGACATTTTTAATGTTGACAAGTTATGTTAGATTTTCATTTTTGGGGGATTGTAATTTCGTGTGTTTAAGTCATTTAGTTAATACATCTGTTTAAGCCATTTCAATATGACTTTAATGAGTGGTTATTTGAAAAATCTTGTAAATGAATAGCATGTGAACCTCATTTTAATTTCATAAATAGAAATTTAACTCTCTTTCTTTAAACTTTAGCAGAATCATTTGATGTTAACTTTATATTTTAATTCATGTTTCTTTGAGAGACTTACGCGTGTCATTCTAATTTTGTTGAAAATCTCATTAATATATTTTGGTTGTGTTAAAAAATTATTATAATATCCACCTTAAATATGAATTTCAAGTATTTTTTTAAAACTTTTCTTAAATGAAGAAATAACAAAGCCTTATGATATTAATTAGGTCATACTTCAAATTAAATTTATCAATCATGTCACATATTACAATTAAGGAGCCCACCTAAAACTTTCACAACAATTCTTTATAATACAATGATGGAACTAAACAATAGTTTTCCCATAGAGTCCTCACGGGTGGAATTCCCATTAATAGTAGCATACAAGTTTAAGAACCAATCCAACATATAATTACACAATTGATCAAAATGCTTTAGATAATTTAAAAGATATAGTAGTACAAAAGGATTCATTCAATTATTCAATTGCTAAGTATAAATTTCATACCAAAATCACAATATTCAATTTGCTACCATTTACACAAACCTCTATGATTAAGGAAATAACCATTCAATCTTTAGAAATGGAGCACTGTCATAATTTAGATACCAACCATATCACAATGCCAAAGCCTATAAAATTAACTTCAACATGCAATTAATAGAAATAAAGTCTAGAACACAATCCTTAGAAGACAATATCAATTATGTAAGGTCTAAGGCTTTAAGTTTCCATGGACCTTAACATACGTGAAGTAACAATTTAAATCAATGTCATCATACTAAATGTTCCTTATCTCTAATAGATAGTGGTCATCCAAAGCCTAGAGATGTCATACATAAAGACATGTAATAGATTTATTCTACCATGGTTCAATCTTAGTGATGAGTATTCCAACTTAGAATTCCAAAAACAAAATATTGTAAGGGGAATTATATTTCTTATCATTCACACAAGTTCCATATTTTCACTCTCTGCCCTCTAGGGATCACAAAGAGCCATACATTCTATTTTGAACAATGAGTTTACATACTAGTTTAATTGGTAAGGAAGATAGAGTCCAAAGTCCCCATTCATATACCACAAATTTGAATACAATGTTAATATTCATATGAACATTTCTAACGAAATTCCAACGAGTGGTGTGTATTCAATTTCACTCCAAACAAAATAGTTCGATCAAGACTAATAATGCTTGCACGTACCCTTGAATAAAAATGGACTATGTCATACATTCCAATCATTACAAAATAGAGCATTCACTGGAAAACATTAGCATTTATTCTCAAGCACAACCACAGTCAAGTTTCCTCTAAAACAAGTCACAGAGAGCCCATAATATCATCTATAATTCTTCTTGGAAGAATACAACCAACACATTCTTATATCCTTGTAACTAAGGTGGCCTTCATGTTCTTTCAACATAGAGTAACAAAGAAAGCCAACAATTTCTATCATAAATCCAATACCAAATTTAAAGAAGCAACATAAGAGTATATAAACATGTGCGTCTATATAGAACAAAGCATCTTGACAGTCTTTGGATATAGCCCAAAGTTCAAGATGCCTAGTACTTTGGTACCTTAGTCCATAACTCGACAATGTTACTCCGTGGTAGGAAGGTGGAAAGCCCTAGCCACCATGATCCTTACTTCTCCCCAAGTAGTCTACTCCCTCTCCAAGGGATCACAAAGAGCAACTCTAGGGTTCCTTAATTAAAAAATGTTACTTCATAGATAAAGCACTCACACTATAACTTGAACTCGTAGCAAGATAGCAACCAAAATTTGTGACAAAATATTCATGTCCTACTTATCAACCACTAATTCTAGGTTAGCATGAGTCATGAATGCATAGCACACTAAATTGCTAACCACTAAAGGGCACAATCACAAGTTTATCATTGAACAATGAAATATATGAAGGCCCAAATTGAAGATACACTCACGGTTGAATTCCTTATTAACTCATAAAAATAGAAGCAACACAACTCTATGTAACATTAGGGATCTATACAACCATTACTCGAAGGGAAATCATATTTCCCACACATACTACATACTCATAATCAATCAATCACAGTGAAGGTTAGGCTAACGGGAAAATGGATATATGATAATTTGATTCAAGAAATTATCTTCTAATGAAATCAATAATGAAAACATCATCATGCAATTATTCCAACGGTACCAATATCCATGTTTAGAAGTTTCTCTATAACACAATCCCAAACCTTTTATCAACTCATCTACCAGATAGAACAACCTCAAGACCAAATCCTATGACCATACAAGCCCATTTCATGGAAGATGTCCTTTACTATTCCCCCCAAATTTTTGACCATTTAGAGATCCATTTCACATGCATATTACATCATCATTCATAAGAGAAAGGCACAAAGATGAGATAATAAGGTGCTTCCAGCTAACTGAGGGTATAAGACAACCCTAGAGCCTTCTTGAGCATCGTTCCATACTAAGTCTAAGCAACAAAAAGGGTTCAAAAATATACACTTGTTAATCATGTTATTACTGGCCACAAGGTCATGATCACTGTAATAAAACTTGATTTCATTCAACTTCATATTCATACAGCTAAGCACACATTGATCTCAAGAAAAACATATTGTAGTCAAAATGTTATTAAGAAAAGTACATAGCATTTAAAAATCCCCTATGTTAACATAGGTATGCAAACATATTCAAACATCACAATAGTCCACTAAGTCATGCAATGAAATGGTATTTACTAGTTTTTCAACAATGAAATATATTGTCCTTAGACAAGCTTAGAGTATGTTTCTATAGACACTCAAATTTGGTAATTCTACTCTTAGACATTGCTAGTCTTGACATTGCCCTCCTGCTCAAACAAGAGTACTTTACCCATCCTCATCTGGTACATCTCTATGTCTATTGTCTAGCTTGCCTTATCATACACACTCATATGTCAACACTTTTTGATAATTTGATGCAGAGGGGATCAATTTCACAGACCATACAAATTAAAAAACAACCTACATGGTAAGATTTGCAAAATTCAAGGAATTTGTCTTAGAGAGCTAGGAGTCATTTATGTCATTCTTATAAACAAGAACAGTTTCCCTTATGGTTACCTTCATTGTATTCTCCACTCATATTTAGTGGAACAACTTGTCTTCAAGATCATAACGTAATACAAAATACATGCTCTAACCTATGTAAGCAATTTATTCCTAGTTTCCCAATACATTTGTTTTGAGAGCAATAACTCTTGAATTTAGGGCTATTATTTGTTCTCATGCAAATATTATTTTCGTCAAGAATCACTTTTTCCTTAATTATACAATCTCTACTCACTTACATGTTACCCTTAGATCAAATTTTCTCATCCTTCCTTCCTTTCTTAAGTTTCCCTGTTTTGAGAAAAGGCAATAAACTTCTTTTATATCCTTCTTGATCCTCTACTTTGGTTTGAACACTTTATCCATGTTCTTAATATTTTCATACACTTTATTCAATCACTACTTTAGAAGGAATTTTTTTTTCTCAAGTGTAGTCTCTCATCTAATCAAAGGTCTAGTAGCCCTGTGACAATGAAAATCTTAGAGCTAGGAATGACAGGGAAGGAATTAAGAAAAATTAATCACCTTTTTTATCACCCTTTATGGGCTTCTTGCTCCCAACTAAATTTAAATGCCCAACTCCAATGGCAAACCTGACTGTGATACATGTCCTTTTTCCAATTAGGTTTCCTGATTCACCTTTTTAAGGCTGAAATCTCTTATGTACACTTCTACTAAAAAGAATTCATAGTTTTGGATGCCCATTTGGCTATATAATATTCTCTCAGAAGTTATATGATAGTTCCTTTTGGTAAATTCCACACTGTCACCTTATAGATTTCAAACTAGGTCTTGTTTTAGTCCCAAACAAGGTTATCATAGACTATCAAGGACTGTAGCATCCGTAAAACTTATTTTCATATTAAATCTCCAAAATCTCTTCAAGAACCTCCAAAATATCCTATCTATGAAGTCTCATTCAATTTCAACCATCCAAACACTAGTTATAGCATTTTTAGTCCTCAAGCCCTAATCTAGGGTTTTAACCAGCCCAGGAGAAGAAATAACACATAACTTGCATATCCCATTGAGTAAAAAACTCTAACTAGGTTCAATGGCTATGTATCATCTTCCTCCATGTTCCCTCTTAAGATTGTATCCTTCCATATGTCTTAGAGTCTTCTCCACAATGAGATTTAGGCTTCAAGCTACACAAGAACCCTGTTTTAGCATAATAGTCTTATCGTTTAGATTCAAAATGAATTATCAGAATCTTTAATCAAGTTTTTAAGGTCTATTTTTACATTTCCCACCTTTTCTCTTTAGGAAGTGTTATCTCCTTTTGCTCCAATCATTCAAAGTACTAAAATGCACATTTGCATGCCCTTATTGCCCTGTGCATTGTGATAGTCTACAAAAGTTAGGTTTAAACTTAGATTTTAAGTCTCTTCAATGGTTCTTCACCCATTCTAGGTATTTCCTCCCCTTAGCTCAAGGTGTTTTTATATCACTCTACCTATATTATTCCATCTTTCCTTAAAAGTGACCTTTTTGATATTTTAAGACTATATAAGCCTGAATTTCCTTAGTTTAAGAATTATAGCAAATGAAAGTTGAAGATAACAATATTGTAACCTCAATACAAAACTTTAGACCTCTCAAGCCATGTATACACTACCTAACAAGGTTTTGAATCCATGATAGTATTTTATGATATCCATTCCATCTACAATCACACAAAACTCGAGAAGAAACACTTATGTTATCTACTCACTTTCTCATAAATAATTTATCTTAGGTTTCCACAAGATTTACTAGCTTCATATCATTACTTACTTGACCTTAGGACTATGGTATCCTCCTATTAATCTGCACTTTTCATTACCAAGCATTAGTCACTGGTATTCCCAAGAACAAGACAATAACACCATGCAATTCTAATCACTAAACAAGTAGAACAAATCTATGATCAAACCTGTGTGATATCAACATTAGAATCCCAAAATTATCCTTTTCTATCATTCTTAAAACATGTCTATTAGAACAATTATACTTCTACCTTATTCGTACACAATTACTCAAGGTTCCAAAAGCTTTATTCAATTATAATTTGTGTTATAAGAGGAATCATGCCCTTCTATAGATTTCTGAGCCTTTCTTGGCTCATTCCTCCCTATTAAAACTCTCTAACTTCCTTTCCCTATATTTCCCTCCTCTCCATCCCCTCTCTCCTTTGAATATCTTTCCCTTTATCAAAATAATGTGGTAGTTACCATTAGGTTTCTTAAATTAACAATAATCAATCTAACCAAACCTAGGTCACCAACTTAAGTGGGTGACATTATCTCAAATACAAGATAGGATTCCCTTTAGAACCCTCTTCAACATTTATTTTCTTACATATTTTGTATTATACCTCCTATCTTAGAACAAGAAATTAAAATTTTCAAATCAGGTGGTTTTGGAGGGAAAATGTAAATCCATGTCTTTTTGCTCATGGAAGTTCCTATAAAGGTGCAAAAACCCTCAAATCACCTAAAGATGACCCCAAAGACATTAATCAACCCAAAATAACATAAAATCCAAAAAAAATCATGGTGATGTTCCTACATCATTCTCCCCTTGTGAGAGGATTTAAACCCTTGTTCAACTATCCATCTTCTTTCTTTCTTTCAATCTCTTTCTTTCTTTTCTTTCAATCTCTTTCGTTCTTGGAATGGTCTTCTTTCTTCATTTTCTTGAGTTCACCTTCAACTTTCTTATCCTTCTAACTTTTTTGTTTGTCTCTTTGTAGATACAAAATATGCTCTTTAGACATTATTTAGTCTCAGTCTCATACTACTATTCATATGGTTTTTGAGTGAAGAAAGTACTAATTAACCCCCGTCTTTTGGCCATTTTTTTTATGTCACCATTTCTGGCCTTCACCGCATACATGCCCAATCTATTTTTAGCATTTTCCATCATTCGAGCCTTGAAAGGGGTTCCTGGGCTAGTACTGGGGCACCCATTGGTGCCCTAGTCCCAATCGGGGCGCCCTGATCCTTTTTACACTTTCCCACCACTTTTTGGGCACCTCCTAGCCTTTTGAACTTCTTATCTTTTTGGTGGTCAACCTTTTCAGGGTTAATTACGAAATTAAAACAAGAGAAACATACAAATATAAATTTATGTGACCATAATGAGGGACTAAGCACTAGACACTACTATCATCATCTAAGGTTGCATCCATAAACAACTAGCTCAATCACAAAGGAAAAATGTTGGTTCATCTACATCAAATTGCATAGGAGGGAAGTTTATTCTATTCCATCCACCATTCTATTACATTTTCTACATATAGTTATTGCTTGTTACTTTCACAAAGTGCAACTGACATAAGAGCAACCTAGGGCATGATCACACACACACACACACATCCATATAACTACAGTGGGGTTTGAGATGTAGTGCAATGCCCAGTTAGTAAGTCCACCAATGTGGCTGTTAAGGATAGTCCGACGCCTTCATTTTCATTTTTCTTTTTTAGAATTTGATGCTTGTTTTGGGGTCTTGCAAGTCTTTCTTTCATCATTGATCATTTGCGACATTCAGAACATAGGAGAGAATTATATGCGACACACATCAAAGGATTTAGATCATCATCCACCCCTCCAAAGCTGGTTTTTTGACCCCCCTGCACAGAACATGGCACCCAAAACTCAAACAAGGGCTCCCACATGCACCCTAATCCTCTCCCAGGTGCCCCAGTCTAGCTACACAACTCATATATGTCCTTTTCTAGACCTCTGTATGATCATTCTTGCTTCCAGAATATTCAATTGATTTTACAACACAAGTTTAGATTAGCCTCTGAGTCGGCTAAGTCACTTCCTTACTCTTCTTGCACATCAAGGTTTCTATTTTCATCTACCTTGTTTCTTGAGTCATTTTCTATATTTATTCATTGAATTTATTTACTAGTATTTATTGTTGTTCATAGTTAGATTAACTTAATAAATTTCACATTTTAGTTAATCACTCTTCTTTTCTTGAAATTACTCTTTTTGTCTTCATTTTTCTTCAAGTTCTCTTCATCATCTTCACTTTCTTTTCCTTCATATCTCAATTGTACTTTTTCATATTTTTCTTGTATTTTTTTCACCTTCCATGTTTACCTTTTGAGCCATACCTACACAAACGCAACTAGAAGCAACATTAGATGTATAAGGATGAGATAAATTTGTCTCAAATTTTTCTTTTCTCTTCCAACCCTTTGAGTTCTTCATTTCTGTACTGGTCATTCTCTTTTATCTCTATTGTACTTGAATATTTTTCTTCATATTTATGTCCTTTTTCTTTCTCTTGAAATTGTACCATGCCTTCATTATCATTAGGCTTCTTCTTGTCCAAAGTTGCCAAAGGATTTTCTTTCATTTCCTCTTCATCTTCATGTTTTTTATTGTGCTCCTCCAACCGATTTGAACCTTTAACTATTATGAATTGCTCCTCAATCATATTCATTTCCTCATACAATAGAAGATCTCTCACTTCTTCACTTTCCTCATCAAATTTGGGACCTAATTGCCCTTTTCCTTCTTTGAAATCATATGCTAGAAACACTAGACTCAGCTATCATTTCATATTTCCTCACTCTATCTTCATCTTCTTTTAGTTTTCTACTCTGTCTGTCTCTCTCTCTCTCTCCTCTCTCTCTCTCATCTCTCTCTCTCTCTCTCTCTCTCTCTCGTATTTCATTCACGTGTTCCTCATATTGTAAGTTAGTTTTCATAACTATCCTCATCATCACAATGATCTCATTCCATGCATTCTTATTAAAAGCATTCAAAACATCTTCCTTAGCTTTCACTCCTTTTGTGTTCTTCTCTTTCCAAACTCTAGTTAGGCTGCCCCTTATATTTTTAAGTTCTTATTTATCACTTTTAGTTTTATCCTTTCTTCAAGCCTTCATAGACTCTTCTTTCTTCACATTCTTCACTTCTCTTGGTATGTATCCATTGTCTTCTTCCTTTCTTAACAAGTGAATTTATAGGCCACTTCACTCTTCTTTTCAAACCCCAGCGACATACCTGGTCTCTTTCCTATAGACACAACCTCTCCAAGATTTCCAACCTCTTCAAATCATTCCTCAAATCAGATATCTCTTTGTCTAATTCTGGTCCATGCCTCTTGTTGTTTGTCTTCATGGTTTCTTAACTCTTCTTAAAGGCTAACCTATAAACTGAGAAATACACAATTGTAACAACTCTTGTTAGATTCTTACTCCTTCTAATAAGCTTGCTCTGATACAAAATTGATGCATAGGGGATCAATTTCACAAACCATACAAATTTGAAACAACCTCCATGGTAGGATTTACAAAATTCAAGGAATTTGTCTTGGAGAGCCAAGGGTCATTGGCGTCATTCTTATAAACATGAACATTTTCCATTATGGGTACCTTTACTGTCTTCTCTGCTTAGATTTATCGAAAAAACTTGTCTTCAAGATCATAGCATAATACAAAATAGATGCTCTAATCCATGTAAGAAATTTATTCCTAGTTTCCCAATGCATTTGTTTTGAGAGCAAGAACTCTTGAATTTAGGGCTATTATTTATTCTCATGCAAATATTATTTTCATCAAGAATCACCTTTTCCTTAATGATACAAAGGCTTTAATGTACTCTTCAAATAACCCAAAAAAAAATTCCTTAGAAGTCACAAAACAACTATTGAATCACCAAAACCAATAACTTGTAACTTTTGCTCAAGAAGCCTAAAAGTTGCTTAATTAGACCAAAATGCATAAAACACTATGTCAAAGCTCAAAATTATTTTAAACATGTTTAAATACACCATACCAACATGATCAAGCCATCCAATTAGTTTCACAACTTCATTTTAACATATTTGCCTTGTAGACCTCAAACTAGCCTTGTAGCCCTGAAAACCTGATTTTCTAACATAACTCACTCATTTTTCACTTCCAAATCTTGATGATAAACTTTTTAGATACCCTTTAAGATCTTTTAGATTCCTACCAAATTTCAATGCTTAACTCCTTCATCAATAAAAAGTTATACTCTCTTTTTGTAATTTTCCACTAGGTCTCATTAGCCCTCCTAGAGCACAAATCATAAAACTGGGAGAAATCTATAAACAACCAAGAAAAACTAAAAATTGTTCCAGATACCCTTTTGGACTCATCTTGTTTTTTGCCTAATTTTATATCCTTAACTCTTTCCCTATCACTCCCAACTCAAATTTTCACTTTTTTTGCATGTTTACAAGGTTTAACTAGGGTTTCAATAGCAAAACTAGGGTTTGATTTCTTCCACAACTTGTTTCAACTCCTCAAATACCTTTAACCACCTATTTGTGACTTGATTCAAATCATTCTTCACCTTCTCTATCACATTTCTTCTCATTTTCTCATTTCTTGGTTTTGACCAACTATGGTTTTTTGGAAGCTTGTTTTAGACTACAAATAGCCCTTACATACTCTGTTTTTGCACCTTTCTCCCTAGGTTTTTGTTAAGTTTCTTTGATAACTTGTCTTCACCAATTCTAACCAATTATTTTCACTCTGAACACCTTTCACCTTACTAACTTCTCTCTTCATTACCCTTCTCGAGTACTACCTTGCAACTTGATGTTTCTTAAGTCTTTTTTTTTCTGAACTGACAGGGCAGCCAATATAAATCTTGAGTGGTTATTCACTTTAGAGACTTCCTTATACTCTTTCAGGATTCTTAAAACCAACCTGTCTCGCATCACTTCTTTCCCTGAAACTCCTCCTTTTTATCCTACTTATTTTCCTTACCCTACTAAGGCTCCTAGAAGACCTGTCACAATTCCTCACTTAGTTTGACTGTATTCTAGCTAACTATGCCTCATTACATTCTTCTATTTCTTGTTGACTCTTATTTTCAATATATTATGTAGGATTCATTATATTTCCTATATTTAAATCTCAATCTCCCTTATCCATCTCAAACAACTCATTAATATAACTCATTGTCTGCTTTAGACATCTCCCCAATATTGTGCACTCATAGTTTAACTGAGATTTTGAAACCTTAGTCTCCTTCTTTGCCTTGACCAAAAATCTCAGATATATATTCATATCTCATATGAACCCCTTTCCCTCTATACATGATACTAATTTCCAATAAGACTCCATCTTTTACATTATTCTTGAATCAAGACTTTCACTCCTTAAACTTGTTAGGGCAATGAAATTTCAACACACCTGACTAGTTGAGTACAGTCTAAACCTGAATGTTTACAATTTTGAATAAAGCTCTTACCACTTATGGTTTTAAGGGGTATCAAGTGATTCTTTTCACTCACTTTCTATCAACTTGGAAACACTTTAACACGAGGTCTATAAATATACATTATCTTCTTATCATTCAAACTCCTGTTATCTTGCATCATGCAACCAAGACTGTATGCTAGCAGTTTTAGCTTAATTTAATTTTATGAACAACAGGTTCTTGATGATTTCTCATGATCTAAACCTTTAACATTATGTTATGAGAAAGGTATTTAGAACAATAACTCAAATTTTCATGTTTTTCTTTCCTCCACTAATACCTTCAAACAAACTATTCTCAACCAAACCCTTAGATAGGGTTTCTAGATGATGGGAGTTTGATAAGATATTTTTTAATAAAATCACTTAGAAACAGTTTCATTAATTTCTCCTTTCTACTTGACAGTCTATATCAACTACCTCAAGTCTCTGTAATTTGATTTAGTGAGGTTTGTTTCTCTTATCATCCATTTCAAAAGAAATTATATCTCCACATTCTTTTTCCTCTCCAACAAGGGATTTTGCTTCATTAAGAGTGCTTTCACTGTACAAATTCTCCAGTATTCAAACATCAACAATCATAGGAAATAAATAAGATCCAACACACATGTAACAAGTTTAAATCTCTAGCCACTACAGTTCTCTTCACCCATATGCATTATATGTTTTAAGCTTCAAATCATTATATCAAATAGAATTACCATGTTCATAGTTTTTATTAATTTCCATACCTATAGTACCTTCATTCACATTTGCACCTTGTCAGTACCATCTTCAATTTCACTCTCTCTAAGATATATACCACACTCTTGCACCTATACACATTCATCCATTAAAAATCACATTTGAATCAAGATTAACCAAATTCATCAACTTACAATACATGCATCATAACAGAATATACATTCAAACACAAATTTTTAGACAACTATATAAAATAAAATTTTATTAGATAGTTCATGAGTCTTTCCAAAGCTTCTAAGAGCTCTAAGGCTCTATTACAAAGATGAATTCTCCAAACTTTTACCTCTACCACCTTTCTAACCTCTTGATCCATTCGAATACACTAGCATGATTTTAATGAGAAGGAGAGGTAGTTAGGTTTCCATCCACCTAACTCACCCTAATACAAGCTTACCATAGTGAGTTACATCTAGGTAGGGTCAAGAGGGTAAGTTACATCACATGACCACCTAGTATATTAACATTAAGCCTATTCTAACCCCTAACTTACTAACATGCTAAGACTTATAGCTAGTATACATTACTAGGCTAATTTGAATATTTAAATGTGGATTTTGGAGGGAAACCTCCAAAATGCCACTTATTACACCATGAAGGGTCCATATGGACTAAATAGGACCCAAAATCATCCTAAAACTTCATACACACCTAATCAAGACAAACTGTTCTATGTACATGATGCTCCTACATTACTTAAAGATACAATCTCTACTCACTTACATACTAGCCATAGATCAATTTTTCTTATCATTCCTTCCTTTCTTAAGTCGCCCTGTTTTGAGAAAAGGAACTAAAATTATTTTATAACCTTCTTGATCCTCTATCATGGTTTGAACACTTTATCCATGTACTTAATATTTTCATACACTTTATCGATCACTACTTTAGAAGGAAAAAGTTATTTTTCTCAAGTGTAGCCTCTCATCCAATCAAAGCCCCGATAGTCTTGTGACAATGAAAATCTTTGAACCGGGAATGACAAAGAAGAAATTAAGAATAATTAATTACCTTTTTAGCACCCTTTATGGGCTTCTTTGTGCCCAACTATATTTCAATTCCCAACTCCAACCGAAAACTTGATTGTTATTCACGTCCTTTTTCTAATTAGGCCTCCTGATTCACCTTTTTTAAGGCTAAAATATATTATGTACACTTCTACCACAAAGCATTCACAATTTTGGATACCCATTTCTCTATATAATGTTCTCCTCAAAATTTCTAGGATAGTTCTTTTTGGAAAATTCCAAAGTGTCATCTTCTAGATTTTAAACTAGGTTTTGTTTTATTCCCAAACATAGCTATTATAGACTGTCAAGGAATGTAGCATCTATACAACTTATTTTCATATTAAATCTCTAAAATATCTTCAATAACCTCACAAATATCCTATTTATGAAGTTTCATTCAGTTTCAACCATCCAAACATTAGTTATGGCATTTTTAGTCATCAAACCCTAATCTAGGGTTTTAACTGATCTGGGAAAAGAAATAATTCATAACTTTCATATCCCAGTGAGTCAAAACCTCTAACTAGGTTCAAAGGATTTTTAACATCTTCCTCTATGTTTCCTGTTAAGACTATATTCTTCCATATGGTTTAGAATCTTCTCCACAATGAGATTTATGCTTCAAGCTACACAAGAACCCTATTTTAACATGGCAGTCTTGTCTTTTAGCTTCAAAATGAATTATCAGAATCTTTAATAAAATTATTAAGGTCTAATTTTACATTTCCAACCTTTTCTCTTTAGAAAATTTTATCTCCTTTTGTTTTAATCATTCAAAGTACTAAAATGCACATTCTCATGCCCTTATTGCCCTGTGCACTCTGACAGTGTACAAAAGTTAGGTTCAAACTTAGATTTTAAGTCTCTTCAATGGTTCTTCACCCATTCTAGGTCTTTCCTCCCCTTAGATCAAGGTATTTTTATATCACTCTTCCTATATTATTCCATCTTTCCTTAAAAGTGACATTTTGATCTTTCAAGACTGTATAAGCTTGACTTTCCTTAGTTTAAGAATTATAATGAATTAAAGTTGAAGAGAACAATATTGTACCCTGAATAAAAACCTTGATACCTATCAGACCATGTATACACTACCAAACAAGGTTTTTAATCAATGATAGTCTTTTATGATAGCCATTCCATCTACAATCACACAAAACTCAAGATGGAACCCTTATGTTATCTACTCACTTTCTCAACAATAATTTATATTAGGTTTCCACAAGCTTTAATAGCTTCATATCATTACTTACACGACCTTATGACTATGGTATCCTCATATAAATCTACAGTTTTCATTACCAAGCATTATTCATTGGTTATTCTCAAGATCAAGACAATAACTCCAGGCAATTCTAATCACCATACAAGTAGAACAAATCTATGATCAAACTTGTGTGATATCAACATTATAATCCCAAAATACCCATGTTCTATCATTCATAAAATGTGGATATTAGAACAATCATACTTCTTCCTCATTCATACACAATTACTCAAGGTTCCAAAAGCTTTATTCAATGATAATTTGTCTTATAAGAGGAATCATGCCCTTCTACAAATTTTTGAGCCTTTCTTGGATCGTTCCTCCCTATTACAACTCTCTAACTTCCTTTCCATGTCTTTATATCCTCTCCATCCTCTCTATCCTTCAAATACCTTTGCCTTTATTAAAATAAGGTGGTAGTTACCAATAGGTTTTTAAACTTAACAATAGTCAAACTAACCAAACCTAGGTCACTAAATCAAGTGGGTGACATTATCTCAAATACAACATAGGAGGCCCTTTAGAACCCTCTTACACCTTTACTTGCTTTCATATTTTGCATTAGACCTCCTATCTTAGAACTAGATATTTAATTTTCAAAGAAGGTGGTTTTGGAGGGAAAATGTAAACCAATCTCTTTTTGCTCATGGAAGTTCCTATAAAGATGGAGAAACCCTCAAATCACCTAAAGACGACCCTAAAGACATTAATCAAACTAAAATTACATAAAATCCATTTTTTTTATTTTCATGGTTATGCTCCTGCATCAGAATTGAATGCATGAAATCCACTAAGAAACTCTATTAGTCAGCTTCCAAACTTTGCACTTCATATTTTCCCTCTAGGGTAAAAAACCTACAATAGGGGTTAGAATGTTTATATGTTCCTGACCCTAGTGTACGGTTTTGACCTTTCTCACTTTAGATCCAAAACTTTCAATTGCACTTTATTCTCTGGGTCATTTACTCCTTCATCAGATTGGATCCTTTATAACTTAAATAACCTTTTGGAAGCATATATAAACAAGTGAAACTCACTATCATTTAGTACATAACACTCTTATGAAATCCTATCGCAAAATTTAGTCATAATAGGCACCTAAATCTCCTTACACTTAACAAATTACCTATTGCACATTCATTAGGGAAACACCATGTCTACAAGCCTGAAGCTTCCTACCAGGTCTAGGGGACTACTTCCCACATTTGCAAGCACTCAAAGTTACTCACTCAAGTAGATTTGCATGAGAGAAACTCAAGTCAAGTTTTTTTCAAAGAAAGGATGTCAAATTTGATTGCACTACAACTAGATATCACATGTTAGGTGGAGAACAACATGCAGTTTGAGGCCTCTCTTTAGAGTAATGCCAATGGCGATGGTGCACAAGGTTCCCACAACCCAACTAATGTTTATTTTTTAGGACTCCATCCATGGTTAGGGTTTGAAAGGTTGAGCAGAGAACTATGAGGTTCATGCAGTGTGAACAAAAGTGACCAACAGAGAGTGGCAAAGATATTCAGACAAGCAACAAACCCATAAAGGTATAGATCATAGTTCTTAGCAAGGACGAGATGATATAAATAGGTCAAAACTGTACAGACGTTCCTGATCCTACTATAGGGTCCTATCCAAGTGAAATTTCAGGTCACGGTTTCAGTATCGAGGCACTGTCAGGTCTAGATCTCCATGTTCTGTCATTCATATCACCCAGATCAGTTTATAATCACATGTAATTAACTAAGAACACTCAATCTCATGTATTTATGAGCTTGTATTGTATCGTGTACATTTGTTGCAAGTATTAATGCATTATTATGATATTGAATGGTTAAGGTTGGAAGCTAATTAATCAAAATAACCCTTTATAGCTTATATTTAATTCCTTCTTGGTTATGTATAAATATTAATCGAAATCTAAACGGGTGAAAATAATATCCATGATATCTATATATTATATGGTAGATGCATCCAGTCTAGTGAGCATCCCATATAACATATAATATAGTTTAGGGATGGGGGTGGTGTGGTTAGATAAGATATATAGACTAGAGATTGTGTTCGAACCATCCCACCTATGGTAGTGGTAATCTTGTCATGTTTGCATCAGTTTTTTTAAAAAACACTCAGGCTCTCAAAAAGCCTCACACATGAGACCTAGATCTCTTACCTTCATCATCCTCACCTCATTGGTCATGCCCACGATCCTGTTTAAGGATCGTGCCACTAAACACAAAATGTAAATACCCTAAGTGCAAGAGAGGGAGATAGAGAGACTTAACTGGGCCCATTCTTGAGCAATCTGGAAGTTCATATGGGTAGGTGAATAACTCAAACAGATTGGGAAGAGTGTCCTTGATGCTCGCTTGGAGTTCTAAAACTCAAGAATGTGTCATATGGGAATTCCTAAGTGAGGACAGGAGCCCCTGGGTGCTAGAATGTTGAGTGCCTGTCTACACTGAAATGTTCTAGATATGGTCTCTTTTGTGTCAGGAAGAAATGATTTGCTAGTTTTTATTTTTCACTTTGAATGTTTCTGATCCTTAATCGTTGAACGTACCTGGTAAGCAAGAAAATAAGTTGTCTACTTGCACATGTCCATAAACCACATCAAATCTAATAAAAAAGATGTAAATGTGGATTTAGACTAAGACCTGATGGTCACCCGAAAGAGTGAACTTAATACTGAGTGTTGCACTACATTTCAAACTCCATGTAGTTCTTTGTGTAAGTGTGTTGAATGATGCCCTCATATGCCCTTGTGCAAGTTGTCACAATGATAGTGAGTTAGATATAGAATGTAGCAAATGTATAGAATGTGTGAGATGAAATAAAATATACTTCCCCTCTTATTATGTGTATGTAGAAGTGATGCAACCCTGTGTCCTTTGAATGAGTGTGCTATATGGATGCTTTGGAGTGCTTTTGTGAATCTTTGGATACATAAGCTTAGGTGATAGAGCATATAATGCTTGTGCTTGGTCCCTTATTTTGAAAACATAATTTGTATTATATGATTTCCTTGTTTAAATTTTGTAATTTACAACTGAAAGGCCAACCCAAAGTAGTAAAAAGTAATTACTTTGAAAGGGGTCCAAAAGGATAAAATAATGTAAAGAGGGACAATGCAACGCTAAGGAGGACAAAAGCATGTACCGTCTGAGGCCATATAAAGATAAAACAGTTTAAATTTCGGCAAGAGTACAAGATGTATGGATCCTAACAAGTGCGGAAGGCAATGCAAAAGGCTAAAGGGCATTGTCAATGTACTAGACACATTCTTGCTTAGGAATCATGTAAATGCTAAATGATTTTAGGACTTAGAAATGTATCCCAAGTGCATAGATTTTGTGTCTAATCATTTCCCCCCAAATCTTTATGTTGTTGAGTGAATACTTGATAGGTTAAAGTTCTAGAAGATGCGTACCTTGTAACCTTGTAAGAAGTGTGTAGCTGATGGCATGTTGAGTGGATAAGTGAAGTATGAAGTGAAATTAATTGGAGACTAGGAAAGGGAAGTCCCTAGGGGTGAAGCGTATTTATAATAGTATGTTGTGTTTGATGATGTAGATTCTCCTTGGTTCTGTATTAAACATACCTGAAAAAGAGAAGAGCGAAAGAGTAGTCAGTCCCGTTTATGAGAAATCAAAGTAACATTTGCATAAATAAGTAAAAGTATGTTTGAAAGTATGCTAACAAGGAAAGTGTGCACCTAATATGTAAAAGATCATGATATATAAATCTACGTGTCCTGATTTTCTTGGAGACTTTTGATGAATTTGACATAAGTCGAATGGTGACTTATTTGGGCGATCTCAACGCCAAATGCGAGTTTTCTTGGGTGATCTCACTCTAAGAGACCTGAGTGTTAGGGAGAGAGGTCTATCTTGTCCAATCCTTCCATGATCACATTCTTGGTCTGTATCACCACTACAGATCTGGTACAGATCTTGATTTTTTCCGATTAGTCCCAATTAGTCTCATTTGTAACTAAAATATACTGATAAATTGAATTTTGTAGCACTGGAGGAAAGTGTCTGCTACTATACACTATTCTAAAATGCTATTGGAAGATTGTGTTGATCTCCATGATAGTGTTAACTATTTCTTTCATCCAGGATACAAGCGCCTGCTCCAACCTCGGAAAAAAGCGCCATGTGCTACTATATTCTACTGGGAAACTCCAGCTTTCACTCTTCTGTGTGATCTCCAAGTCTGATTCTAGGCCATTTTGTGACTGTATTCCATGTTGATTCTGTAATGTACTGATATACATACTGAAACTTTGAGCTGTTATAGGGGTGATTTTTTCACCTACAATAGATGCTCACTCATTTGGAAAACACATACATACGACGACTGTAGGAGAATGCGGTCAAACGAGAGGATGGTGATATGATATGCATTTAGTGAGTGGAGCTACCTATAGGGGGTAGGGGATGTGTATAGTAGATAAGACCAATGTATATGAAAACAAGAGAGGCTAGTATTATGTGTTAGGTAGTAAAAAAAGATAATAACATATAATCTTAAAGACAATTAAACAAACAACTAGTAATCCATAAGATAGATCACGATTCACTTAGCTTTATGTTGATACATGGGACATATTGTCTGACAATGTCACAAAAAAACTCAGGGCCGAAGCAACCAAAAGCATACAATGATCAAACATCCTCACATAGGACATATCCCGACAAAACAATAACATATAATAACAAATAATAATAAGCAAAATCGCATTGAAGATAACCCGTACCTGGTTGTAATATACTCTTGCAAGGAAAATGCTACACAAGAAGCACCTGTTAGCAACATACCTTCATCTGATAAATAGTTTGTCAAAGCGTGTTATCCTATATTAGAGTCCTTCAAAGAAAGTCATAGTTCAAGAAGAATGCATAGTATAATGATCTCTGTGGAACCATACAATTTGTAATGTGTGTTTCTTAGTTATGGTTTTTGTGTAGACACAAAATCAACACACATATTACTATTTTACTACGACCATTAAGTGTGTTGTTGATATGCATGGATCTTACAGTAAGAAAAGTTTTCATTAACTTGTGACACTAATCCTTTGTCAAGATCTACTTGTTTTGATTGAATCTATTGTCTTGCTCTCTCACATCTAGTCATTTCTGTACCTAGTTTTGGTTAGATCATAGGGATCCTTGATCAGTCTGTTATTTCACATCTGTCATCATGGTTATGAGGACACCAGTAAATGAGCCTATTTCTAATAGTTTTTCACTACCACCTAGGAGATCCTGTTTATTCTGAGCATCCCATCCTCTTTTTTCTTTTCAATTATTTTGACATTTTTTCTTGGCCTTTCTAGTTTTATTATCCTGCAGTATCCCATCTTGCTACATAGTTGGTATTGTTGGGTCACTAGCGTCAAAATTCAAATGGAAGAGTTCCTCCTATATATACACAACACAAGACTCTATTGCATTCTGAGAATGTATGCAACACTTAGGTCATAATTTCACTCATCAAGTGACTGTCATTGGGTCAACAATAATTTGAAAGGAACGATAACCAGATCGTACCAAGCCAAGAACACAGATGCTAATCAAACACCACGATCAATAAGATGAAAGCAATTCGCCAGAATAGACTTTACATAAAACCTTTGCAAACAAATGAGCAACAATATCATATATTATTATGGAACTCAATGCAATACATTGAGAATGGGCCTTGCTTAAATAGGCAAGGAATAACAATCTAAGAACCAGTCAAGGTCGTAGATCAAGCCATAAATCAAGGAAATAACTAGTCATCAAAGAACTCAAGTCCATAGATTTATGAGAGAACTAGACATCAAGGATCTAGTCAATACCATAGATCATAGGAAAGAACTAGTCAATACCATAGATCAAGGAAAGAACTATACCTAACAACTAGATAATATCTCCTAATATCTAAATAAGATAAAAGAAATATCCACACACATAAGTGGGTGAGGATAAATACAATAAAGGTAAATAAAGTACCTAGGTGAACATGAGCTAAGGTAAATACCTACTCTAACACCCCCCTCAAGTGAAGCTAGGGGCCAAAATAGAAGTGGCATGTCCACAGTATGAGTTCTAACAACTAGGCCTGATGAGGTACTCATGTACAATAACTGAGAAAAAAGGGACACCGCAAGGTACCCAAAACCAGTAACAACAAAGTAAAGAGAGTAAAGACCCACTCCAAGGCATCCCAAGAAGCTCGGCTCAAAAAACTCATACAATGCTGAAGAAGTTTGGTGTGCACTGTGGTTTAAATCCACTGCTCGATCACAAAACTCAAAAACAACTGACACTGGGTTTCACCAGAATAGCTCCATATAAAGAGACTATCAACGGAGTGATGTCGAAAGTGTAAAAAAAACACCAAACATAATTCGATCAAGTGCTGCAAATAGGTGTGCCACGATCCAAGAACAATAACCAAAGCAACAAGGTAAGGACACAAAATCCAGAGTGTCACGATCCAAGAAAAGCCAAGGTAACAAGGCAAGGACACAAAACCCGAAGAAGCAGGATCAACACCACACCCTCCCATACTGCTGAATGGGTGGAGTGGCGCTACAAATCTGTATGAGTTGTCAAAACAACTACTCAAACATTGACAAACTAACACTGGGCTTCACCAGAATAGATCCCCCACAAGAGAGACTGTTAACATGCCAAAAGTGTCAAAAATACAGATACAAAATCTCTCAACAAATAAGAGAGATACACTACACCTGCTAAAGAAAAATGCTCAAAACAAGAAGCATCACAATGTATAAGGTATAGAAAGTGGAGCAAGAGGCCGAATGGTGGAGGAGCCACACCTGTAGAGTCCTCTCAATGAATGCCTATGTCACCTCCATGAGTGATCAGATATCCACCCCAAATCAACACGGATGGATGAAGAAGATGCCTGCATATGACTTGGTGTAAAATGCACAATGGGTGCATGCAAAAGAACATCAGAATGTGTGTCAGGTTGATCATGTCTGACAGTTGAAATCTTAGGTTTCTCAAGCCTGAGTGAAGGTGTAGAACTCATGTGTTGCTCAGGATCCTCAGAAAGAGTCGAGTGAACAAAAAAAGGAGCTCTGTCAATGTGTGATCCCAATGAAGTATCTGCTCGAAAACCAATGTCATGATGAGAATTCCACTTAACATGTGGAATAGAGGAAACAATACCCTGTGAATGTCTGCCAATGACTCCACTAGTGAGACCCATAGAATGGAGCATGCGAGAACTGAATGCAGTAATATGCTTCTTAAAAAAGCCATGCAGCTGAGCAGAAGTAGGATACACAACATGTGGTACTGTAATAGGCACAGATGTGGAAGAGCATGCAGTAACAAGCCTCACAGGTTAAGAAGCATCAAAAGCAGGTTCAGGCTCAAAGACTAACAGATCAATGTTAGTGGGTACAAGAGCAAACAACTATAAGTGGACTAGGAGCATGGATATGGTTGTCCACAATATGATGGTGATGTTGTAGGCTAGCAAGTTTGTTCTGCAGGGAGTGTATTATTGTATCCTTATCGTGAATGAGTGATTGTAGAAGAGAATTTCGCTTCTTGAGCGATCTATTTTCTTCCATAAATTTTACAATATCCTCTTGAAGTCCACATACTTAAGAGAAAAGCATATCATTCTCAGAATCCATGATAGGTACAAAATGCAACTCCCAAAAGTTTAGGACGTCGGGCTCAGCCGAAATTGCATCCACAATTGATTACAACACTCCTCCATATTTGGCACTTTATAATTATAGTGCAAGTCTCAAAATAAATAACTCCAATGGAAAGAGCATGAAAAAACAAACACTTTTGCAAAAAATAGCACTCAAAACTGAGTTACCGATCAAAAGTTACAAGCTTTTTACTATTTTGCTCTGTTATTTATTGTAGTTGCCACTAAAACAAAATAAATTGTTGTTGCCTTCACCACACAAATAAAATTAAAGGGGTCTGAAGCTAAGCACCTACTAGTAGGAATCAAAAGCTTTAAGCCCTCATATGACCAAACCATATGACCAAGGGCTAAGGATTTTAATGGGATAGTAAAAACATGCACAGCATCCGTGGACCCCCGCCAAAAAAGGAAAGATCTGAAGGAACCTTTCTACATGTAAATCGAGATAGTTACGCTGCAACAGAAAAAACCCAGTACAAATCTCAAGAAATCTGACAAACTTGAATAAATAAAATCACTTTTCCTTAGCAGAAATCTCGAGAAATCACAACAGATGTGATGCCAACAAAAATTAAAAATCTCTGATACCATGAAATGACTACCTAACCAGAATCGGTACAAAGCCAAGTTTATAGTCAGATGCTAATGGTTTTCACACATTTCGAATCCAATAAGATGAAAACAATGTTTTGCCAGAATAACTTTACATAACAACCTTTGCAAACAAATGAGAAACAATATCATATATTATTATGGAACTCAATACAATACAATGAGAATGGGCCTTGTTTAAATAGGCAAGGAATGACAATCTAAGAACCAGTCAAGGTCGTAGATCAAGCCATAAATCAAGGAAATAACTAGTCAATACCATAGATCAAGGAAATAACTATACCTAACAACTGGATAATATCTCCTAATATCTAAATAAGATAAAAGAAATATCCACACACATAAGTGGGTGAGGATAAATACAATAAAGGTAAATAAACTACCTAGGTGAACATGAGCTAAGCCATAAATCAAGGAAATAACTAGTCATCAAAGAACTAGTCAAGACCATAGATTTAGGAGAGAACTAGACATCAAGGATCTAGTCAATACCATAGATCAAGGAAAGAACTAGTCAATACCATAGATCAAGGAAAGAACTATACCTAGCAAATAGATAATATCTCCTAATATCTAAATAAGATAAAATAAATATCCACACACATAAGTGGGTGAGAATAAATACAATAAAGGTAAATAAAGTACCTAGGTGAACATGAGCTAAGGTAAATACCTACTCTAACACTTAAGAGCTGGACCAAGGTAGGATTCACCACCTCCATTTTCCCATCCGTATGTGGATGAAAGGTAGTAGAATTTTTAGCTTCGTATCCCTTTTTCCCATAAAGTAGACCAAAACTTCCCTACAAACCATGAGTCCCTGTTTGATACAATAGAATTTGGCAAACCAAATTGAACCCACATATTATCAAAAAATAACTCACTTGCATCACTGGCCTTAATGGTCTTTTTACAAGAAATAAGAATACACATTTTGCTAAATCGATCCAAAATCACAAATATATAAACATGATCCTTTTTGGTGGTAGGAAAACCAACCACAAAATCCATGGATATACTTTCCCATATTCGGGAAGGAACTGAAAACTATACATATAACCCCAAATTTCTATTATTAGGCTTACTTGTACTGCATAAAACACAACCCCTAATGAATTTAGCAACTTTAGCTTGCATGTTTGGCCAATACACATACCTCTGCAAGTGTGTTATAGTCTTTATCACACCGAAGTGACCGTCTACCATGGAAGTGTGTGCTTATCTCATCAACTACACTCTTTCACTCCTCAGCGCACAGAGTTTCCCATTCTTGTAGAGCAAGCCATCCTCGAGACAATATTCCGCTCAAGGTGCAAATACCTCACTTGGATGTTTCTGCTGAAATATCTCTACAAAATCTGGATCCTACTCATAGCCTTCCTGATATGCTTCACACACAAAAGGCTCAAGAAGAGTTAACGTGCCCACAACTAAAATCAAAGGAGGTCTAGATAACATGTTAGCCGATTTTTTAGTCACACCCTTTTTATATTTAATAATCAAATGAAACTAGTGCAAGAAACATATCCATTTATAGTGCCTAGCTTGCTGAAATTTACTCCGAGCCTACAAATATTTGAGAGGTTGATGATCCGTATGAATTATAGTTTCCTTACCCATCAAATAATGTTTCTGTCTCTTGACCGTTTGAACAATAACATATAATTACTTATCATAAGTACAATAATTCAAAATAACACCATAAAACAATTCAGAGTGATAACATACCGGCCTGCCTCCTTGAATTAGGACAACCCCCATAGCATAGTCACTAGCATCGGTTTCCACTGCAAAAGGCAACTATAAATTAGGTAAGGCCAAAACTAGAGCATGAATAATTTTATATTTAAAATTTTCAAAAGTAACATGTTGTTTCTTACCCCAATCAAATATCTTACCCCCTATTGTCACCAAATATAGTGGCGATGCTATAGAAGAGAAGTTCTTTATGAACTTCCATAAATACTGAACTGCTCCAACGAAACTCCTGGTCTCGGTCAAACTGGATGGTATAGGCTAGCTCGAAATGGCCTCTATCTTAACCGGATCAATTCTTAACACCCCATCTCCAATCACATGTCCCAAAAAGATAAGTGATTTTTGTGCAAACTACATTTCTTCTCATTCAACACAAGCTTGTTCTCCTTAAGTACTTGCAAATCTTGACACAAATGATTATTATGCTCCTCAAAAGTTCTACTAAAAACTAGAATGTCATCCAAGTACACAATAATAAAGAAATCAATAAACGACCTCATGACCCCATTCATCAACCTCATGAAGGTATTTGGTGCATTACATAACCCAAATGGTAATACCAATCATTCATACAATACATGTCTAGTCTTGAATGATGTCTTCCAGATTTCCTCTTCATTGATCCACTCTTGATGATACCCAGACTTCAAATAAAGCTTAGTAAAATATCTAGCATGTCGTAACTAATCTAACAAATCATCAATGTGAGGAAGAGGGTACCGATTATTAATGGTTATTTTATTTAATGCGCTATAATCAACACACATTCTCCATGAACCATATTTCTTAGGTACTAAAAAAATAGGAGAACCACATGGAAAAGTGATAGGATAGATTATACCTTGTTCAATCAAAGACTGTAACTATTTTTTTACCTCATTGGAATCTTTCAAAGACTACCTGTACAATCCCAAGTTTGAAAGTGGACTATCGAGTAGCAAATGGATCTCATGCTCAATCACTCTCACTGGAGGAAACCTTGTAGGTTCCTGAAAGACCTCTCTAAACTATTGAACTAACTCTGTTATCTGTGCCTTCTCTTTGTTATAAAACATTCTCCAAGTGGTTTTAGATGTCATGATATCATCATCTGACATATCCGTCAACATGAGTAATGCAAACTTACCACTAGCATGAATAAGTTTTTGGGATTCATTGGCACTTACCAGAGATATCTTTGAATCTCTTGAATAGGCTGAAATGATGTAGCTTTTACCATCCTTTACCAAATGATATCGATTGGCCCTCCTTGTGAAGATAGCATCCCTGGCATACAAATATGGGCTGCCAAAAACTACACCACAAACATCAAGGGAAAAAACATCTACAATAACCTCATCAATAAACTTTCTTTCAATACCAAAAGTGATCTTACACCACTTTGTTACCTTCATGTCTACACCTTTCTTCACCCAACCTAAAGAATATGGACTTGGGTGATTGTAAGTTTCAAACTTCAACCTATCCACTAACTTTTTACTGATTAAATTAGCTTGAGAGAATGTATCAAAAAGAGCAACCACCTTAGTTTTCTTTACTTGAATTTTTAAATGAAATAGCCTTGTCAGTTCATTATCCTGAACACCACAGTTACTACCCAAACATACCTCACTACGGACAGAGGCACAGCACATAGTCTCATCCACCTCATCCATGCCAAATACTTCCTCTCCTTGGAGGGAAATCATGACATTCTTCTTGTTTTTGAATGGTTGTAGCTCCGGGTGAAGCTTCCAACATATTTTTGAGCCCTCCATGTTGGGTGATGAACAAGAAGGGGTATTTCTTCCGTCTATTGAGAACCTTACTCTGAATAGTCAGTTGGAGTTAGAGGAAGATTTGGTTTTTTAGTGGACAAAGAGAATAACACAGAGAGGGGTGAAAGACAAGTGGTTGATTGGATCGAAAGGGAAACTACCGTCAAAGGGTAAGTGGTATCCCAGAGAGGATGCGGGGAAGAGATTTCCTCACCTCATCAATCCTTGAAGCTTTTAGGGACTTAAAAGCCTGAAATTTGGGAGGTATGATCCGAAAATGGATCAGGAAAAGCCCAATTCTATGTAATATCTATATTTATACTCTCTTCTTTTTTTTTTCTTTTTTTTTTATTGGTAAACGCTTTTGACCGGAGCTATGAACCGGTGGGGAGAGGGACCCCAACCCTACAAACACGAATAAGAAGAAGAAGAAGGAGAAGGTGAGAGTCGAAGGAGGAAGAGGAAGAGGAGAGCTAAAAACTGAGAAAGGAAGAGAACACGGTGACAAGGGAAGCGAACACGCAGCGAAGGAAAAAAGGCTACAACAATTAGCCCGAAGAGTGACCGGCCCGCGAGGAGGCTACATGCAACAGGAAGTTGAAGGCATGGAGAGCTCGATCCTTGAGGGCATTCAACTGATCAACAGCTGAATGGAGAGGAAAAAGAGCCGCGTCAATATCCATGACCGGAAGAAAACGCTGGTCCAGAGAAGGATGAAAGTTCTGTGCAAAAGTGACAAGGTCCCTGTACTACCCGTTAAGCCAAAAAATATCCCGCCCAGAGCCGATGGCCAACTCGTCAACATCTTCCACCCACAGCAGAGGGTCTAGAAGTGAGAAGTCCACAAGCTGATCATGAAGGCCGACGCAGTGCACAGCGTAAATTAGGTCCGAGGCGACCAGTTCCACTTCTGAAATGTTGGGATGAAGCAGCGTGCAAAAAGACACGAAGGCGGAGGCGATGTCGGAGTCAGTTCGGGGGCGACGAGCATTGAAGCGGTAAGAGTCGCCAAGAATGGCTTCAATGGATTCGGCCTCGGCTGAAGAAGAGTATTTGAAAATCATGGCTAGACGCCGCCTATCGATGGCAGAAACATCTGCCAGTTCGCGGAACTGCCCTCGGAGGGCCACAAATGGGAAACCAATGAAAGTCATGGCGCCAGGAAGAAGCAAAGTGAAAGCCGGGAGAGACAGTCCTGGAGGTTAGCGTGACAAGAATAAAAGATAGTGAAGAAGAGACAGTCCCGAGGGGAAAACTAGCAAGAAACGCTTGGAAATTACGGGGGGGCCAAAGCTTCGTGCGGAAGAGCAGAAAGGGAAGGGAAGGACGCCTCCGAGAAGGGGGGGAAGTGACTGACACGCGGGGGAACTGCCATGCGCAGTGGAGGCGTAGACGACTTAGTCGCGAGTGTATCTCCGATCGAGGGAGAGAAAATGAGAAAGTCCTGGCCACATGTGTGCATTGTTGGAGGAAACGATAGTAGAGGGATTGTCAATAGCGAATTTGGCCAGGAAGTCTGCTGCCTGATTTGCTTCCCGGTAGTTGTGAGATATGTCCCAGTATTGGAATTTACCGAGCCAAAAGTGGATAGAAGGAATAAAGAGGTTCAATTTCCATGATTGAGAAGCACCACTGGAAACAGCAAAAATAAGGATTTGAGAATCCCCTTCAATACATAAATCTGAGCATCCTAGATGAACCGTCATCTTGACCCCTTCCAGAAGAGCCTGAGCTTCAGCGGAGTTACATGTGCCGTCTTTTAAAGGGAAGGAGCCCGCATGGATGAGGAGACCTCGATCGTCCCTGAGGATGCAACCAACCCCAGATAAACTCGGATTGCCTCTGGAGGCCCCATCGAAGTTTAGTTTCCAGAGCCCCTTGGGAGGGGGACGCCATCTAGTGTTCTTCCTAAGCAGCACCTTTTCTGATTGTAAGAGCCCCTTGCAGATGATAGACCCAGGATTGGGAATTTTTATTAGTGACCACTGATGAAGAATAGCGAAGTCCTTGGAGGAAAAAGAGGGAAAAGAAGAACACTTAGCACTAATACATTCTGAAATGGCCACCTTGAGCTTGGAGAGGAAGGAAGGGAGCTCCACCGCTTGCTCTCTGAAAAGACGAAGGTTGCGTTCCCACCATAAATGCCGGAGCAAGAAATAAGGACTGACGTGCCAGATAGAGCTGTGCAAACAATTGTGGGAAAAAGACGGCCAGGAGGAAAGATTAGCATCAATTCTGTTACTGGGGACCCAGGAGAGATTAAGCTTATTGAGGAGCCAATCCCAACACTTGTAGGTGAAGGGACAGAAGAGGAAGAGATGATCCAGATCTTCCTCTACCGCACTGCAAAGAAGACATTTAGAGGGGCCCGAGAAGCCCCACACATGCCTTCTAGCCTGGGTGATTACCTTTCTATTTAAAACAAGCCAACCGAAGTAAGCAATCTTCGGGGTAATATGAGGGTGCCAGCATCCAAAGGAACTCGGAGAACCCTTGCCAAGTTGTGAGACAAGAATGTTGTACCCTGTTTTAACAGTGTAAAGGCCAGAACTATTTCCAACCAAAAATAAGCAATCATCACTGTTAAGGTATGTAGCATGACGATCCTCAATAGCATTGGATAGGAGGACAACTTCTTGAGCAGAGGCACCGATAGCCATTATCTCCTTCCAACACCATGTGGCCGAGCCGTTGGGATGCTGGTAACCGTAGTTAGAAACAAGAGAGCCCCATAATAGTTTGGAGGAGTTCATAATATCATTGAGAGAGGGAAGCAAGTTGAGGGGAGGGAAACCATTCCAGCTTTCGTCCCAGAAAGGCACTAACCGACCATTATTTAACTTCCAAGAGACCCTATTAGCAATGAGATTTTTGGAGTTACACATAAAATTCCATAGATGGGAGCCCTTAGGTAACTCAGAACTGGAAAGAAAAAGCTCATGTCGGTGCCCATCCATATATTTATGAGCGAGGACCTGGAAGGCAAGTCTGCTATTATCAAAAATGAAATTCCACACCAGTTTTGCGCCTAGGGCCATGTTCTGAATGGCCATATCCAAGATACCCAAGCCACCCTGCTTCTTAGGAAGCTTGACCAAATCCCAGTTAGCAAGATGGAATTTGCGTTCAGTGCTGAGTCCTTGCCACAGAAAGGTACGGGCCACCTTCTCGATTTTGAGCAATACAGAATTAGGAATCTGTAAAATGGAAAGCATGTATTTAGGAATGGAGAGGAGCACCGAGTTGATGAGAAGCGCTTGACCTGCTAGGGATAACCATTTACCTTTCCAAGATAGGAGTTTGGAAGAGATGGAATTAAGAAGCCCATTCCAGAGGAGAGCCTTGCCCTTCCCCTAAAACAAAGGAATTCCCAGGTAGGTGTGTGGAAGTTTACCCAAAGAGAAGCCAAGAATCTCTTTAATTCTTCCCTGTAGCCTAGGGGCCACGTTAAAGAAAAAGATCACAGATTTATGAAAGTTTAAAACTTGGCCCGCAGCTACAGAGTAGGAATCCAGAATAGAGGAGATGCACCTGGCCTCCAGAACAGTCCCTTGACCGAAGAGAAAGGTATCGTCTGCGAATTTCTGATGAGAAAGAGGGGGGAGATTGGAGGAGATGTGAAGACCTTTCAATGAACCTTCAAGAATCGCGGCCTTGATGCTATGACTAAGAGCTTCCGCCACAAAGGTGAAGAGGAAGGAAGAAAGCGGGTCACCTTGACGAATACCCCTGCTACTCTGAAAGAAGCCTTCCGCAGACCCATTGACAAGAACCGAGAAGTGCGGTGAGGCAATACAGTTAAAAATCCACTTACAAAAGTGAGCACCAAAACCCATAGCTTGCAAAGACTTAAGAAGGAACCTCCAGTTAACCCGATCATATGCTTTGCTGAAATCCAATTTTAGCAACATACCTGCTCTGGAAGAATTATGAAGGGAGTGAATAAGTTCATGAGAAATAATAATACCTTCCGTAATAGACCTTCCAGGAATGAACCCACTCTGTTCCAGGGAAACCAATTTATGCATCAAGGGGGAGAGCCTATTGGCAATAGCTTTGGAGATAATTTTATATGTTGTATTACACAGAGAAATTGGCCTGAAATCATCTAACTTCTCAGCTGGGGATTTTTTGGGGAACAGACAAATGAAAGTGTGATTAAGGTTCCCAAGAATCTTCCCCGAAACTCTGGATTCCTCAACCGCCAGCCAGACTGAAGGACCAACGATATCCCAAAAATCCTAGAAGAAAGAGGCAGGAAAACCGTCTGGACCTGGGGCTTTATCTTGCTTCATAGAAAACACAATTTTCCGAACCTCTTCTAAGGAAAAGGGTGAGAGAAGCTGATCATTTTCAACATCCGAAATACAGTGGGGAATCAGGGAATGAAGGAAAGACTGAGTGCCAAGAGGGGAAGCCGTATCATTCAGGAGCTTGCAGAAGAAATCCACCGTTTCCGATTTGATCTGAGCTTGCGAACTAGCAATGTTGGAATCTTTGAGTTTGAGAGAAGAGATATAATTGAAGTTTCTTCTAGCTCTAACCGAAGAAAAGAAAAATTTGGTGTTTTTATCTCCATCCAGCAACCAAGTTTCCTTGGATTTTTGACACCAAAAAGTTTCCTCTTTAAGAAGGATATCCCCCAATTCCTTGAGAAGAAATTTTTCCTTCAGGTGATCCTCCTGTGACATCCCATGCAACAGAATACTCTCATTGAGAGAGCGAAGAGTCTTCTCTACTCGAATCTTTTCATGAAAAATATTTTTGAACTTCGAATGGTTCCAGCATTGTAAGTTAGCTTTGAGCAAAGATAACTTTTTGGAGAGTTGAAACATCTTGGTCCTGTCATCACCAATCTGGAATTATGATAATTCTTCACCGGGAACTCCTCGTACTATGATTATTTACTAATGCACAGCCTTTAGTTTGGTGGATGTAATCTGGAAACAAAACAACAACATAACACAAGAATACCATCGACTATGATAAGACAGAATGATGACAAATCTGAAATATCAAAATAAATTATAATATTAACATGAAACTGTTACAATCTCACCCATGAGGTACTTCAAGTGTTATTGACATCACTTGCCTTTCACCAAGACTATGGGAGAAACTTTACAATTACACCTCTTAATGGCTTCTTCAACACACCTTTAAACTGATGGCTTCCTTCGCACACTTCCTACAATATTTCTCACTACTTCCTTCTATGCTAAATGAGGGGGGGTGGCCTCTCTATTTATAGAACTTCCAGGCTTATCCATCTTATCTCTAAGATAGGATAAGAAATCCACTCTGACGAATCATATTCCATACCTTAACTCTTATCTGTACATGTCAGCTTATCTGTTAAGATAAGATAAACCTTATCATGGGTTCCACATTTTTAGACTTTTTACAAATAAAATACACAAAATATTTATGACCTCACTCCTTGTCTTTATTACCAATATAATATTTCTAATTCCTAATCATGTAGACCCTACTTCTCTAATTACCCAAACTTTGACATTTTAACATTACTGGACCACTTACGACAAATATTTACTTTTTACAACATTCCTATTGTACTTTGACTGTTACCGTACTCCACATTATTGGCGGCACCGTACTGACGGCACTGTTATCTTCTATTAGACGCTACTACTAATTATACTTAACAACATCCTATTCCTAATATATACATTAATGAAATAGAAATTACGGAGGAAAATTTTATCGTCGACAGTCCCTTTGACAGCAAAGGAGTCCCACCAACCTTTTATCAGCGACCTGAGAGAAGGGTCCGAAAGCCACATGTTCTCGAATTTGAAGGGGGCACGACGTGGAGGGAGGTCAAAGTTGAGAGCCACGGAAATAGGAAAATGATCTGAGCCAGAAAGAGGGAGGACCGAACTTTTGAGAAGGAAATTTTGCTGCAACCAATGCTCGGAGGCCAGGAAGCGGTCAAGACGCACTGCAAGGGAACTGAACCCAGATCTCCTGTTGTTCCATGTGAACCAACCCTTGCAGGGCTCAAGATCAATCAGGTGAGCAGAGGAAACAAAGGAGGAGAAATCAACCTGTGAGCGAGGATGCCACTGAAGACCACCATGCTTATCACGATTAGAAAGGGTAGCGTTGAAGTCACCTGCAACGATGATTTTATCGGCTGACACAGAGGTCAAAAGTTGGCTGAGGTTGCTCCAGAGAACCCTTTTACTGATGGGAGTAGAGGGACCATAAATATTGCCGAGGAAAAAGAAATCTTCCGAGTGCTTAATCGAGACCTTGCACCAAATGAAATTTAGGTCGATAACAAGGGGTTCAATCATACAACAGTTGGTTTTCCAGAGAATGCCTAAACCGCCCGAGGCCCCAACAGAATTCAAGAAGCAGACTTCCCAACCTTTCCATTTACTGAACCAACTTCTGTTACAACCCTCAGCTGACATTTTTGTTTCCTGAATCAAACAAATATCCACACCCTCCTCCAAGGTGTAACGTCTTAACAGACGCTGTTTGTTAGGGGCATTAAGGCCCCTAACATTCCAGGAGAAGAGGATCATGATTGCTTCAGAGAGGACTCGCCTCTCCTACTGGAAGACGGGAAGAAAGACCGAAGCTAAAGTTGCTTCCCGTGGGAAACTTCGTTGAGAGAAAGCTTGCTTTTATTAGGGTGGCCAAGAATGCTTCTAGGACCGAAATCCACGCTGAGAAGGGGAGGAGTGGGAAGAAGCGGTCCCAACGACTGCGTGGGAGGGGGGGGGAACTCAGCAGAAGCTTTGGGATCTGCAGGGGGGTCTGCATCGTTAGAAAGAAGCAAGTCCTCTTTATCCATGATCCATTTCTCGAGGGAAGTCAAGCTACCTCCCATACCAATGGAAATACCCTCGTGGAACAGAGATAGGATCTGGGAGGAATCCTTTACAACAGCCGTCGTTTCTTTGACGAGGGAGAGCGTATCAAGAGCCAAAGCAAGAGGTTCAAGGACAGGAGGGGGAGCGAGGGGGATGAGGGGCAGAGGTGACGAAGGAGGAACATGGGGGGAAGAAGGAGGGGAGGGAACAGGGGAGGTGTGGGAAACTTTCCGCCAATGCGAAACACCTTGGGGGGATTTTTACAAGACTTGCGGGAGTGACCGGGCGTCAGGCATTTGAAACAGATATTGGAAATACCTTCATAGACAACCTTCTGTTTCCAGGTGCCCGAAGGGGAATTGATAAGAATAACTTCCTTTGGTTTATGATCTGGAATAACAGAAATGTAAACTCTGGCAAAGGAAGAGAGAGTACCATTCAAAGTAACAAGATCAATGCGAATGACCCGCCCGAGACTGGTGCAAATTTTTGTAAGGATGGATGCCGACCAAAATTCACTGGGCAAGGAGTATAGTCTAATCCACACTTGGAGCCCATCCTCCGCCACTTTGTGACAATCAAAATGAGGTTCCCACTCGCATATCGCAAGACCAAAATCGGAAAGGAGAGAATTTTTTCTTTCCATAGTGTCGTTTTTTTGAGCAGCGCTACGAAAAAGCACAAGGAAAAAACCCTTTTCCAGGGAACGAATACTCAGGCCACTGCCCCACTGTGTTTCACACCAGTTTCTTATGCCCGGAAATGAGAGCTGTCTCCCAATAAACTTAGCAAAAATATCCCTTGAATATAAACATTTCGTATGCGCAGCGAAAGCAACATCCTCGATCAGAGACACGGAGGGAAAGTCGTCCTGCAAAGGAAGCGAGTCACTATCCGGGGGGAGCGAATCAGCGTCAGGCCCACAGGGACCCAGACGTTTAAGAATAGATTCTGACAAGCCCTGGCCCGCCATGTGCACCATTGCAGCACCTTAGGGGGATGAGACCAGGGGACCGTTGCAGGAACGAAAATTTGAAAATTATGACCGTTCTGAAATGCCGCTCATCACTCTCATTTTCATGCATGGGGCAAAAATCCATATCTATATTTATACTTGCTTTATAGGTTATCAGCTCATTTTATCTTCATAAGATGGTCTAGTCAGGCTGGGGGTGATCCTAAAACCTTCAAATGAATTTTTATGGCTTTGATGTTCTATTCTATGGGATTTTTAGTTGACGGTTACACAACCACCCCGACGTCATGTAACCAATGCTTAGTACAAAGTTATGGTTGCGCAACTGTTGTGGCGGTTACGCAAATGTCGTGGCGGTTGCGCAACTGCCATGGCGGTTACACAACCACCGGTCTAGAGAAAGCGGTGGTCACGTAACTAATGGTCCAAAAATGTGGGGATCTCAATAGTTACAAATGTTTGGGCTTCTAGGTGGTTCGTTTCAGCTTTCCACGCCTCCCTAGGGTTGAACATCTATAAATTTGAGCCTTTGCAATGTTTCAAGCAAGTGAGTTTTAGTGAAAGCAAAGTTTTGAGCAAGATTGAGGAGTTGTATTCTTTTCTTATTGTTCATTTTGGAAAGTTCTTGTGTTAAGAGATTATAAGCAAGTAGATGCAATTAGGGAGAGTTGTATATCTTCCTTGAAGGCTAATTAGCAGTGAATTGTATCAATTGAGATTACATAGTGGAAGGGGAGCTAATTTTCTCACCCAATGGAGTTTTCCCACACCATTTTTCTCTAGGATAAATCATGTCTCTCTCTTGCTTTGTTTCCTTTCAATTTGCAGTTTTAATGGTTGTTGAAGTAACTCATTAACTCTTTAATAAAGAAATCTTGTATGTTTCATTCATATTCACAAGCATAGTGATTTGTAGTTGTTAAAGTTAATAAGTTTACGGATCACAAAGGATGCATCACCTCTACATACACCGTAAAGGAGGGGAAGTTTATTCTATTCCATCCACACATACTATTATGTTTCTACATTCTAGCTACAACCCACTATCAAGTGCAACTTGCACAAGGGCATCCTAAGGCATCATTTCTACACACCAGAACTTGTTGGGCCAGTACACTGCCCATGGGGAGGTTGTAGGGTCAAATCTCGCTCCCACCTCCTTTGATACGGTTTGTTATCTTGCCGAGATCCCATGTTGCGTCGTCGACTTGCCACGTGTTGTTCACCGAGCTAGTCAGACTTTTTGCTAGGTCGTGGGAATCATCCCACATACTGTGGGAGTGGAGTTAGGTAAGCCTTTTTAAAGGCTTTGTATAACCATTTAATATGTGGTTGTGGGCATGTAGCTCCTGTTTTCCAAGTATTAGCTTGTTGCTCTCGTTCATAACTCGATCGAGCTACTCAATACCTTAACTCACAAAGTTGGAATTTTAGCTTGCCTGAGTTGTTGACCTAATTCATGCCTTGGGCTTGGTATGATGTGGCAATGTGGTGGCAAGCCACGTGGTGGCCTGAGGATTCACCACGTGGGAATTTTTTTATCGTGTTGGTGCAGATGACGATTAACCCATCCGTAAACGAGTGTTGAAGACTAGAGTCACAAAAAAAATTCACCTTTTCCCGATTTTTAATCTTTCCACATGTTGTTTCCTGATTGGCCAGACCCTGTTGAGTTTGACCAAACTTTGACTAGTGGTAACTTTTTCGTATAGGCTCCATTATCAATGTTATTATAGTCGATGGAAAGCTCTTGTAGTCTACTTCCATACTATGGTGATTTTGGGAGGGTTTTGGAGTCATCTGGATCACACTTCCCCAGTGAGGAGGATTTTTGTCTGAAAAATCTTCTTTTTATCTTCTCCTAGATCTAAAACCTAGATGTTGTCTTGAAGAGATCTCGCAACTAACACAATGGCTTTCAAACGACTCCTCCTTTAATCAGATAATTGGTTTGATCTCTGGGACATGTGGCACTTGGGCTCACTGCCTTTTACTGTGCCACTCTGATGCCAAATCAAGATGAATAATATCTGTCTAGTCTTCTGAGGACTTCATATAGAGCTTTGATTACCAATGTTACAAGAAAACATTAGGCATGATAAACCTATCACGTAGTGCGTACTTACTTGGTGGCTCTGGTCATGTGTCTTCTCCTTAAGATGAGGTATATTTTCCCTTGTCTTCATCGACCTTAACCATCTTAGCATGTTTCTTTTTCTTCCCACACCAAATAACACAATGGCTATTGGATCCATAGTAGGCACATAGATATGTCAACATTAGCTTTGGCGTTATAATAGGCTCCTTAATGTAGTCGAAGAAGAATCAATCATACACCTTCAGGATGTTAACTTTGCCTTTCCTCTCATCATTCTTCTTCAGAAAATCTGGCATTTTCCTTATTGTAGGTTGCTTCAGGAGGATTGATGCCTAGGGCTTTATCCTTGTTGTTGTCTCATGAGCTTTCTCCTACCTCATTTTTACCATTTTTGTATCCTAGACTTACATATCGAGGTATTTCCTCCACCTAGATAGGGGTACTGCTACCTTGGCGATTCACACCAAGGCCTTTTCCTTCATATCCCATTTTAAAAAGTAATTTTGATCCTATACCTTTATTGTACTTTTCAAATTCACCAAAAGTAGGATTTACAATTTCATGGGAAGGAAATTTAAATTAATCACTTATAAGGTGATTATTGGTGAGCGTACATTTATTCTCTACCTTTGCACCATCCTATAATGTTACTAGGAGCACTTAATTAGCTTGCAATGCGCACTATAATTTTGTGATCACTCTTCTAAGGAATTCTACCTGAGTCTTAAACTTTTCTTGCACCTCTTACTTTTCTTCTTCCATGAGATGTGAACATTTTCTCAGTCGAGAATCCTTTTCTATTTCCTGAGTTATGCCTACAGTAGGTTGACTTATATTGGTCTTTGGCGGTTCCTTTTCACATTATACCATTTGACGTTGAAACCACCTTGGTGCTCGGTCTGGGAATAAATACCAACATTTTCCATTATCATGCCTAATCATAGAGCAATTTGCACATACCTGAGGACCATCCCGTTATTCTTGAGTCTTTTGTTGATTACCCTCTTCTTGTAACGCATACTATAGGATTTTCATGATCTATCTCATTTCAACAACCTAACGCACATGATCTCATCGATGTAGATTCACCATGTGTAACATAGTACCAAGTAGAATGAGTATAATGGGCCATAGTATGAAATACTACAATTCCATATTATTTCTACCACAAGAGACAACCTAGTTATTGATATCAAACTTGCTTGGAAAATATAAGCTCACATGCGATATCCTACTCTGATACCAAACTTACTTGGAGATTAGAAAGTTTTCGAGTAATAACCTGCTCTGATACCAAACATGATTCGTAAACTGACCAAATTTTTTTTTTCTTGACCACAGAATCTTATAGGCAATTATCCCTTTACCAAATTCACCCCATAATAAATTAACTTTAATCAAATGCAACACAAGAATAGGAACCTCACTACACAAGGGTTAACTACATAGTTCGACATATTGCCTACGTCTTTAGGTTCACAAAATAGCTAAACCAATCCATTATAATGTTCCAAATCTTAGTACATAATAAACTTACATTACTACAATGGACATTCAACCAAACCTGGTATCAGTCGACCCTCTGAACCCACTGGTCTTGGAAAACCCAGTGCTTTCATACAACTTTTTGGCTTTACACTTTCATGTTGACCTCCACCCTGTTGCACGACAAAAGAACCTCTTCATGGTACTAAGTTTGAACAATGTTTGATGTTTAATTTGAATCTATAGTACGTAAAAATAATCTCTATGTAGAGCTAATTATCTTGTTGATGACGATGATCAAGTACCACTCTATTGCACAACCTCAATCGACCTCTACATAGAGTGAAGATCTGACTCGATGTTAGGTTTAGAAGACGATCAACTACCACTCTGTTACACGGCATCAATCAGCCTCCACATAGAGTGAATATCTGATCTAATGTCTCATCAATGAGCTCAAAAATGATTTTGACTCTCCTCTACAACATCCAAGTAACTAACTTAGTGATACACCCGACGTACTAAGAATTTGAGGTTATGTGCTTCTCTCGTGCTTCATCACATCCCTCAGATTCCAACGACATATTTGGGATCCATCACGTCCCTCAACTTCATGATCACGTCTTTGAGATCCCGCATGAGAATAAGGTGTCAATTTTCCCTTTACAACAATTAGTGAGTTAAATAATACTAACTCCCAAATTTTTACAATGTTGCTTGTATATAGGTCTTTTTACATCATCATGCCTATAACAATAATATAGGTCTTAATCTCCCTCATTGCCTATTAAAAAATAATAATATGTCTTACTATTCAAATGCCTATAAAAAAATAATATAGGGCTTACTTATCTCCAAACTCTTATAACAATAAATAAGACTTATATTTTTCTCTAATATACATGAATAGGCCTTCTACACAATTCACTCTCCTCCTTTTGACTTTGAATGGGAGAGGCTTGTGTTGATTCACTAGAGAGGGGGACTTTATATGGTCATATCTTAGTCGCATATGGTGTTCATATACCATATCCACCATCTCATAGCCAACCAAATCGGTTGAACGAGTTGGTTGGGCCGGTGCACTGCCCATTGGGAGGTTGCGAGGTTGAATCCCACTACCACCTCCTTCGCTGATGTTCGTTATCCTATCGAGCTCCCGTGTTGCATTGTCAACTTGCCCCGTGTTGGTATGGCCTTTTTTATGGTTAATGGGACTTATTCCACATGCGGTGGGAGTGGAGTTAGGTAAGCCTTTTTAAAGGCTTTGATCGATCGTTTAATATGTGGTTGTGGCCACATAACTCCCTTTTGCCAAGTATTAGCCCGCTACTCTCATTTATAGCTCGATGGAGATGCTCAGTCTCTTAACTCACCGAGTTGGAAGTTTAGCTCACCTGAGTTGTTGACTTAACTCGTCCCTTGGGCTCGATATGATGTGGCAAAGTAGTGGCAAGCCACATGGTGGCTTGAGGACCCATCACATGGAAAAAATTTTATCGTGTTGGCGAAGATGATGATTAACCAGTCCGTAAATGAGCGTCATAGATCAGAGTCACAAAACCAAATTTTCACCTTTGCCAAATTTTCACTTTTTCCACGTGTTGTTTCCTGATTGGCCAGTTGACCTTGCCGAGTCTGAAATTTGATTAAACTTTGACCAGTACAAACTTTGTCATACAAGCTCCGTTTTCGACATTCTTGTAGTCGACAGAAAGTTCTCACAGTGTACTTCCATACTATGGAAATCCTAGGAGTTTTTAGTAAACTCTGTCTACTAAATTATCCTCCAGATAAAAAATAAAAAATAAACACCTGAAGGCTCTTGCTCACTGACACACCCATTGTTATTGCACTAAGTCTTCTTGAAGTAATCGATGAAGTGGGTTTCCTATTTGAATTCTTCAATAAATTGTTGAATTATTTGGAAGGTGTAATCTTCTTCCACCCCCGTACCATACATAATGTTACCCAATCTCTTAAACATCTTCCACCTAATCTCATTGCTTGTATACTTGTATACATTTTTCAACCATGCCGTGTGCACATGTCATAGACATAGAAGTACACGACATCCAAAACAACTCTTATAAAAAAGAAAAAATGGAATTAGAAATTCAATTTGGAAAGTTATACACTTTATATGATTGAAATATGTTATAAAAATTTAACTTTCCTTTTGGCTTGGATTTCAGTTGCCACATCATCTGTAATGAAAGTATTGATCTTCCAATCAGCTCGAAGTTATTTTTCTCATTTTTGGACCTCTACCAACCAACTATAAAAATCTTCAATTTTATTCCTTGACAAAACATCGCATGCAACAGGCACCCTAGCCTCCTGCTCATAAAAAATAAAAAAGGTGTATAATTGGTACCACAAGACAAGTGTTATCAAAGGCTAACATGGAATGCAATATAAAAGAAAGGGAAGAGTATTAATGCTACAGAAAGAATGAGTCTTTCCAAACTTCATATGGATTACTTACGTCATATTTGTTTGTGGATAATGTTGAATCTATGGATATTATATAATTGAGTGAAAATTACACCATTCTCTTGCACATCCATGGTGTTTGCATCCCCATAATGAATGGAACAATGTTTCCTTGTTAGGTCGTTGATAGAAGAAAAATAGGTCCATCTCCTCTGCATGCCACAAGTTCACGCCTCTGACATCATCGACATGATTTTGAGACTGCATAGAGCATACTCTTTTCCATGCATTGAGCACATTATTTCTTTTTAGGAATTGGTCCCTCTTGTTCAACATGCTCGCCAAGAAGGGGTCCGCTATATGTTTCTCATATACGGTGTCCAATGGAACACCCATAAGAAAAATAATATGAATGTAACGTTTGCATTTTCTTGATAAATGTGGGGAAATATAAACACGAGGCTCATTGGTAGTGTCATTTATGCCATTAAAACACTCACCATCTACATAAAAATGAAACAAATAATTATGTATTATAATTTTCATTGACGGTCTACCATACATTTCCTTCATGATGAAGTGGCATTGACAACCCCTTTTCATTTGATGTCTCCTCGCTCTTTTACCTATTGGCAGCTTATTCTTGTTGTCCTCAAGACCATATGCACACTAATATCTATAATTAAAAACATTCACATATTCCATTTAAGTTGAAATCAAATGTGACATAAAAACAATTACAAAAAGAATTTACGAAAAACGGTGTTACACAAGGTATGAACCAATAATATGTCTTTGTTGTATACTCGTTACAATCAAATCTATCAAAGACGTTGTGTTTTGTGTATCCAAAAGTAGCCTTAACACTTTCAAGGGAACATTCTCCTTTTACAAAGGCCTCAAATCTTCCGAGCGGCATGGCTGCACAAAGGTTGATGTTAGACTCATCTTCAATCGGGCTCCATTCCAATTCTTCAGCCGAGAATTGAATTTTATCCTCTATTATCTCTCGGACAGGAAGACTGTACACACTTTCCCATTTTCTCCTCCTTCCCATCCTAACATTAGTAACATGAAGTTAGCATTGTTAGTCACATATTGCAATATGACAAAAAAATGGGCCACACAATATAAATTATTATACTACTTACTCGCATGTATGGGAAAAAAAACTATAAAGATCAAGTAGGAGCAGGATAAGAACAAGAATGGGTATAAAGAACAAGAACACACTTGCTAATATAGAAGGTGAAGGAGTTAGTGTACAACATATTCTAGGATTCAATTTGTAAAAAGAGTCAATGAGCGCTATGAACCATAATTTTGAAACTCTCGACCTCCCTATTTTCTGTATAAATTTGGATTCAGGGTTGGTCACTAAAAAATACGTAACTCATAAAATATTGGGTCGAATGCCTTGAAATTTTGATAAAAGTCAGGGAAGATTGTTTCTGACCTAATACAAGTGGTTGTATTTCAAACAAAGCTATAACATTAAAGTTATAGATGACTATTTTTTATCTGACTGTGTTTTTCAACGTGTCAAAAAACATAGTGTATTTTTCACTGTCTTGAAAAATAACAAGATAACAACATAACCGGATAGTTCAAGGTTCCAATAATTGATTTTCAAATTGTTGAAAAATAAAACATTATGAGGTTGCACTATGTTTTCAAAACTGTTGGAAAACACAATGTTTTTTCCAACATGTTGAAAAGCAATGTGTTTTTCAACATGTTGGAAAAAACATTGTGTTTATAATATGTGGAGAACCAGAATGTGTTTTTCAACATGTTGAAACACACATATGTGTTTCAACATGTTTAAAAACACATTGTGTTTTTCAACATGTCGAAACACACGAATGCATTTCAACATTTTTAAAAACACATCGTGCTTTTCAACATGTTGAAACATGCAGTGTGTATTTCAAATGATCTTATGTGTAGTTATTCATTTTTTAATTTTATTTATGAAAAGTAAAGTTATAATGATATGTCAATTTATAAGACCCTCTTTATTGGATATCTTTGCTTGATATTAGACATTAAGTGCACTAGTTGACAATTTGAATTTTGTGTTAATAAAAGGTATAAGAACATGGAAACCTACATAACACCACCTCCAAATGTCAATGATGCCAAAAAATGTTATAGGGGGTCCTCTTATAACAATGGTCTGTAACAATGCGACTTGAAGAGTAGAAGCTCTGTGAACTGATTTTAGCCATTTGGCTGTTATTTGTACAATTTGTTTCGAAAATTAGATTCGCCAAATTGATAAAATATTCTACACACATTAGCATACATGGTGTCAATTCACATAAATGTTGTAAATTTAGTTATTTGTTTATCATTTTATTAGCAGAACATTGATAATTATTTTTTTGTTTCAACATATTGAAAAAGTGTTTTTAAACATCTTAAAACACAAAAAGCATTCTCAATGTTAAGAAAATGATAAACAAACAAATAAATTTACACCATGTATGTGAATTCACACTATGTATGCTAATGTGTGTTGAAAAAAACAACGTGTTTTTCAACATGTTGAAAAACAATTTGTGTGTTTCAACTAAAGAAGACACACCAGTTTTGCACAACAAAAACACAAAATAGCTTCGTTGTATTCACCATTCAACACCATACACATTTATACGGATGATGTTTCCTCTTAACAAAGAAACCTCCTAAAACCACTCTCCATAATTACATGAGTTTGGTTTAACAACCAAACCTCACATAAACAATATAATAATAAACTTATGAGGGTGGTGTAGATACAAAATCACGCACTTTGGGTAATTATCTAGTCTTGATTGCATACTACTACTCATATGGCTCCTAAGTAAGAAAATTACTAATTAGCCCATGTCCTTGGCCACCTTTCTTTGCTTTATGCTTCTACTTTCAGTCTTGCACTCTTACTAGCTTAGTCTATCTTTTCACCTTTCGACATTTGTCACTCTGGACACCAATGCTCAGCTAGGATGCTAGCGTCAGGCGCCCCCATCCCCTCTAGGCGCCCTTGTCCTCTTTGTACTTTGGTCACACTTTTTGGGTCCTTTGCAGTCATTTGAGAATCTTATCTTTTTGGGTAGTCGGCCTTTTCGGGGTTAATTATGAAATTCAAGTGAAGGAATCATATAAATATAAAGTTATTTTATCATAATAAGGGACCAAACACTAAGCATCTACTATCTCCACCAAAGGTTGCATCCATCAAAGGCATCTATAGCTCCATTTACATCCATCTAGATCCATCACAAGGGACAAAGGTTGGTTCATCTGTATCACACTTCATAGGTGGGGAGTCTATTGTTTCCATGCACACATTATTTACATTCTACATCTTTTTACTTACTCACTACTCACATAGTGCAACACACACAAGAGCAACCTAGGGCACAATTCCACACACACATACATAACTACATTGGGTCTGACATGTAGTGTAATATTGAGTTGTAAGTCCACCATTGTAGCGGCTAAAGACAGTCTGACACCTCATTTTGCATCTTTCTTTTTTAGGATTTAATGTCTATTTTAGGGTTTTACATGTGCTTTCTTCATTGCATGTTTACAATGACCTCGATGATCTTATAGCAACATACATGCAAAAAAAATGTGAACAAGTACAAACCTCTTGTGACACCTCAGACGAGGTTTTCTGAGCATCTACGTAGACCAGGGCACCCAAAAATCATATAAGGGTGCATATAGGCACCCCTATCCCTCTCTAGGAGCTCTAGTCCAGTCAAATCTATTGGATCTGTATTTTTCTAGGATTTTGTACGACGGTTTTCTATCTCTATTCAGCCAGTCTCCACTGCGACATAGTACAATGACCTCTTCGAATCAGCTAAGGCTCTTCTAACCCTATTTGTAATTAGGGTTTCATATTTTTATCTCTTAGTTACTTGGGTTAATTTATATATTTCATTGTTTCATTTATTTACTGCAAACTTGCATTAGATTATGCTATTATTTTATATTTTAGCATATTCATTTTGGTTAACCCAATTGATCAAACCCTTTCTTTTGAATATGTCTTCTCCTTATCAAGTCATGACCCAATCATCTTATCCTTCTTTCGCACCGAATAAAGTCTCTGGTATAGTTACTATTGTTGTTGATTTCATTCAAGTTTATACTCAACATCCTCCTCACTTTATTACACCTAGGGCTAATCATTACATCAATGTAATAACTACTCGTTGCACTTGTCCTCCTCCAACTCCACTCACTTCTCTTCCTCCACCTATCACTTCCTTGGCTCCTTCTGCTCCTCGTAAGGGCTATGATATCATTGAATAACTTAAAATACACCAGCTAAAATTTCTCTATATGACTTATTGCATAATGCACCAAACTTTCGTCAAAAATTAGAAGCAACTCTTCATGTCATCCATATAGAAAGTGATAACTTTGCGGTGGCCTTCACACACCTCTTTTAGTCTCTCAAAAATATGCCACATGTTATATCATTCGCTCATGAGGACATATCACCTTTTTCTCAAAACAATCCATGTGTGCCCTTTCTTATTACTATCATTATTAGCACCACTTGCATCAAACATATACTTATTGATAATGGGTCGACTGTCAACCTATGTGCTCATTCCCTTCTCAAACAATTGGGTATTAATGATAAACTCATTTCTAAGAATTCTACTCTTATTCGAGGTTATGACTCTATTACTTGCACATGTTTAGGGACTATTTCACTACATATTCGGGTCATACCTAAGACTTTTCTCACCAACTTCTATGTTTTTGACGTGTCATTTCAATTCAATATGTTACTCGGTAGACCTTGGATCCACGCAATGCAAGCGGTCCCATCTACTGTCCACCAATGTGTCAAATTCTTACACGATGGATATGAACCTATTAGTACAGCTGATACCGAACCATTCAAATTCTGCCGCATAGACCTTATTAGTGTTATGCCTATTCCTCCCTCAAAACCTATTACATATAGTAGTATTGACACATACAACATTGGTCAATCTAGCACTTCACAATCCTCTTCTCACATGCAACATGGATACTTGGAGCAGTACCTAGTACAAGTTCCATAGTGGATCTTTGATCTGTAAACTCTTCAACTTGGAATTATCCTCAGAATCACAATTAATCGATGTTGTTCTACTTTCTATTAGAAAATAACAAAGATAACTAGTGAATGAATTATACTTGTACTTAGAATCAACAATTTATACAAATGGAAAGAATATAGACTCATACACCAACAATTTTTATCTTGGAAAACCTCCAGAGGAGGAAAAACCAGTCAGGAAGGGCAATTGCTCTTTCTTTCCACTTTTATTGGCCAATTCAATAATAAGTACAGAAATTACAATAACTATGGAAGAGAAGTAGATAATATCTCACACTTCCTCCCAGTTACTTGCTTGCTCTGTCTCAATTACTCCTTTCTTCTACAAATCACAATTCCAACACTAAGAGCTTCTTACTCAATTGCTTCATGCTTTGAATCCTTTGTTCCCTTCCATAACATGCATTTATAGCCTTTCTCATGTTCTCCCATGCACTGGAGAATGGGAAAAGTCATGCAGAAGAAGAGACATGGACACCCTTTGGAATTCTGGGATTTCCCGCGTCATATTTTATTTCCTATCCGCGAGAGCCAGGACTGCCACCCAATACAAACCAGCGGTCCCAGGACTGCTGCCCTACACAGGGCGGCGGTCATGTCACTAAATAGACAGAACCTCTGTGTATCTTTTTTACTTCTTTTTTTTTGTATGATTTAATCAAGTAGAGTCATTTTGGATCCCTATGGATCACACCTCCCCTGCTTAGGAGGATTTTGGTCCCACAAAATCTTAGTAGGGGAGTAGATGAGGAAATAATTCCATCGCTTGCTTCTTTGAGTACCACTGGGCCTGCCTTGGTGTATTTCCTTTCAGTCCAATCTGCCAAGACTCCTGCAGACCTCTCCTAGTCTCTCTGACCTTCTGTTGTAGTACTACATGCTCCTCCAATTCGTCTTGTGAGTCCAAGACGTAATCCTCAATGGAAGGTAGCAACTGTAGTTCTTCATCTTCATCTAGCATGGATGGCTCATATAGGTGCAAGTTCTCACAATTTACTACATAGTACATCCTCATGAACGATAATAAATCAAGTCAAAAAGCATTTTCTCCAACCTGCTCCAATATGGTGAAGGGTCCATATCATAGTGGCTTGAGCTTTCGTACTTGATCTTGTAGTCTCTCCTTGCTTAAGTAAAGACAAACTCTATTTCCAACATGAAGCTTATGTTCCCTTCTATGTTGATCGTGCCTAGCTTTGTACTTGGCTTGAGATTTTTCTAGTTGTTCCTTTACTTTGAGATGGATTTGCCAAATCTTCTCAATGAATTTGTTTTCTCTAATCACCTATGTGTCTCGTGTATCCTTCTCATCTTGCTGTCCAACTGCTATGTCCAGCAAATTTTTAGGTAGATATCCCAAGCATGCTTCAAACGGTGACTTCATAGTGGATGTGTGTAGTGCCCAGTTATAGGAATGTTGAATGTAAGCTAAGGACTCATCCCAATTCCTTGGGTATTTATTGTTATACCCTGTGATCAACTGTACCAAAGTGCTGCTTACCACCTTTATTTTTCCATTTGTCTGTGGATGGAAAGTTGTGCTCCTCTGTAACCTGGTATCCATCTTGTCCCACAAAGTAGTCCAAAACTTCCCCAAGAACCTGGAATCCTTTTCAGAAACAATAGACTTTAGCAAACCAAAATGCACCCATACATTAGCAAAGAAAAGATCTACCGCCTCATGTGCTTTTACTGTCTTTTTACATGCCATAGGAATACACATCTTTCTAAATCTATCAACAACAACATAGAGATAATAATGGCCATGTTTAGACATAGGTAATCCTCCTACAAAATCCATAGAAATTTCCTCCTACGAACGAGTAGGTACTGGCAAAGGCATATACAAACCTTCCTTCCTATTCTTAGGCTTGCTAGTACAACAAAGTTTACATCCCCGTATAAATTTTGATACTTCTTCTTGCATATTGTGCCAATAAACGTACCTTTACGAGTGGGCTAGGGTCTTACCAACACTGAAATGTCCTGCTACTTTCAAGGTATGTGCTTCCCTCATCAATATAATTCACTCTTCTTTTGGCACTCAAAGCTTCCCCCATCGGTAGAGCATCCCGTCTTTGAGATAACAATATTCAATCCCTGTCCTTTCAGCCCCTTAGGACTGCAACTGCTGAAATGTCACCCTAAAGTCTTTGTCCTGGGCATATGTCTCTCTGTAAGCTTTCTTCGTGAAGGGATCGATCTAAGAGATAGTGGCCAAACAGGAAAACTTCCCCTGTGTGGGTGGCCTAGAAAACATGTCTGCCACCAAGTTTGCACTACCCTTCTTGTATTTAATCACTAGATGGAAGTGTTGAAGGAACCCCATTCATTTGTAGTGTCTTGCCTACTGTAATTTAGACTGTGCTTGCAAATACTGGAGAGGTTTGTGGTCAGTGTGCACAATAGTTTCTTTACCCAACAAATAATGCTTCCATTTTTTAATTTCCTAAACTAGTGCATACATTTCCTTATCATATACTGAATATCCTTTAACTACTAGAGTGAAAGTTTCATAATGATAACATACTGGTTTACCTCCTTGAAGCAACACCGCACCCATGGGATAATCACTCGCATTTGTCTCTACTTCAAAAGGTTGCTGCAAATTAGAAAGAGCAAGTACTGGAGCATGACTAATCTGGTATTTCAATAACTCAAAGGATTTGTCTTGTTCCTTACCCCAGTCAAAACCCTTACTCTTTGTGGCCACTGTGTGTAGAGGTGTTGCGATTGCAGAGAATCCCAAAATGAACTTCCACATGTAGTATATTGCTCCCAAAAAACTCCTAGTTTATGTGGCTCATGTTGGTGTTGGCCAATTAGTGATGGCTTCCACCTTATTTGGATCCACTCATAGCTCTCCTCCTCCAACCACGTGCCCAAGATAGACAAGTGACTATTTGTAAAATTCACATTTCTTCATATTACAAAACAGTTGTTTCTCCCTGAGAACTTGCAAGACTTGCTTCAAATGAGTTAGATGTTCTTCCCACGTGGCACTAAAAATCAAGATATCATCTAGGTATACAATGACACAAGAATCTATGAAATCCCACAATACATCATTCATCAATCTCATAAATGTGGCGGGTGCATTGCATAACCCAAAAGGAAGTACTAACCATTCATACAAACTTTGTTTTGTCTTGAAGGCAGTCTTCCATATATCCTTCTCCTTCATTCACACTTGGTGATAACCTGACTTGAGATCCAAATTCATGAAAATTTTGGCATGCTGAAGCTGGTCCAAGAGATCATCTATGCGGGGAAGTGGATATTTGTTCTTTATGGTGATATTTTTCAAAGCATGGCAGTCAATCGACATTCTCCAAGAACCATCCTTCTTTGGCACCATCACGATAGGTTAACTGCATGGTGAGGTGCTCGGACCTATCATCCCTTGGTCTATTAGTTCATGAAGTTGTTTCTTTACTTCAAAGTGACATGCGAGCATGAGAATCTACAAGTAGCCCTTCTTCGTACCCGACCTCCCGAGGTCATGCCGAGACAGCCGGTGGAAATGAAATATATGTGGATATAGACAAACTAGTTGGGCAATCTTATATCCTCAACACACAATAATGGGATCTGCGAGTCTAAGGCAAAGAAATCTCTCCTAACCTGAATTGGTGTAATGGATCGTTCAGATATAATAGCTTCTCGGAGGCTCCAATCAATGTCGAGCTCTACCAAGATCCTATCTATTGGCTGTTGGATACGTGGAAAGTGACCTGTAGGTGCTTCGTGTATATTTCTAGACAAGGTCATGGAAAATGGTAGTGAGAGGTGTAGTGGATTTATAAGAAACTATGGGTGGTTTTCTGGTCTAGCCCAGAAAATATTAGCTTGATTGGCTTCTATGTTTAATGTGGAAAATTGTGTTATGATATCTGGTGGGAGTGGTGAGGATCTAAATACCAGCGTGCGTAAACTGGTGTCAATACTTAATTGACTAGCAGGCCCGTTGGGTTGTGGGACCTGGGGATCACAACCATGAGTTCGTGGTTGTTGTGGACCTGTTATGGTCATGTGAAGAATCAATCTCTTATTCTGACTATCCAATAGTCATAAGCCTTTTCAGCTTCTATGTTTAATATCAGGAGTTGTGCGATCTTCTCAGAATACCTTACGGGTGTTCTGGTAACTTGTATACGTAAGCCTGTGTCTATGTCGATGAGAAGGTCTCCTGCGTTTGGCTGCGGAACTAATGGATCACAACCAAATATTTGTTCTCTTTCAGGTTCTTGTATGGTCATGCGGATATCCTATCAAGGCAATCTATAGTTGGGTTGACTTGACCAGAATGTGTATGCTTTGTCATCTTCAATATTCAATTGTCTCAATTGTTCACTAACTGCTTGTGGGTTTATTGTCATTTGAAAGACCTGAATCCTAAGCCCTTGATCTATATCCATTAATGTTGTGAAGAGATTTGGCTGAGGTACTACCGGTTCGAATACGTAATCCCTGGGCTCTCTGGGTCCAGTAATTGTCATGCAAGAGATAATCAACTTTAACTGAAACAAGTAAACTAACTATGAAAGATATATCTACACTATGCTTATATTCCTTTTATTTTTTTGTATTTTCAATGATGTATTTTTGAACGAAATTTAAAGAGAAGCTATTCTAATATATTCAGATAATGAACAATTAATCTAATAACAGAATTAAAACAAGCAAGTTAGCCTGATGTAGCTATTTGCCTGTGCACTTGTGAATTTATCCTAAATATTTAAATAACTAACTAATTTAATCGAAAGGCCTTCAATCTTACCTCAGAAGTGAGGAATAAATCACAGCTTCTCAGAAGCTATCATTCCCCACAGCTTCCCTGGTAACACTGAAAGCAAGCTTAACTGAAATAAAATGATTTGCTACTCTATTTGATATATTGTAACTACAACTTTGATAGTTCAAACCTGGAGTTTTACAGAATAGTGGTAAATCCAGTTGTGTCATGACTTGTCCCCTCAGTGTGATCTCTTTGTTCCTTCATGTTCTCATGAATCCAGAAAAAGTGGGAATGTGATAGCGGCAGCAGAAGGAGATACTCGAACAATGGCAGCTTGGATGTAAACTGAATAGAATGCAAGTAAGAGAGGGATAGTGCAAGTGAACAGAGCTTGACTATGTGATTCCTAGCAGGATTTATTGCAGGGATACAACGCAAATATACCGAGAATTCTAGAATCTATTTCTTGTGACAAAACAACAACCTACAACTCTAAGACTATCAAATGAATTCTAATCTAGAACTGAAACTATCTTATGCTAAGCTGACTGTGTAGGATAACAATGGAGCAAAATGAAAATGTGAAGATCGATGATTTCTAAATCAGAAAGGAAGAAAGGAGCCTTGAACTGAGAGGCTGAGAATTCATACAAAATCTAAACCTATTGAAACTTATGGAAGAACTTCAAAACACACTGAATAATAATTCATAGAGGGAGAGGGGCCATTTGCTTGTAAACAAGCTTGGTATTTATAGCATTTGGATTTACCAGAGGGTAAGTTTGAATTGAACTCTTTTATCATAAACAAAGAGAAATCACTATTTACCAGGCAGCTAAAACATAAATGCAAGCAAGAGTGGTTGAAGAATGCGAGTGCCACTTGAATTTTTCACGTTGACGAAAGCATCAGAAAGTTATGGAAAATGCGCACAGGACCACCGCCCTGTGCACAGGGCGGTGGTTACAGGACCGCCACCCTGTCCTGGGTGGCGGTATGGGACCGCCACCCAAGCAGGGTGGCGGTCCTGAAACTAAAGACCAAAATGCAAGAAAAGAGTGGAACGGGGTCAGAACAAAGCATGCGGAGGCTGGATAAGGCATTTTGGGATGTAAATGTATACTCAGTGAGATTTTCTGGATTCCGAACACCTTGCGAAGATTCTAAATCATCATTGGGGTTTATGTAACCTCTTTCCGGTAGTACAGTACCTACAATTTTGGGTACGTACATATTGCCCCCTCAGAGAAGCATTTTAGCCATGAAGGGGCATAAAATGGTGGGTCCGAGTATGGCGGTCCTGAAATGGGGAGTTAGAAGCTATACCTGACATACCCATGTGTCGCAATGTCACCATCCAGATTCCCGCTATCTATAAAATGAAAAGAGGACTCAAGTGCAGGATAGATAAAGAAATTGAAAAATAAACACTAAATTAAAATGAAATGAGGACTTACCATTTGTGCGGGGATGAGAACTTACCTTCATCGGTGCTCCAACTCTGTGAAAGAACATTCAAAACAAGTTAGAATATTATATATATATATATATATAATGAGCTCATTTTCTTATTCATTTACGTGTGTTGATTTGGCAAATTTTTGAGCTCTGGGACCCACGGTAACCATTTTTGACGAGAGTACAGTCAAAACATTCGTTGTGAGATCGTGATCATGCCTCCGAGAGCAGGACATCGACCTGCGAAGTCTCAGGTTAGTTTTTCTCAATTCATTGCTTTTAAACCTAAAATATAGAAATGTTGAAATATTTGTCTTGGGGGGGGGGGGGGGTATTTTCAAAAAATTTTAGTGTTAAATGAGTCTCTAGGGGGGGTGCCCATAGGGTAGGTTTTTATTTCAGTTAAAATGATGTATTTTGCTTGTTTTTAGGAATTTTTAGGGTTAATGGGCACACGCCGAATCGGCACAGGACCGCCACCCTGCACAGAGTGGTGGTCACGGGACCATCGCCCAAGTAGGGTGGCGGTTACAGGACCACCACCCTTAGATGGCGGTGGTCACGGAACTGCCACTCTGCACAGGGCGGCGGTTCAGGACAGAAGGTGAAAATAGATGCCTTAGTCAAATGTTTTTGCATTTTTGATATTTTCCTATGTTTTTGATGAGTTTATCTATTGGATTATGTTGCTAACTTGCTCTTTTTCTATGTTTTGGGTGGATGCAGAAGGAGGAGTATATTAGATGGAGCAGAGAGAGGGAGTGTGATTGGCTCCCGGCAGTGTTGGATATGTTGACCCAGGTAGAGAGAGACACTTTGTAGAGGGCCGTATTTTGAGGATCTCTTCGGTCCCTCATGTTGCTCCTGCTAGTCACATATTGTGTGACTTGTTTTCATATTGGGATGTGGATCAGAACACTTTCTGATTTCTAGGTGTTAGGGGTGAGTGGACTATCACCCTAGAGGACGTCTATCGCATACTGGGGGTTCTGATTCTTGGGAGGTGGCTGTCTCTTAAGACAGCAGGATCCAGATCTCAGATGGTTCAGTGGGCCACCTATATGGGAGATGTTGTTGTCTCCCTTGGCTTGAAGAAGGGGGTGAAGGTCCGATCCATTGCTGCTTCTCCTATCCCTATGATCCGCAAGGCTATTATGGGTATCTTGGCCTCGCGGTTGATTGGGGATAAGGGAGGGGATACTCTCTTATACTGTTGGGCTCCCATTATTGCACAGATTGAGGCCCATGGCCATACTTACACTTGGGGAGCAGATATTCTTGGGACCACATACCATGACTTATACAGGGTGGTCAGGTTACAGGGGTAGTCCTTGAGTCACCCCACTCTAGTTATGAGTTGGGTGTATGAGCGCATCATCCCCTATGGAAGGGGTGTACTAGTAGAGGATCTGGGGGCTGTTAGAGTAGTGAGGTGGATGGGGATGACAGTGCTCAGGATGCCACATCAGCCAGTGGCTTCATTGACTACCGTAGATATGGAGGCCACTCCTTATCAGGCCATGGCAGGAGTATGGGGAGAGGAGACACTTACATTGATCACCTGCTCTACTACAGGTCAGTTAGTAGACAGGGTAGAGAGGGTGGAGGTCCACCCATTTGACCGAGTCCCTCAGTAGTTTGGTCTTTCCCTATGTTGACATGCTTCCTCCAGGGGGTAGTATACAGGACTATTCGTGAGGCCCAGGGAGGTCCTAGAGGAGATCAGGGTTGGACCACAGTTACTCCTGGAGTTCCTATCAGCGGTTAGGTGGGTGGTTTGGGCCCGAGGGGCAGCTAGTGCTCCTCAAGCACCTTTACTTCAGATCAGGAGCTGCTCCTACTTTCAGTGGGGGGGAGGATGAGCCCGTTGATGTGGACTCAGACTCTGAGGAGTTCACAGGAGGGGAGACAGAGGAGGAGATGATGGGGAGGTGAGACTGGTGGGATGACCGAGGAGGATGAGAGTGATTCTGAGTGGCATGACACTCAGGATATCTTGAGGGCTGAGAGGGAGGAGGTGAGTGTAGAGAAGGTGACTCTGATCTCAGAGGAGTTGCCTTCTTAGGACTTAGGGGGAGATGATGAGTCCGTGGCAGGATGTCATTTCTTTCCAGATTTGGGGAGGTTCCGCAGTCCACAGCAGCATCTGTAGCAGGCACAAGATCCTAGGGACCCTACCTGGATGCCTGGAGATCTGAGTGAGTTACTACTCTTTTCTCGACCTTGTTAGTTAGAAATATTAGTTGATATTTTCATTTTTGTTGTTTCATTTGTTTTTGACCTTGTTCTTAGTGATTTTCTAACTTGTTATTTCTCTTTTTTATTTGCAGCGACTGCTAAGGGATGGCGAGACTTGATTCACCAAGTGTGTGTGGACACCCTGTTGCTCCCCTCAGAGAGTACTCAAGGCAAGCTTACTGAGGACGTTGGAGAGCCCTCAGTAGCTGGCCGACATACTGATGTGTTTGCCCCTATCTGGAAGGTTACAAAGTTAGTGACTTCCCTTCATGCTGAGGTAGCTGGATATAGGACTGCTGAGCGTCTGATGAGGTGGAGTCATTCTCGTAGTGAGACCATAGCTAGTGGCTATGATCATGAGCACTCAGTTCATTCAGAGCGTCATCGTAGTAGGAGTCCTAGGCACGATCGTGCACCCTCTGAGGGATCCCACAGGGATTGAGAGGCCATTTGGTCTTTTTGTAGTGATTCTGCTAGATGTTTATATGGGTTGTTTTTGTATTTTTCGGGCTCATTGAGCGTTTTGACCATGCCTAGTGCATGATGGCATTGTATGTAGAACATGATTCCTATATATATATATATATATATCTTTTTGGATCTAGATCTTCTTTGTATCTAGAGTTTTTGTGATTTGTTTCCCATGTGTACACTAGATGTTTTTTAGAATCTTTGTTTTTATATGCTTTTCAGAATGTATGCAATGGATGACAAATGATAACAAATGTTGAACATAATGTTTCTCTTTTATTTGTTTTTGTAATGCTGATATGTGATGATGCAAACATATTGTAGTACTGAACTTTTGGCTTCTTTGGGAAATGTTTGTTGCTTCTTCTTGTTTTGGAAAAATGTGATGAATATGTAGTGATAATGAGATGAACTTGCCCCACTCCTAACTCCATGCAACTAGTAAGATGTGAGGGCTCAACACCAAGAGTTGGGAAGGGCACAAATTGTATGAGTTTGAATGAATGAAAATGATGAGAGAAAGACAAGGTTTTGACAGAAATCAAATTTAGACCTCCGTACTTACTCTTACTCAAAACTACTACATAGTTCAGAATGTAACTTACTTTCCAGTTTATCTAGACTTAGATCCATGGATGGCAACTTGGTTGAAAAAATCTGGTTTTGAGGATTTGATCTCTTTGGAATTTGGACACTTAATTTCACTTAATACACTTTGCTTTAAAATATTAATATTCACTAATTTGCGTGAATGGACCCCCTACACCCTGCTCCATGCTACTAGTAAGAAGTATGGGCTTACCACCGAAGGCAGGACATAGGCGAGTAAGGGCACTTCTTTCCTTTCTCAACCTCACATCACTAGTAAGAGATGTGGGCTCATCACCGAAGGTTGGTGGGGCAAAGAAGTGTGTAAAAATAAAATATTCTATTTTGTTTAGTATTTTGATTTAATTTGACATTTCTGATTTGTGATTTTGGAGTATCCTTGTTTCAAAGAGATGTAAGAAGGATAGATGTGACACCAAGAAGCTTCTAGAACAGACCGTAGGTAAGAACAACTTAACCTAGTAGAAAAGAATGAGTATGACCAAGTATGCAGGCCTTGGTATGGTTTTTGTCAAGACTTTGTCTGTCGAATTGATGAAATGATTTTGGAACCATTTGATGATATTATGAAAATTGAAGAGATATGATTTGAATGCTTTTGCCAATATTTTTAGAAGCTTATAATAAATTTCTTAAGAATAAGTTCCTTGACCACAAAATTTACGAAATTTTCACTAATGAATGTAGGTAGATATAATATACAAATATGTTGATGACCTATGCGTAAAACCATTTAAGATGTAAGGAATTGAAAAGTTTACCACAAAATTTACGAAATGAGTGAACAAAATGAAACAACTAAGTGACAATGCAATGTAGGTAGATATAATATACAAATGGTGATGTTGATGACCTATGCGTAAAACCATTTAAGATGAAGGAATTGACAGTTTCATTGAATTCCTCACCTTCTAGTGTACACAAGAGATATGCACCATTTCTAGTCTTTCATGACTCGGTATGGGCCCAACCACTTGGGCCGGAATTTCCTTCCTTCACCGGTTTTCTTATCAATCCGGTTGTCTAGTCTTAGAACTAGATCTCCCTCGTATATTTCTCATTCGTAGACCTTTTTGTTATATTGCCGCACATCCAGTCAACATAGGCTCTATGTGCCGTTGTTTGGCATTTAGCCTGGCCTCATCAAGGCTTTCTAGTTGAGAGAGGTGTGCCTCTCTATAGGCTTCTTCTCCCAAAATCCCTTGTAATGAGATGCGGAGACTAGGTATTTCGACCTCAAGCGGGAGAACTGCTTCTGCCCTGAATACTAATGAGAAAGGGGTTGCCCCTGTTGGTGTTCTTATTGAGGTTCGATGGGCCCACAAGGCCGGGTATAATTTTAAATGCCAATCCCGTTTGTTCTCCTTAACTGTTTTGAGGAGAATGGATTTTAATGTTTTGTTTGTGGCTTCAGCTTGTCCATTGGCTTGAGGGTAATAAAGAGAGGTCGTATGATGGTTTATCTTGAATTTACTACATAACTCATGGACCTCATCATTCTTAAAGGATGTGCCATTATCTGAGATAATGACTTGCGGGACACCATACCTGTAAATGATTTGATTCAAAATGAACTTAGCGATTACAGAACCTGGTATGGTGGTGAGAGGCATGGCCTCTACCCATTTGGTAAAATATTATGTGGCCGTGATTATAAAATTATGGCCATTTTTTGACGAGGGAGAGAATTTCCCTATCAAATCTAGGCCCCACGTGGAAAAGGGCAACTCTGAATTTCCCTAACCATTTATCAAGCAACTCTGCATCTACTTGTCCTTCAAAGCTTTTAATCTAAACTTTCGTTTCAACTTTAAAGGAGTATGATTGGATTTTACCTTTTCTCTTGTGTTATAAGTCTCTTCTTCATGTTATTCCCCATAACTTTCCTCATGTGGCTCCTTCCTATGCCAAAATTTACTGCTAATCCCCGAACCACTGAGTCCATGGAGTCTTGTTTGATAGAGGTTGTCTTCTGTAAATCAGCAAGATCTTCTTGCCTTCTAAACATCCTATCCATCGTGGTCTCCAACATCTTGATTATACGGACCAAGTTCTCTTCCTCCATTTGTCCCTGAATTCTCTGTTTCCACTTTTTTGAAGAAATTTCTGGATCGCAAGTAAAGCCTCTTCGCCTTTAGATCTTGTCACTATCATACAAATCCAAGAACAAATACCATAGTCCTGGATAATTGTTAGCTCACGATACCAAAATGATTTGTAAACTCTTCAACTTTAGAATTATCCACAGAATCACAATTAAACGTTGATGTTCTACTTTCTATCAGAAAATAACAAAGATAGCTAGTGAATGAATTATACTTGTTGTTAGAATCAACAATTTGTAGAAAGGAAAAGAATATAAACTCATACACCAACAATTTTTATCTTGGAAAACCTCTAGAGGAGAAAAAACCAGTCGGGAAGGGCTATTGCTCTTTCTTCCCATTTTTCTTGGCCAATTCAATAATAAGTATATAAATTACAATAAGTGTGGAAGAGAAGTAGATAATATCTCACACTTCCTCCCAGTTACTTGCTTGCTCGGTCTCAATTACTCCTTGCTTCTACAAATCACAATTCCAACACTAAGAGCTTCTTACTCACTTGCTTCATGCTTTGATACCTTTGTTCTCTTCCATAACATGCATTTATAGCCTTTCTCATGTTCTCATGTGCACTGGAGAATGGGAAAGGTCATGTAGAAGAAGAGACATGGACAGCCTTTGGAATTTTGGGATTTTCCGCATCATATTTTTTTCTGTCTGCTAGAGCCATTACTGCCGCCCAATGCAGACTGGCGGTCCCAAGACTACCACCCTGGTGGGGCGGTGGTTCTGTAACTACCTCCCTGCACAGGGCAAAAGTCATGTCACTAAACAGACAGAACCTTCGTGTATTTTTTTTTCTTCTTTGTGTTGGTTGATTTGATAAAGTAGAGTCATTTTGGATCCCTATGGATCACTCTTGGGGGCATTCACTTTCATATACTACAAGTGTTATTGTTTCATAGCACACTACTTTATTAGTTTATACACGCTTTGAAATACTTTTTATCTTTCTTACATGCTAACAAGTGCTTCATGTGCAACATTTGTTTTGCAGGACTATTTGTCACCATGGTTGTTTGTTACATTGTTTGTAATTGTTTTTCATAATATGTCATTGTTTGTGGGCTTTGTCATTTTCCTTGTGTGCACACTTGTATGCTTTTAGCTTTGTCAGCCTTGATTGTCTTGTGACATTAGGAGTGATGTCCCATGTTTGCAACCCACTTTTTGCGGTCTACATTGTCTTCTTACATGTTTTACCTTACACATTGTTTGGTTAGCTTACAACTTTGTCTTATATATGCATGTATGTTTTTGCTTATACTAACACTTGTTTTCCAGCCACTTGTTTGCATGTGCCTTGGTTTCTACCAAACACATCCCCTTACCACATGCAGGGCATGGTTTTAGTGGTCGGTCCTCCTTTGGGCCACATTCTCTTTCAACGATGTTGCATGCACCCCAAACGAGGGGGCATCATTTGGGTGAATCAGTCACCCCATATAGAGTATACATAACACAACACAATACCGATACAACATAGTTTCAATTTCAGACGAGGCTCATAATCAGCCTTGGGTCCTTAGTATAACGACCTTTCTTGGATGCCTAAAACTAGGGGGAAATACAACAGTCTTTCCTGGAGTGCTAGTAACCAGGGGAAAGTTACATAGTTATTCGACATGTCATAAAGGATTTTGACAGGGCAGATAGTCCTTTAGCACTGGGCATTCACACAACGGCTTTTATAGGGCATACCAATGGGAAGCAGTTAAAGGTTGGAGGACGATACCAGATAGTTTCTCCCTACATTTCTTACATTACATTGGCATGAGATCACCCGAAAAACTTGCGCACATTGACATCATCTATAGGATACTTTTTATGTTCTTTCCTCTTCATAGATCATATGCACATGTTCCTTTTTCATATTTTTAAGCATTTTCTTTTACATGCTTTTTATAAATATACATGCATATTTGAATACTAGATTGTCTTCTCTTTTGCAGGCCCATTCGTATGGGAAGCAGGCAGTCAACATCACCAACATCACACACATTGACACCAATAACAGGTACAACATTAACATTTACAATCACGTTCCCACCCTAGGTTCATTTTGATCGCCTTTTTACACTTTTGTATCTTTAGTCTCCATGCTCCATCTTTTTATCACTCCACGTTTTGTTTAGTCCCTCAACACACTTTCTACATCAATCTACATGGATATCAGGTATGCATCTTTATCTACTTATGTTACCGAGAATTATTCTCACCAACATAAAGTGGGAGCAAATGTAAACACAAAATCACACACTTTGGGTAATTATCTAGTCTCGATCACATACTACTATTCATATTGTTCCTAAGTAAGAAAAGTACTAATTAGCCCATGTCTTTGGCCACCTTTGCTTTATGGTTCTACTTTTAGTCTTGCACTCTTACTTGCTTAGTCTGTCTTTTCACTTTTCAACATTTGTCATTCTGGACACCAGTGCTCAGCTAGGATGCCAGCACCAGGCACCCCCATCCCCTTTAGGTGCCCTTGTCCTCTTTTTACTGTGGTCACACTTTTTGGGTCATTTGTAGCCGTTTGAGCATCTTATCTTTTTGGGAGTCCACCTTTTCAGGGTTAATTATGAAATTCAAGCGAAGGAATCAAATAAATATAAAGTTATTTCATCATAATAAGGGACCAAACACTAAGCATCTACTATCTCCACCTAAGGTTGCATCCATCAAAGGCATATACAGCTCCATTTACATCCATCTAGCTCCATCAAAAGGGACAAAGGTTGGTTCATCTGCATCACACTTCATATATGGGGAGTCTATTATTTCCATACACACATTATTTACATTCTACATCTTGTTATTTTCTCGCTACTCACAAAGTGCAACACACATAAGAGCAACCTAGGGCACAATTCCACACACACACACACACATAACTACATTGGGTCTGACATGTAGTGCAATGCTCAGTTGTAAGTCCACCATTGTAGAGGTTGAGTACAATCTGACCCCTCATTTTCCATCTTTCTTTTTTAGGATTTGATGTCTGTTTGAGGGTTTTGCAGGTGCTTTCTTCATTGCATGTTTACAATGACCTCAACGATCTTATAACGGCATACATACGAAAAAAATGTGAAAAAGTGCAAACCTCTTGTGACACCTCAGACGAGGTTTTCTGAGCATCTACATAGACCAAGCTTCCTAGAAATCATACAAAGGCGCACATAGACACCCCTATCCCTCTATAGGCACTCGAGTCCAATCAAATATATCAGATTTACATTTTTCTAGGATTTTGTATGACGGTCTTTTATCTCTATTCAGCCAGTCTCCATTGTGACATAGTACAATGACCTCTTTGAATCGGCTAAGGCTCTTCTAACCATATTTGTAATAAGGGTTTCATATTTTTATGGCTTAGTTACTTGGGTCAATTTATATATTTCATTGTTTCATTTATTTATTGCAAACTTGCATTAGATTATGCTATTATTTTATATTTTAGCATAATCATTTTGGTTAACCCGATCGATCAAACCCTTTCTTTTGAATATGTCTTCTCCTTATCAAGTCATGAGCCAATGATCTTATCCTTCTTTCGCACCAACTAAAGTCTTTGGTATAGTTACTACTGTTGTCGATTTCATGCAAGTTTGTACTCAACATCCACCTCACTTTATTACACCTAGGGCTGATCCTTACATCAATGTAGTAACTACTCGTTGCACTCGTCTTCCTCCGGCTCCACTCGCTTATCTTCCTCCACCTCTCACTTCCTCGGCTCTTTCTACTCCTCCTAAGGGCTATAATATCATTGAATAACTTAAAAATACACGAGCTAAAATGTCCCTATATGACTTATTGCATAATGCAGCAAACTTTCGTCAAACATTAGAAGCAACTATTCATGTCATCCATATAGAAAGTGATAACTTTGCGGTGGCCTTGACACACCTTATTCATTCTCTCAAAAAACTGCTACATGTTATATCATTCGCTCATGAGGACATATCACCTTTTTCTCAAAACAATCCATGTGTGCCCTTGCTTATTACTGTCATTATTAGCACCACTTGCATCAAACATGTACTTATTGATAATGGGTTGACTGTCAACCTATGTGCTCATTCCCTTCTCAAACAATTGGGTATTAATGATAAACTCATTTCTAAGAGTTCTGCTCTTATTCGGGGTTATGACTCTACTGCTCGCACATGTTTAGGGACTATTTCACTACATATTCGGGTCAGACCTAAGACCATTCTCACCAACTTATATGTTTTTGACGCGTCATTTCAATTCAATATGTTACTCAGTAGACCTTGGATCCACGCAATACAAGCGGTCCCATCTACTGTCCACCAATGTGTCAAATTCTTACACGATGGATATGAACCTATTATTACAGCTGATACAGAACCATTCAAATTCTGCCGCATAGACCTTATTAGTGCTATGCCTATTCCTCCCTTACAACCTATTCCATATAGTAGTATTGACACATACAACATTGGTCAATCTAGCACTTCACGGTCCTCTTCTCCCGCTCCAAGTATTCTGGATATTTCTACTCACATTATGACAATTATCGCACCCACCGTATCTACTCTGATAAGCGCTACTGCTCCACACCCTATGCAAATCCTAGTTATATACTCGACAAAGCTATACAACGTGATAATGCTAATATAGATGATTCTAAGGATTCTGGTGATGAAGTCTAACTTATTGATGAGCATTAGGACAACTTAATTTTACCCTTGTCGATGTAGATGACTCCTATTTAAATGACACATTTGTGGCTGATGGCCCGGGTGAATAAAAATTAAATACCCCTCCTTCTATGAATGCTATGATACTCTATTAGGGGTTTTTCAACACCTTAGAAATTGTTTAACCCTCCCCTGATTAGTCTACATCTCCACCGCCACCTTTCACATGCACACTATTGATCAACAACTCTTTTTGGCATCATATTCTAGTCGATCATACTTGTTCAGATACTATTTGCACACATGAAGGCTTAACTAGGCTTGGCTTGATGCTAACAAAATTTTACCGCCAATTCACACACCTCACCTTTACCATGGTTATTATCACATTATAGACACCTATGGTCTTTGTGTGTTATATTTGACAATCTTTGTATCATGTGCCCCTCACACTTCCCCACTAACACTTGGGTAATCTTGGATTGACTATATTGGTGGTACTTTAGACATCAAACACACTTCTATAATGTTCTTTATGCCATTCGGTAATGTTTCTATTGCTAATGATTCATATCCTGCTTATTATCAGAATCTTTCTCGTTGGTATGCACAAGGCTATCCTCCAGTACCCTTCGTTGATGAAGAGTACCCAATGAACATCTACACCCTATGCCGCAATGGATCTTTTTATGATCCACCTCATTCTATTGCTTATCATGTCTCTAGTACTAATCCAGTGGGTTTCTACCGCGACATAGATCATCTTTTAGACAATGTCACATGATCATATTCACCATGACACACTTGCGGGGGCATTATACTTTCTCCCCCCTCAATAACACATGTTTACATGTTCATCATAGCATAATCCAACATTCAGTAGCAATGCTCATGGTAACATTAACATTACTCGATAACGCACTCTTGCGCTTTGGTTAACACTTGACTATTGAGGGCATCCTATACACACGAACCTCACACATTGCACAATAGACACTATACATTGCGCATCTTCACATACCCTACATTTTTTATACACACACATCATCTTACATTTTACATCCTACATCTTACATCCCACATCTTACGTCTTACATCTATCATGAATCTACATATTTTATATCATCTTCCCATCTTGCATTACATTCTATACATCTTACATTACACACTACACATTACAGGTTTTACATATCACACTACATCTACTACACATATTGCACATTTTACTTGTCTACTTTTATGTGCAACACTCACTACCCTATGACACACTTTAGTCCCTCAGTCCATACTTGACTGCCAAGGGTATACAAATCAAATGGACCACATCACACTCACACATTCAACCATTCAATAATTTTCTCATACGACATTCCTAGATTAGTGATATACGCTATAGGATACATCATCACTTCCACTTGCATCATTTAGTGATATACACTTTAGGCTAATTCATCACTTCTTCTATTCATATTGTCATATACGCTTTAGGCTAAATCATCACACATTCTCGCACCTCGTCTCTATGTTGCATATCATCACTATACACTCACCACACCATGCTACATTCATCAACTTGCATACAACACATCATTCACACCATTTTCCGATGATGCACTCTCGTTTATGGTTCATTCTTGATTGTTTAGGGGGCATAAATAAATGAAACTTCCTCCACATAATTCCATTCACTCAGGGGGCACACTGCTCCTATCATTCTCTTTGTATTCCATTCCATCCATCCATATCATACTGCATATCTTGGTTGCATTTAATCTTGTTTGCAGTTACTCATACATGCTCACTTTATTACACATGCTAGATAGATATCTTGTATGTCAACATATTTATCGTACATACATGTGTGTTCACTTCATTTCTAGTTATGATCACTAACGCTACAAGTCCCTCACATGCAACATGGATACTTGGCACAGTACCTAGTACCAGTCTCATAGTGCCTCTTGGGGGCATCCACTTTCGTATACTACAAGGTTTATTGTTTCATAACATGCTACGTTATCAGTTTATACACGCTTTGAAATACTTTTAATCTTTCTAACATGCTAACGGGTGCTTCATGTGCAACATTTGTTTTGTAGAACTATTTGTCACTATGGTTATTTGTTACATTGCTTGTACTTTTTTTTTCATTGTATGTCATTGTTTGTGGGCTTTGTCGTTTGCCTTGTGTGCACACTTGTATGCTTTTAGCTTCGTTAGCCTTGATTGTCTTGCGACATCAGGAGTGATGTCCCATGTTTGCAACCTGATTTTTGCGGTCTACATTGTCTTCTTACATGTTTTTCCTTACACATTGTTTAGTTAGCTTACAACTTTGTCTTATATATGCATGTATGTCTTTTCTTGTACTAACACTTGTTTTCCAACCACTTGTTTGCATGTGCCTTGGTTTTTACCAAACACATCCCCTTACCACCTACAGGGCATGGTTTCAGTGGTCGGTCCTCCTTTGGGCCACATTATCCTTCAACGATGTTGCATGCACCCCAAACGAGGGGGCGTCATTTGGGTGAATCAGTCACCCCATATAGAGTATACATAGCACAACAAAAGACCGATACGACACAGTTTCAGTTTCAGATGGGGCTCATAATTAGCCTTGGGTCCTTACTATAACAACCTTTCTTGGATGCCTGAAACCAAGGGGCAATAGAACAGTATTTCCTAGAGTGCTAGTAACCAGGGGACAATTACACAGTTATTTGACATGTCATAGATGATTTTGACAGGGCAGATAGTCCTTTAGCACTGGGAATTCACACAATAGATTTTACAGGGCATACCAACGGGAAGCAGTTAAAGGTTGGAGGACAATACTAGACAGTTTCTCCATGCATTTCTTACATTACATTGGCATGAGATTTCCCGAAAAACTGGCACACATCGACATCATCTATAGGATCCTTTTTATGTTCTTTCCTCTTCACAGATTAGGTGCACATGTTCCTTTTTCATATTTTTTTAGCATTTTCTTTTACATACTTCCTTACATGTTTTTTATACATATACATGCATATTTGACTACTTGATCGTCTTCTCTTTTGCAGGCACATTCGTATGGGAAGCAGACAGTCAACATCACCAACATCACACACATTGACACCAATAATAGGTACAAAATCAAAATTTACACACGCATTCCTGCCCCAGGTTCATTTTGATCACCTTTTAAAACTTTTGTATCTTAGTCTCCACGCTCCATCTTTTTATCACTCCATGCCTTGTTTAGTCCCTCGACACACTTTCTACATCAATCTACATGGATATCAGGTATGCATCTTTATCTACTTATGTTACCGAGAATCCTGCTAACCAACATAAAGTGGGAGCAAATGTAAACACAAAATCACGCACTTTGGGTAATTATCTAGTCTCGATCGCATACTACTATTCATATTGTTCCTAAGTAAGAAAAGTACTAATTAGTCCATGTCTTTGGCCACCTTTGGTTTATGCTTATACTTTCAGTCTTGCACTCTTACTTGCCCAGCCTGTCTTTTCACCTTTCGACATTTGTCATTCTGGACACCAATGCTCAGCCATGATGCCAGCGCTAGGCACCCTTGTCCTCTTTATACTTTGGTCACACTTTTTGGGTCCTTTGTAACCATTTGAGCATCTTATCTTTTTGGGTAGTCAGCCTTTTCAGGGTTAATTATGAAATTCAAGTGAAGGAATCATATAAATATAAAGTTATTTTATCATAATAAGGAACCAAACACTAAGCATCTACTGTCCCCACCTAAGGTTGCATCCATCGAAGGCATCTATAGCTCCATTTGCATCCATCTAGCTCCACCACAAGGGTCAAAGGTTGGTTCATCTGCATCATACTTCATAGGAGGGGAGTCTATTGTTTCCATGCAGACATTATTTACATTCTACATCTAGTTTAGGGAAAATTTCAAGGGTCCCTAAAAAAAAAGCCTTAGAAAATATTTGGTGAATATGTGAAAATTATATTTCACACAAATGACGAATATCTAGACATCACAACATCACAATTAAATGCTACCAGATGGTATATTTTTTATATGTCACCAGTTAGTAGCATATTTTATGCTACCGACCGACATCATATAGTATTTTGTCAGTTGGTATCATAAAAAATGCTACTGGCTGACAACATTTGTATGCTACTCGGCCGACATCATAATTATATGTTGTCGGTTGGTAGCATAAAATGTTGTTGGCAGGTAGAATTTTTTATGCTACCAACCGACATCATACTATATGATATTAGCCAATAGCATAAAAATTTGCTATTGACTGACTATATTTAGGAAAATTTTGTGAATTTCTATTTCATGGGAATGGCGAACTGACCCCTAAATTTAACTTGTACCCATAAATTTTTTCTGAACTAGTCCTAACTTGTACCCTAAATTTTTGCCAATTTCAAATTTCAAAAACCAGAATATTCATGAATTAACAAATATTCATCACTAAAAATTTCCCTGATCTTGTTACTTGTTTGCAACTCACAAAGTGCAACACACACAAGAACAACCTAGGGCATAATTTCGCACACACAGGACTACATTGGGTCTGAGATGTAGTGCAAAGCTCAGTTGTAAAACCACCATTGTGGTGGCTAAGGACAGTTTGACCCCTTATTTTACATCTTTCTTTTTTAGGATTTGATGTTTATTTGAGAGTTTTACAGGTGTTTTCTTCATTGCATATTTACAGCGACCTTGGCGATCTTACAACAACATATACATGACAAAAAGTGAACAAGTGTGAACCTCTTGTGACAGTTTAGAGGAGGTTTTCTGAGCATCTACACAGACCAGGGAACCCAAAAATCAAACCAATGCACCCATAGGTGCCCTTATCCCTCTCCAGGAGCCCCAGTCTCATCAAATCAATAGTATCTACATTTTTCTAAGCTTCTGTGTGACGGACTTCCATCTCTGTTTAGCCAGTCTCCATTGCAACATAGTACAATGACCTCGGCGATCTTACAATGACATACCACACGACAAAAGGTGAAAAAATGTGAACCTCTTGTGACACCGCAGAGGAGGTTTTCTGAGTATCTACACAAACGAGGGCACCCATGAATTAGACCAAGGTATCACTCTCCAGGCACCCTAGTCTAGTCAAATCAGTTGGATCTACATTTTTCCCAGCTTTTGTGCGACAGTCTTCCATCTTTGTCCAGTTTGTCTCCACTGCGACACAATACAATGCCCTATTCAAATCAACTAAGGTTCTTCTAACCCTCTTTGTAATTAGGGTTTCATATTTTTATTGCTTTGTTTCTTTGGTTAATTTCTATATTTCATTGTTTCATTTATTTACTGTAAACTTGCATTAGATTAGGCTATTATTTTACATTTTAGCATAATCAGGTGGTTACATTTACATTTATAGTTACACCCGTAATTATCCCACTGACATAATGTTATCACTAACAAATATATTCCTAACAGTACCCCCCTTAGTGTGAATATGGTAGAAAAACATTCACACGCTTAACTACAGTATGATGACCCCTATGAAACATGTCCTACAATATGACTGATGATCTTGTTCAAAAGAAATGCTTTCTCCTTCCATGGCTTTGAACATGGTCACCAAAAACCTTGATATGAACAAGCCCCATCAACTATCCACGTTGGGTTGTTTTCTAGATCCTTCCACAAACCCTTTCAAGATCCACTGACTTATTGTGGTGCTTTTATTCACCAATATGCTTGTACATCAGGGAAGTATATAGGAACCAAAACTTTCTTATTAAAAAATTGCACAATACAACATATACAGGAAAGAGATTTCACTTTACTTCCTATAAGAATTGCAATGTTCTTAATTACAACCACTATTCTCGATCGCTGCCACTCAATCTTGAACAACATAGGAAACTGCCACTAGCCACTAGAAGTTACCTTTGACATTAGTCATTTTGGGCGTAAAATGGAAATAGAACATTGGTGTTATGTTCCCCCCCTCAATGTGAAATTTCCACACACAAACACTGAGAAGAAAACTGTATCGAAGTACACACTACTGATCGGATCTTGCTAGTTAGATTTTGTTGCACATGGTCACCATTGCAAGTGAACGTATTCACAAGCAGACCATCTTCCAACGAAGTACGACAATTAGAGGATAACGTTAGTCAAAGGATCACCAACAGTCATCTTTGCTCCAACACAACTCTTTTTCCTGCATCGAGAACCACACAAAATAGGAACTCGGAAAAGAAACACACTGTAAAAATTGAAAGAAAATACTAACACCACAATAATGTCACCAAAATGCGGCCCCGTCATTGGCGACTGAAAAGAGGTCACTGATTGACCTCCAACCTCTCGTGCCTCCGTCCTCCAATGGCGTTGCTAACTTAGCTTGATTTGAATTTGAGGATCTTTGAACAATTCATCCCCATAAGATGGACGTCGTGTACAAGTGAAAATGCGTCCAATTATGTAAAAACTGAAAGAAAATACTAACACCACAATAATGTCACCACAACAAAATGCGGCCCTGTCATTGACAACTGATAAGAGGTCACTGATTGACCTCCAACCTCTTGTGCCTCCATCCTCCAATGGCATTGCTAACTCAGCTTGATTTGAATTTGAGGATCTTTGAACAATTCATTCCCCACAAGATGGACGTTGCGTACAAGTGAAAATGCATCCAATTATGTAAAAAATGAAAGAAAATACTAACACCACAATAATGTCACCGCAACAAAATGCGGCCCCCATCATTGGCGACTGACAAGAGGCCATTGATTGACCTCCAACCTCCTGTGCCTCCGTCCTCCAATGGCATTGCTAACTTAGCTTGATTTGAATTTGAGGATCTTTGAACAATTCATCCCCACAAGATGGACATCGTGTACAAGTGAAAATGCATCCAATTATGTAAAAAATGAAAGAAAATACTAACACCACAATAATGTCACCGCAACAAAATGCGGCCCCCGTCATTAGCGACTGACAAGAGGTCACTGATTGACCTCCAACCTTATGTGCCTCCGTCCTCCAATGGTGTTGCTAACTCAACTTAATTTGAATTTGAGGATCTTTGAACAATTCATGCCCACAAGATGGATGTCGTCTACAAGTGAAAATGCATCCAATTATGTAAAAACTGAAAGAAAATACTAATACCCGCAATAATGTCACCGCAACAAAATGCGGCCCCATCATTGGCGACTGACAAGAGGTCACTGATTGACCTCCAACCTCTCATGCCTCCGTCCTCCAATGGCGTTGCTAACTCAGCTTGATCTAAATTTGAGGATCTTTGAACAATTCATCCCCACAAGATGGATGTCGTGTACAAGTGAAAATGCATCCAATTATGTAAAAACTGAAAGAAAATACTAACACCACAATAATGTCACCATAACAAAATGCGGCCCCCGTCATTGGCGATTGACAAGAGGTCACTAATTGACCTCCAACCTCCCATGCCTCCATCCTCCAATGGCGTTGCTAACTCAGCTTGATCTGAATTTGAGTATCTTTGAACAATTCATCCCCACAAGATGGACGTGGTGTACAAGTGAAAATGTGTCCAATTATGTAAAAACTGAAAGAAAATACTAACACCAAAATAATGTCACCGCAACAAAATGCGGCCCCATCATTGGCGACTAACAAGAGGTCACTGATTTACCTCCAACCTCTCGTGCCTTCGTCCTCCAATGGCGTTGCTAACTCAACTTCATCTGACTTTGAGGATCTTTGAACAATTCATCCCCACAAGATGGACATCGTGTACAAGTGAAAATGTGTCTAATTATTGAAAAATGAGGAATATATATATATATATAACAAATTTTTGACTTTGAATCTCAAAATGACTTTTGAGAAAAAGAAAACAAATGATACTTGTGTTTTGAAGACATACAAAATGTTATATTTGAACAATAAACATTGCTAGACGCACTAAACTATTATAAGGACAATTAAAAATGACACTAATATTTGAAATAAAACATATAATACTTAAGTTAGAGATTAATTTTGATTTTGAAAAAACGACAAAACAAATATAAATGACTGTAATACTTATTTTGTAAAAAATGGAACTTAACAACTTATTTATCAACTAATTTCAAATAACAAAATATTATCTAATATACGAATGGAATGACAACGTTACACGTAGAAGGAATTATAACTGACCCAAACAATGTTATTGAAAACGAGACACGCCTAGACTTAAAAATGATAACCAATCTAAACTTATATGACCAATGACTTGACAGATATATGAGACCAATTTAAGATTTAAACTATTCTGACAAGACTGTGGCATGAGGATTTCAATAATTTTGCTAACTGTATTTCATAATAAATATTGATAGGTACGTCGAGCTTGTAAATGAGTGTGTCACCACTTCACTTGGAACAATTACGTTAAAATAATTGTAACACAAGTCACATAGATCGAGAGAGAAGAAAGGAAGATCTGAGTTAGAGAGATTTGGACTTATTTTTAATGTTGATAACCCTGTTGTTGATGCCACTTTCAAACACCTTTTATTATTGCTCCATTCAACATCCAAATCTTCTAGACAACATGAGTATATTTTTGAAAACTTGAAACACCACAAGATGATATGATTCAGATTTGACATTTGTGTGGAGATTAACAGTGTAGCCTTGAAAATGTGGTCGAGTCCTAAAGACGTTTTAAACGCTTTAGCAGCCAAGAATTATACTTCCTCTATATTATCTTACAATGAGTTGATGTAGTAGAGGGATCTGAGATCAACGCTTGAAGGTGGATCGACCTTTGTAGAAGACTGTGTGTTTATCTTGGCATGACGAATTCAAAATCTTTTCCAATTTGCTGCTTCACTTGGATTTGTAACTAAATGCGGAGGATCACGATGAGAATTGGACTCTGTGAGTCGAGCTAAAAAAAATTGTTGTGGTTGTTTATTAAACTCAACACGCGTACTCTCTTGAATGCAATGTTGTACTGCACCAGACAAGTACTAGATGCATATAAATCCTATTAACCAAATATCAGTATGTTAATCTTCTAAAATAATTAGTCTAAATTCTTCACAAGAATAATATATATCCATCAATAGGGGAGAAGTAAAATACATCTTCCCTTGCAAAGATATTATTCTTCCTGTTAGGAAATAAGGGATAAAATATGTGGAATAATCCCTCACATAATCGCAACAGTAGAAACTAATATGCAGAATTTTTTTTACAGATCTCAAATGAAAGTGCAAAATAAAATAACACAACACAAAGAGACAATATTTAACGTAGTTCACCCAATTTGGGCTATGTCCACAAAGAATCACTTGCTCATATTTTATTATAAGCCACCGCTCTCTCAATACAATACCCAGATCTGTTTGGAGCTATGCTCAACAAACTCTACAGAATTCACAGCCGAATTCAAAACACATCTGCAATGTTTTCATTATATCTACCATATGCACAAAACCATATAAATAGACAATTGCTTAAGCAGTTTTACAAAACCGTGGGTATCAAAACCATGGGCCAAAACCGTCCCATAAACCTATGTGTCAAAAAAACTTGCCCATATGAGAAAACCACGTTTCTCGATATATCGGGCACGTTTTAAGGCCAAAAAAAAACAAATGTGGAAAGTGTATAGTACTCTTAGTGTACAGTCTTCAACACTTTCTCACATGAAAACAGGCTCCACACCCTAACATTTCCATGGCGGGAAACAAACCAGACAATTAGAGGATTAACTTGCTCTGATACCAAATAAAGAAGACACCAATTTTGTATAGCAGAAACACAAAATTGCTTCGTTGTATTCACCATTCAACACCATACATATTTATAGGGAGGATGTTTCGTATTGAAAAGGAAACCTCCTATAACCACACTCCCTAAATAAGCGAGTTTGGTTTAACAACCAAACCTCACATAAACAATATAATAAACAACTTACAAGGGTGGTTACATTTACATTTATAGTTACACCCATAATTATCCCACCAACATTTATAGTTAACAAATATATACCTAACATAACAAGATGAATCACTTGATGTGTTTTTGAACATTGTGTTTTTCAACATGATTGTGTTTCAACATGTTAAAGCACATGGATGTGTGTCATTCAACATGTTGAAACACACAGTGTGTATTTCAACATTTTGGAAAAAACAACGTGACTACAAAAAACATACAAGTGTCAACTGAGATGATTGGAATAAGGTGTAGAAAAATTTAGATGGAACCAATTTCCTGCCCAAAGAAGACATATTTTTGGAGTTTTTTTGATGGCTTCAACTTTTACAATTATTATTTATAAACACATTTATTCCAATTGTTCTTTGCTTTGTCTTCATTTTTAAATTTTTCGTTTTATTTTGTAAGTGTTAAGAATTGATATGCAATGCAATGTTCCGACCGTAATGTTCCGATATGTTAAGAAAGATGTGTAATGTTTTGATTGTGGGTTTGTTGATTTCCGTTTGAGTTCTGATATGTATTTCACTGGGAATTTTTCATTGAGAAACCATTAAAGTTCATTGAAATGGAATGAAAAACACGGTAAAAAACCAAACCAATCAAGGTAAAGCATTTAGTGAAGAAATGGTCTACCTTTTGTTGCCTACTTTCTCCCACGCTGCACAGTTCCTTCTGTTGCTGCCTCCCCTTCCTTCTTTCTCCTTCTCTTTCTCTTTCTCCTTCCATTTGAGAAAGTTCCCAGTGTTGCTGCTCTTTCTCTGTGTTTCTATTTCTTTTGTTTCTTTCTCTTTCTGTTTGTCCAGAACAATGCATCATCTTATGGGGCCAAGGAGGAAGGAGATGTCTAGTTTTAGAGCAAGGGCGACCTGACTTAGGGGAAAATAAATTAAAAAAAGTGGGTAGTTGACAGACTTGTGTTGAGAGAGAAGGAAGAAATCAAGAAGTCTTGATTGTATACAGCAACAATTGAATAAAAAGTTGTGAAATACGAAGAATAAAGAGAATAAATGGAAAGATATAAATCTTCCAACACCGTTTGGGAAGAAACAAGAGATAGACAAGGGTAAAGAAGAGGAAGGAACATTCTGGTGGCCTCACAGACTAATATGTGAACTATTGACTACACCAACGACAACACCCTCAAGATCTTCATGTAGGGTGGCGAGAACTTCCATTTGGGGGAGAACAAAACAAAGCCGACTTATCACTGTTCATTGTGGGTTGGAGCTAAAACTATAGTTTATTAGGTTGATCTAGTTGTCTACACATTTCTTGATGTGCAATGTTTTTTGTTTGTAAAATTTCTGAATTCAAATGTTAAGTTGCAACTTACAATTTTAGCTTCAACTCACACTTTTAGCTTCCATTAGTTTACCAAATAAAATTAATGAAGGATGACGAGCACTGAACCATGCGTGAGACTGTTAATTCGTTAGGATAAAGAGCTTGACAAAGGATCCATCGTCTGACATAAATCTGCCACTGACATTACTCGCGGGAAAAGTCAAATTTCAATCCATTTTTTTGCTAACCGTCTTAACCTGGGCGAGCACTGCCACGTCATGTGTGCATGATACAAAATAAGGGCATGGTGTATTATGTCATTCCTCTTGAGGCATGTATGGGCGATGGTGCATTCTATCAGTATCTTGTTACAATATAGATAGATAGAAGAAGAAGAAGCAATTATTTTAATGTCCACTAGACTACCAAAGAATAGGCGTGGCGTTGTGCCTGCGTGACATCTAATGAAAGCAATGGTTGTATAGACGATGATCATTTGAGACAGAGTATACAATATAATAGGCTTAACTAGTCGCATGCCATGCTTAGCCCCGTTAAAACTTTAAATACCAAATCATTTGACCTATATTTCATATCCATATTCATTCTATTTTTAACTATTAAAGAAAGAAATTGATTTACACTTGTGATTTTCTCTGGAATACACTTTGCCTTTCAAGTTTCAACCGCGCTGTAAGTAACCGACGGCGACATTAATCCGGAAGCGACATAATTTGAATTCGTTACGCGACATTCTCTGCATCGTACCGGACCATACGAGGTAAATATCCCAACTCGACTGATCCTGCCGTTACGTGACGGAACACTCCATTCCCGTCTCTTAACGTCGCGCCATTATTTTTTCTTCACAAATTTTACCTGTATACGATCAACGCCATGCGCCATAGCTCTCTCCTAGCGGGCGTCATCTTCTCCTGTTTTGTTTCTCCACTCTCTCGACAGAAAGCCTTTCAAAAAACGAAAAGCAGCCCGGTTTAATAACCCGCACAAAATTTTCATTCTTTGTTTCTGTGCAATCGAGGTACGGGGTTCGAATCCAGGGCAAGATGAGTGTCATAGACATCCTAGCCCGCGTGGACGCCATCTGCAACAAATACGACAAATACGACATAGAAAAACATAGAGCGCAGCAAAATTCAGGAACCGACGCCTTCTCCAGGCTTTACTACGTCGTCGATGCCGATGCCGAGGAGGCTCTCAAAGTCTGTCACTGAACGATCCTTATGTTTCCTGACTTGAATTTTGCCATTTCGAAAAAAAAATTTCACTTTGATTTAGCCAATTTTTCAGTTGGTCGCCTTACTTGTTTGTTCGGGGTTTCAGAAAGCAAATGATGCTGCTAATGAGAAAAATAGAGCGGCTGTTGTGGCGATAAATGCTGAAATACGAAGGTTGAAAGCCAGATTACGGGAAGAAATACCCAAATTGCAGAGGCTTGCTCAGAAAAAGGTCAGGATCTTACATAAATCTGGTTCATTTTTCTCTGATCTTTATTTTTTGTATTTCTCTGATAGTTATTAGTCATTTTGCCGTTTTCAAAATTAATGATGAATTACTGCTTAAGTGCTGAAGTGACGTGTTCCTCTGGTTTTGCCGTCTACAATGAATAATTTTCTGTATATTTTGGCGGTGTAAAGAGAATGATTATGTTCCTTTAATGGTGTTACCTATTTTTGGTAGATGTTTTTAATTTCACCTGTTGGAAATTAATGGGTACAGTACCGTTAAAATGATGCATTACTCTTGTTTTCGGGTCAAATGGGAGTGGGGCCGCCATTATTTTCTCTGCGGGTGTTGGAGAGAAAAATATGGAGCTATAATAGTACGATGAAACTCAAAGTTTCTCAGTCAGTTGCAGATATTTTTCAGGTCTCTATAAATAAATTTTGCAGTTGATTTATTTTCTAAAATCTCACCATAGGCATCCTTCCACTTAGCATATACTTCCTAGATTTTCTGAGTGGGAGCTGCAAAGGTGTAGTCTCCTCTCTTCAGCGGGGGCTCAAACTCTACTCCTACAAACCAGCCTGCTCCACTTTTTACCGTGAATATTCTCTTTATTCCTGTAGCCAATTTAAAGACCTGTATGTGTGAAAAATAGGAGCTGCAGCCTCCTCCATGAGACTCCATCTTTATAAATACTTATTTTGGCCATTTACTTTGAAAGTCTGCATTAATACTGTCCAAAGAGTAAATTGATGATTATGTTATTTTAATATGGCTGTCTTGATAGAAGATTATAATTTTGTGGACAGGAGAATAAAGGGTTTACAAAGTATTTTATGTTAAGAGGATGGTTTTCACGAGCAATTTAAGTAGATTATTTATTTTTGTGGGATTCTTACTCGTGTGGTTTATATTCATTACTCAAATGACCTCCCTCAGTAGCCAATGACATTTTTTCTCGTATATTTGATAACAATTACAAGGCAAGAGGACCCACTTTAGCACACAAGCACCATAAGCATTTTTTAGTAGGAGGGAGGAATGTCAAATATAATTCGGCACTTTGGGCTTTTCACCCTCTATATTCTTCCCCACTGGCAAACTTTTGGTAAGTGTAGTGCTTGATAAATCACCCTTGTCTTACAATTATTATCAATGTGGGATTGACCCAATTACAACCCAATCATGCATTTTATATAAATTTGATGGTTTTCACTAACAATTTAATTAGATTAACGTCATTAGAATAATGACTACTCGTGGAGGTCATTTGAATAATGACTACAAACCACACGAGTAAAAATTCCACAAAAATAAATAATCTTTATATTGTAAAGGTGATGCATTACTCTGGTTTTGCAGTCTAATATGTATAATTGCTATTTTTCTGTTTTTCGTTAGAAGTTTTTGTTGCTTATTGTCCAACAAGTAAATTTACGGCTGTGTCACTTCAAATCTGAACATAAATTTCTTCACATTGCATTTCTGTCTTCGATATGAATTTCATGTATTTCTCTGATTTTTTGTTTGTTATTTTGGTGTAAAATAAAGGGTAAATTATTGTTAAAGTGATGCACTGCTCTGGTTTTGTGGTCCATTATGTATAATAATTCTTTTTCTCGATGTTTATGACAGCTTTTTTTATTAATTATTTTTGAAAGAGTAAATTAACAGTCAGCTTGCTTCAAATTTGAACATAAATCTTGATATAAGGGTTGTTTGGCACCGTGTTCCTTTTTGCCTTTGATATAAATTGTCTATGTTTCTCTGATTGCATTACTCTGACTACTTGCTTGTAATTTTCCTGTTTGCAAAATAATGGGTGAATTATTGGAAAAGTCATGCATTGCTTTGGTTTTCTGTCAATTATGTATAATTGCTAGTATTTTTGCTTTCTACACCAGAAATTTTCATTAATTGATGTTGAAGAGTAAATTTAGAGTTAGCTTACTTCAAATTTGAACATAATCTTTGTAATAAGGGCTGTTTTATGCTGCATTCCTTTATATTTGGTTTAAATTGTCTGTATTTCTCCGATTAGTGCTAGTAATTTTGCCGTTTCTGAAAATAAGGTAAGTTAACGTCGAAGTGATACATTGCTGAGGTTTTGTGTTCTGTTATGTATAATTGTTTTTTTTTTCCCCGTTTACAGCAAAATTCTTCGTTAACTACTCTTGAAAGTGTAAGTTTATGGTCTGTTCACTTTGATTTGAACATTAATTTTGTATGGTCTGTTCACTTTGATTTGAACATTAATTTTGTATTAAGTACCATTTTATAATGTGTTTCTTTTTCTCTTATTTAAATTGTCTGTAAATCTCTAATTGAAAGTGTAAGTTTATGGTCTGTTCACTTTAATTTGAACTTTAATTTTGTATTAAGTACCATTTTATAATGTGTTTCTTTTTCTCTTATTTAAATTGTCTGTAAATCTCTAATTACTCTCAATTTGTTGGCTATCATTTGTAGTTACTTGTAATTTTAACAAAATGACTCGGGCAAGGGTAAATTGACGATCATAGTACTTTGATTCTGTTGACTATTTCTTGTGCTTGCTTTTAATCTAATCGATTGCAAAATAAAGGGTAAATAGCTGCTAAAATGGTGTACTACTCTGGTTTGTGGTCTATCATGGATAGCTGCTCGTATTTTTTGTTGTTTAGACCAAAAGTTTCTGCTGATTACTATCCAAAGAGTAATTTGATGAGTATATTATGTGGACTCTATTGTCTATCTTTTGTAGTAATTTTTCAATTTTACTGATTGCTCAAGTAATAGGATAAGCCTCATTTACGATGATCCATTAACCCTGGTATTTGGACCTATATTTGATATTGCTTATACTTTCACCTCTTTTGGTATATATTATTGGATGCATTCCCTTGCTTTCTTTCATCTTTGTATAAATTGTCTGTATTTCCCGATTAGTGCTTAGTAACTTTTGCCGTTTCTGAAAATAAACGGGTAAGGGTAACGTCGAGTTGATACATTGCTGAGGTTTTGTGTTTGTTATGTATAATGTTTTTTTTTTCCCCGCCTTTACAGCAAATTCTCGTTAACTACTCTTGAAAGTGTAAGTTTATGGTCTGTTCCACTTTGATTGGGAACATTAATTTTGTATGGTCTGTTCACTTTGATTTTGACCATTAATTTGTTGGTCTGGTCACTTTGATTTGAACATTAATTTTTGTATTAAGTACCATTTTATAATGTGTTTCTTTTTCTCTTATTTAAATTGTCTGTAAATCTCTAATTGAAAGTGTAAGTTTATGGTCTGTTCACTTTAATTTGAACTTTAATTTTGTATTAAGTACCATTTTATAATGTGTTTCTTTTTCTCTTATTTAAATTGTCTGTAAATCTCTAATTACTCTCAATTTGTTGGCTATCATTTGTAGTTACTTGTAATTTTAACAAAATGACTCGGGCAAGGGTAAATTGACGATCATAGTACTTTGATTCTGTTGACTATTTCTTGTGCTTGCTTTTAATCTAATCGATTGCAAAATAAAGGGTAAATAGCTGCTAAAATGGTGTACTACTCTGGTTTGTGGTCTATCATGGATAGCTGCTCGTATTTTTGTTGTTTAGACCAAAAGTTTCTGCTGATTACTATCCAAAGAGTAATTTGATGAGTATATTATGTGGACTCTATTGTCTATCTTTTGTAGTAATTTTTCAATTTTACTGATTGCTCAGTATAGGATAAGCTACAGTTAAGATGATCCATTACCCTGGATTTGGACCTATTTTGATACTTGCTTATATTTTCACCTCTTTTGAGTATATATGATTGGATGCATTACACTGCATTTCTTTCATCTTTGATATAAATTGTCTGTATTTTTGTCATTACATTTTTCTGATTTTTTTGTCTATTGTAGTAGTTTACTTGTAGCTGCAAAATAAAGGGCAATTTGCTGTTAAATGTTGCATTAATCTGGTTTTGAGGTCTATCTTACCATATTCTTCCCATTTATAACAAAAGTCTCCATTAATACTTTCCAAGGAGCAAAATGGTGATTATCACTTTGATTCTGTTGTCCACATCAGTAGAAGTGTTTAGTTTCACTGATTGCAGAGTAAATTGTAAATTCTTGTTAAAGTGATGCATTATTCTGGTTTTGTGGTTTACTGTTGAAAGTGTAAATTTATGATTGACTTACCTTTAAAATTGAACTGAAATTTCGGAACTTTACTCCGCGTCACAGTACCTTTTTTATTAGTGGCATTTGTTTATAATTTTGCCAGACATAGCCAAAAATTTCTTTTTTGCTGCCATAAGAAAATAAAAAATATCTGTTAATTTTTACTAGGATAGTAAAATACCGCCTGATTATCAAAGTTATTGCCACAACGACAAAGTTTGGATTGGAGTTTGAGAAATAACTTTTTTTGGCTTGGCAAAACTTGGCTGGGGTTGTTGACCACTTCTTGCATTGAGGGGAAATTTGAACTTGGGTCTCACTCTTACAACCGTCTCTCACTACCATTGTACCACAACCCCTTGGACAGATTCTAAGGAACAAATTAAAATACACAATTCCATAGACTTATAGCTGAGAATTACATTTAGGAAAACTTTAATTTGGGGCTGTGCTGCACCGTCAAATTGCTTAAGTTTTGAAGTTAATGTTTTTGAATATAAGCTTTGTTGATTCCAACTTTTTAAAGCATGACTAAGGGCTGCTTTGCTCAGGATTATAGATCACCTTTTAGCAAAATAACTAAAGATGCAGACCAAGATATAAAATAAACAATCTGGATAAGTGCCTTAAAAATTGTTTGAAAACCACAACATGCAAGTATGGTAGAGCAGATTTATGAGTTAGACAACACCGCACAAAAGGCTGTCCTAATTTATATTAGGTCAGCCTCAGACAAACATGTTTTTTATGTGAAACTAATTAAGTGAACTTGCAGTAGCTCATTTCACTTATCCACCTTTCTCTCGAAGCAGGTTTGTTTGGACATCTTGTTTGGACATGTTTGAGTTTTTTTTAGTTTGAACTACTTTGGTTTAACATTATAAAATGCTCAATAAATTTCTGTGCGAAACCAAAGTTTCATGGACATTTTGATTTCAACGGTTGTCCATCAACGAATGGGCAATAAAGAGGAAACCAAATTCATCTTGAGTCAAGCCCCAAAACAAATTAGCTGCAGAGCATCACCAAAAGATGTTACCAGCTGTTTCCTCTCTCCCACATAAGATGCCTGTAGAATTTGTTATGTCGAGCATGCCACTGTTGGGATTTCTAGATTCCATATATCTCCCCAACAAAACAATCATATCCTTGCTAAATGCTTGCTTCCAAAGGAGGGTAACAACCTAAGATATCCCTGCGACAGGTTGGTTGAAATAGGCCATGAAGCTAGGTCCCAAATGTAGTAAGTCCGAGACTGTTCTCCAGGAAATCTAAATTCTCCTAAAACATGCAGACCCATTAACCATAAAGGCTTTAGCGTTGTCAACAAAATCACATAACTGAAATGAGTCCTTCATTTTTTGTACATTTTGTGCAGTAAGAAGGCATTGTGCGAGGAGAACCTGCCAAGGGGCCTTATCCTCAACCGCTCTAGCAATCCACCTACCTGCCAAAGCCATCTCTTGAGCTTTGATAGTGGGAATTCCAACCCTTGATCTTTCAGAAGAGTACAAAAACCCCATGCTACTTAGGTGATTCCCTTCTTCCTTGTTTATGTTATGAGTGAAACTAAATTCTGAAATTCTGAAACTCTAGTTTTGGAAAAGAATTTTCCTAAAAAACCGATATTATTTTGAAGAGTTGAGAATAAAATTCATTTTAATGGCAGAGTAAAGATACTGAAACTTTGATTTGATTACAACCAATAATCGAAACAGCCCAAGCTTGCCACTCATGAGCTCCTCCCAATGTTGAATACAACCAATCTTCTCTTATGTGCGACATTGGATAATTTCCTTCAAAATAATTATGTTCTTATTACAATGTCTTTCCATATTTATAGGAAAGCAAACCTTCTCTAAGAATAACTAACCATTTTTATTATGAAGCAACCTAAAAATCTATAACCTTTGCTTTCTCGCAAAGCAATCTAGAAATAACTAATCTTTGCTTAATCGATATGCAATCTAAAAATTCCTACTACAAATCTATATATAGCCTTTGCCTAGCTTTTTTTGTTCCAATTCTCTAAAATAAACTAAACCCTATCTCTGAAGTTTTAACAATGCAACTAAACTAGAAAAAATCCTATCTTTATCCTCTATTTGCATGGATATTATCTCTAATATCCTTTACCTTTTTGAATTTTCTCATGACGTGTCCACCTCATTACAATTCTGCGGTGCTTAAATTGATTGGTCCCGATCAAGTAAACAATAAAGGGTGTTGGTGATGAAGTATGTTAGGAACATCCCACGAAGCATCCTCTATAGTAAGATCTTTCCATTATACCAAATATTTTTTAAGGTCATGGTTCCTTAACCTTCTATCTTTGGTAGGCAAGATGCCCTCGCGTAGTAAAATCAACGATGCAAGAGTATTTGGGTTCACGCACGATCTTACATCAACGAAAAATATGATAGAGTAGAAGCTAATAAGCCGAGTCCAACTATTTGTAGTTTGTTTCGGCATCAAAGTGTTTTTGCATCAGTATCGTATGTGCACACATTTTATGTTGTTCTTTTGGGCAGGTCTGTTATGTGTTAACATAAGTGATGTAATTGTACATGTTTGTGTATGTGACAGTATTGCCAAAATGCCTATCAATGAAGATCCACGGTATCGTTTTGAACCCAAACACACCATTCTAGAGATGGCATAACCATTTGCATTTATTGGTGCTAGAACTGGAAAACTCTTCGAAGCACCGGGCAGCATTACAAGTAGGCATTTCTGAGAAGCTCGTGTTATGAGGTAAAGAATCATCTTGATAGCATGCGAGCCTAAATATGAAACCGTGAGGTCTTTGGACTTCCACGGGAAGAATATTTTGACTCGTTATGGTGTCTCACACCGTGACACAGCAAGGTTATTTTATGGCACGATGGGCAGGGATCAGTAAAGTAGTCGTATTGGGATCAGGCGGGATCATTAAAGTAGCCTTATTAGCATCATAAGTGCAGGGCAACGAAGGTTAATTAACTTTCATAATTATATCCATTGGGCCAACTTGCGTTGCATCAAGTTAAGCTGATGTTATGGGTTCCATTGGACCCTTATTTTCTATCTTAATGTTTGTAATACATTTAATTGCTTATAGGGTAGGATGCCTCAAGGGTTACATTGTAACTTGTAAGTCAATTGATTGTGTCTACATGAACACGTCATGCTACATTTGTAGAGGGGGAGTTCAATCCAGGACGGGTTTAAAAAGGATTTAGTTCAATATCCGTTTTGTTTTTTAGAATTTGAGTTCTAGATTGTAAATCTCGTAGATTAACGACCTAGAAGTGGTTACAAGGAGAACTGCAATAAGATCTCTGCCCATAGTTTGGAGGAATGTTTAAAGGGAGATTGAATCATTGAGGCAACACTATGCGGCGTTGAGTGTCTTGCATTTCAAGCATTGTGTTGTTCTATGACTAAATCATTGGTGATTGATCTTAGAGTGTGCAACCTATTGGTGCATTGAATGAATACATTGTGGTTATTAATTGTCAATTGTTGTTGATATTTTGTTTTGTGATTCTATGTAAACACTACACGGTCCCAGGACATCCTTTCATCAAGGACCCCTTACTGTGAAGTTGCATCATTTTGTATCAAAGCGACGTACAACTCTAGGATTGAAGATTTGAAGTTCTCCATCATTGGCAAGATAGGTAGAGAACAATTAAAGTAAAGAATGAATACCGAATCTGCACAGTAGGCTTGCAAGGAGGGTGCAATAGTATGATCAAAGTTTGTGAAAACAAGGTGCTCGCCTATAAGAGTAGAGCGTAAGGGTGGGCATGCTAGTTAACAATATTGCCAGAAGAATAGATTGACATTATGGAATTTGTTCTGGAACAATGAAGATCAGACTGAACTGCAGGGGAAGAACATCGTAGAAGAGAATACATCACAAAAAAATGATGTGAGAGATGTAGGAGAAGAAACACCAAAAGCGATCAAGGGTGGACGTGGATGAAGCAGTTCTAGTGCACAAGGATCATTTGGATAATGGTGAAGCGAGATTATTGAAAGCTATGTCAAAAACTGATAGAGTGTGTATGGACAAAAGTTCCTTACTTTTTAGGGACAGTAAACGTCAAAAGAGCTTAATGATTGGCTCACAAAAATGGAATAAGAATTATTTGACATTTGATGAAGTTGTGGTAAGAATGCAAACAGTGAAGATCGCACAAGACTAAATTAACAAGTCATGTTGCGTTGTAGTGGAAAAAAAGTTCAATTGGAGTGCAGACATAGAAAGAGTAAAGGCAAGATTACTCGATGGGAGCAGATGGTTGCGAAATTGAAGGGAAATCTTTTACGTGGTGATTATGAGTTAGTTTTGTTGAGAAGGTTGCAAAACTTGCGACATAATGATTTGAGTGTGAAGTAATACAATGAGGAATTCCTTTAAGACCACAATTTGCGCTGTTCCTACTGAAATGGATCAGGAAAATATAGCGTGGTACGTTCACAGACAAAGTTTTGTGTGACATCTCACCGATGGATGCATGTCATGTCTTGCTCAGAAGACCTTGCAAATTTGATTGGGAGCTGTTTTACGATGGAAGAGCTAATACAACGCAAGTGCATAAGGATGGACAAAATTTCATTTTGAAATTGTTGAAGGGAGAAGGAAAAGTAGCAGACCAAGAGAATTGGTTTAGCGCAAAAGGGAGAAAAACATGTAGAATATTAGAGATGAAGCATGTGTGATATTGTGATGATAATTGCATGAAGAAGAGTGAATGAGGCACACGCGCAAAACCCTTTTGAGCATAGCGTAGAGGAAAGAACAAGTGAGTGAAGAGTATGTGGTGTTGCAGAGAGCACACACAAACCAGAGGTATCTCAGAGAGAAGGCAATGCATGTAGACATTGTAATGTCCCCAAATGGACATATATTGCCCTAAATAGATTTTAGGCAAACCCCAACACCAAGTATAGATTTAACAAGGAGAAAACAATTAATTGCAGTGCAGATCAGAATTATTTATGGGAAATGCAACTAGGGTTATATAGGAAACCCATAAAAACCAGCCTTAAAACTTAACTCTTTCCACTCAAGACTGAAATACAGATTTTTCCAGGCCAAAATCTGAAAGAATATGCAAATTTATAATGCAAAAATAGATCTGAATTTATTTAATAAATCTGCAGAAATTAAATACCAGATCGGAGCTGCACAAGGCTGTTTTTTTAATTGATAAAAATCTGCAAATACCCACTCTGCAAATACAGTTGAAACTGAGGATTTGGAACCCCAGAATTACGCCAAAAATGTAGAGAATATGACTGAAATTTTAGCTTCACCCAGCAGGTACAAATCTGAATTTTTATAGCCTCCAACTATGCCAAAATCTGCCTACAACTGGGTCGCTCTAGCTTGTAAGAAATAAGGAGTAACGGCTGCAATTTTATTCTTCAAACCCTTGATATAAATATCTGCAAAATACCTTCACAACTGCTGAAAATAGCTCTGAAAACTAGTATAAATCTGTGCAAGCACCATGGATTCCCCTTAGTAGAGATCCCTCACAATACGCCATGAAGGTTTTTGTCCTCTAGAGGTAATTCCTAAGGGTTTTCGTCCTTGGAATAAATTATGCAAAAGCTCTAAGCTTCAAACATAAAATCAGAAAATATAAGATGATCATAGCATGCCCCTCAAGCAAGTCAACTTTTCCTTATAAAGAATGAAGAGACCCAAAGGAGACCTCCCAATTACCCAATCAGCTTGCAATGATTTTCTCTAAGCAAAATCCCTCTCTAGGCCAAGTCTCATTTTTCCCTAGAGGGAATACAAAATAATATGGCTTTTTTTTCTATCTATGTTTCCATTATTCCTCCTCAAGGCAAGTCGCCATTTCCCCCCAAGAAGAATAGAAATATACTCACACCTTTTTCTAACTTAGACTTGACATAATTATTAAGTTATTTAAATTATTATAAGTGCTTATATATTATCCTTTTTGCTACGGGCACTTTTCCCTTTGCTACAGGCACTTTATAGTAATAAAAAATAACTTAAGTCACCCTATTTTCTTCCTTTTGCCGTCGGGTAGACAAAATAGGCTAAGAGTCTTCGATTGGGAAGAGGATATTACAGACATTGCGCAAGGAAAGAGGCTATGGTGAAAGAAGGTAACACCTCAAGAAGATGGATCATCCTGGAGAGGGACAAGGTAGGGGTTTGGGAAAACATAATTGCCTTTGGTGGAGGAGGTCGTTTTTCCCAATTAAGTCCAATGGTTGGAAGGTGGGGAATACCCATTGGCATGTAAGAATCCCAAAACCTTATCAGAAGGCCGAAAGGGTGGTTCTACCACCTAGCTCACACATGTAAGCATTGAGTTTGCATTTTTTTCTATACAGGGTGTATGCTATAAGAGCATTTGGGTTCATGCCAATATTGCATCAACAAAAAATATGTGAGTAGAGGAATAAGTTGAGTTGAGTTATGTGTAGTTTGTTTGGGTATCATAGTACTTTTTCATAGATGTGCATGCATATACTATGTTGTTTTAGGCATATTTGATGTGTTAGTATAAGTGTTGTAATTGCACATATTTGTGTGTGTGGTGTTGTTTGAATGTCTTAGGAAGATATGGTGTACTATTTTGAATCCAAAAATATCTTTTAGAGATGACACAACCATTTGGAATCATGGTACGTAACTAGAAAACTCTTGAACCTGTGCGACATTAAGGAAGCGTTGCCAGAATTTCACGTTATGAGGAAAGACTCGGGATCATAAGTGAAAGCTGATAAAGGTTAACCAACTTTGAAATATGTTTGTTGGGCTGACTTTCGTTGCACGAGTTTAGCTTTGTATGGTTCATTAGGCCGTATTTTCCATTTAATGTTTGTAACACATTTAATTGCTTATGGGTAGGATGTCTTAGGGATTACATTATAAGTAATTGATTGTGTTTATATCAATACATCTTTACATTTGTGGAATAGAGTTCAAATTAGGAGGGGTTTAGAAAGGATTTAGTTCAATACAGTTCCATTTGTGTAATTTAGTTCTAGCTCAAAAATCCTGTAGGGTACTGACCTATTTGTGGTTGCAAGGAGTATTGTAATAATATTTGTGCGTATGTTTGGGAAAGGTCAAAGGGAGATCGAATCATAGAGGCAACACTTTGGTGTTGAGTTTTCTGCTTTCTAGAATTGTGTGTTGTATAACCAAATCACTGATGGTGGGTCTTGAGTGTGTAACCTATTGGCGTTCAATGAATATATTGTGGTTGTCAATTGCGATGTTGTTGATATTCTGCTGTGTGATTCTATAATGCTGCACGGTCGAAGGCATCCTCTCATTACCACCCCTAACTGTGGTTGCATTAATTGACTTCCCTCCTCATCTAGGGAGGTAATGTTAGTGAAATTGTCAAATTTTAACCAATTGCCCTTTTTAAATCAGAGATGTGAAAGGTATCATGTATCTTGGCCATGATGGGAAACTGTACGTATCCAAAATTGTAAGGTACTGCACTGGCGGAACAGCGTAACACGTGCCCCAATGATGATACAGGGTCTCCTCGCAAGGTGTTCGGGATCCAGAAAAGCTCTCCAAGTATGCGTTAACATCCCGCATGCCCCGCTTAGCTCTTGCGTGCTTTATTGTTCTCTTTTCCCTGCTTTTTCTTTGCGTTTTGCCTTTCAGTGACGAAACCGCCGCCCTGCCTGGGCGGCGGTCTCGTGACCGCCACCCAGGAAGGGTGGCGGTCCTGTAACTGCCGCCCTGCTCAGGACGGCGGTCCTTCACGCGTTTTCCAGAATGTTCTTTTTAACACGATTCACGTAAATTTCAACGTTTACCAGCTTTTTTCACCGCCTTTGGCTTGCATTTATGATTCTGGTTCCTTGGAATAGTGTTTTGGCATTGTTTATAGTTTAAGAGATCAATTTGGTTTTTACCTTTGGGTAAATGCAAATGCTATAAATAGTTGGCTTGTGCTCAAGCAAATGGCCCCTCAAATTTACCTCTCAATTTCTCATTTCAGGAGTTCAGTCTTTTATTTTGCTTAGGATTCATAGTTTAGTTTATTGCATGCTTAGTTAATGTTATTTTGCTATTAGAAAGCCACATATCCATCTTGTGCAAATGCTGTCATTACTTCATGCAGTCCATTGAAATAGAGCAGTTTAATTCTCAGTAGGAAGCCATTAAAGTTGCAGGTTTTACTTGTCAAACAGGATAGTTTCAGGTTTTGGACGTTTTATGTTGCATGACTCGCAATAAATCCCGCTAGGAATTGCATAAGCCAAGCTCTGTACTCTTGCGCTATCCCTCTCCTACTCGCATTGTATTCAGTGTGTATCCTAAGCTCCCTTTGTTCCAATATCTACTTCTGTTGATGCTAGCATTACACGTTTTTCTGGATCTACGTGAGCACGAAGGAACAAGGAGATCACACTGAGGGGACAAAACCACACACACCATCGGATTCGCCACTGTTCTGCAAAATCCAGGTTCTAGCTTTCAAAGTTCTAGTTAGAAGCATATCAAATGGAGTAGCAAATCACTTTATTTCAGTCAATTTTATTTTCAATGTTACTAGGGAAGCTGTGGGGATTGATAGTTTTTGAGAAACTATGATTCATTCCTCACTTCTGAAGTAGGATCGAGAGTCTTTCAAATAGATTAGATTAGTTATTTCATTATTTACAATAGATTTACAACTGCACAGGCAAGTAGCTATACTCGGTTGCTTTGTTTGTTTTAAATTCGTCATTAGATTAGTTGTCAGAATTCTAGATATATTAAAATAGCTGTTCCTTCAATTTCATTCATTCATCAGAAAAATACAAAAATAGAGAAGTTATATAAGCTATAAATACACTTCACATAGTTAATTTTACTTTACTACAATTGGATTCACATTTCTGCTTTCGTATGACAATCACGGGACCTAGAGAACCCAGAGAATACGTATTCGAGCCAATCGTGCCCCAACCCAATCTTATCACAGCAATAACTGATATAGATCAGAATCTTAGGATCCAAGTCATCCGAACAACGGCAAATTTACAATAGATCAACGTCCAGTTAAACGGGTTAAACATAGAAGACGACCAAGCGCACACGTTTTGGTCAAATCAACCAAACTACAGATTACCCTAGATATATATCCGCATGACTGTGGAAGGGCTTGAAAGAGAGAAAACATTCGGTTGTGATCCTTTAGTCCCACAGCCAGACGCAGGAGACACTCGCAGGAACGCCTGTGAGATACTCTGAAAAGATTGCAAACTTGTTAATCCTGAACATAGAGGCCGAAAAGGCATATGACTATTGGATACTAGGGGTTAGGGACTGATTCCGCACATGACCATAGCAGGTCCACAACAACCACGAATCTACGGTTGTGACCCACAAATCCCAGAACCCAACGAATCCACAAGTGGATCAGACATAGATGTTGGCTTACGCATATTGGTATTCAGATCTACTCTACTTCCACCTATCATCATCACACAGTTATCCTTGTTAGACGTAGCAGCTAACAAAGTTAAAGATTTCTGGACTAGACCAGAGAATCGACCATAAAATCCACTATATATCCATTATCCATCATATGACCCTGTCTAGAGATATACACGAAACAATCCCAGGTCATTTTCCACATATCCCACAACCCATAGATCAGATCACGCCAGAACTCGATATTGATTGGAGCCTTCGAGCAGTCATCCTTGCCGACCGATCTATCACGCCAATTCAGGTTAGGAGGGCCTTCTTTGCCTTAGATTCGCAGTTTCCATTAGTGCACGTCGAAGACATCAGATTGCCTAACTAGTTTGTCTGCATCCCACGCATATTCCATCCCCAACGGCTGTCTCGGCATGACCTTGAGAGGTCGGGTGCGAGGAAGAGTTACTTGTAGATTCCCACGCTCGCTTGTCACTTTTCCATCGTACAGAAACCATAGCTAATAAGCTACCGCTCTAATACCTGGGAGATAGTTTCTCTAAAGCCTCTTACGCCTACCTTAGCAGTGATTGGTTATTATAGTTAATAAGTTGCTGCTCTAACTCACTGAAGAATAGTGAATAAACTATAATACTTGGGAGATAGTTTCTTTAAAGCCTTTTTCTTAAGATTCGTTTGTTTACCAGGCTGCAATCAAAGGAAAACTTGATATCCAATAGCAAACTCCCTTTCCGAGTGATGTTCAATGCTTCTGATTTCATTCTATTCCAAGATGTTTTGAGATTATTTGTTAAAAATTGTAAGATTTGTTAATTCTTACTTTGACTGTTGGTATGTTGGTTTCTTGAATACCCCAATTTAGCATGAAGGTGGATTTTACCATACAAAGCCTTGAATGGAGTCACACCTATTGACACATGATGGGTGGTAGTGTACCAAATATTTTGCTAGGTACAACCATCGAACCCATGGTACTGATAAATCTACCAAAAAGTTCTACAAATAACCCTCCAAGGTCTTATTCACAATTTCTACTTATCCCTTATGATGCAGTCTAGGTCGGGGGCCAAATGAATGGCAACCGAGTCCTACGGCTACCAGCCTAAACAAAACTTCTGTAGTAATTTATCACCCATATCATGCTATCCAACCCCTTGCGGTGCATGTTCACTTGAAAATTTGAATTTACGTCTTTTAATGAGAATTTTAAACTAGTAAGCTAGTGAATTGCACTAAGCTCATAATATGTGGGAATGAGAGAGCAGATATGGCATATGAGCACTCGAAACAAATCTCTCATCCTATTTAAACACAATCACAATCTATGTTGAGCCTTATACAAAATCCAGACTATTGTTTTGGCTAAAATACAGTTTTTTGGGCCTCTTCAAAGGAAACACACATGTGCATAAACAATACAAAACTCTATGAGATAAGCTTGGATTTCTAATTACTTGGAATTCATGTCATAAACATTTCAAATGATCTTATTATATACTCAACAACATTCTTTTTGGGCTAAAACACTTTATTGGAGCTTACAAACATTTTTACAAACACTTAGGCATATTTTCAACACTTAAATACTCTCTACACAGTAAGAATTTCTCTTGGGAGTCTTTTGTTGTACCTTTTACATAAAAACAAATCACCATTGTGGGTTTAGATCTTCCTCTCGCTGTCTAAGTCGTCTCAATCAATAACTCCCCCAAAATACCCCCTTTTCTCCCCATCTTTCACTTGTTTTTGTGATTTTTTTGTTGTTGCACTCTCCATTTTTTGGCTGTGTTTTTTCCATCTCTTGGGCATCCCAAAATGCCTCATCAATAAATTTGAACAACCATTGCAAAAAATGTTTTTTTGTCCTCTCACGAGTGTTTTTGGGCTGATTTTCATACATGTGTAACTCTATGTCCGGGCCATCTTTTCCCAAATGGTTTTGTCTACACCATGTCTTTATAAAAACAAAAAAACCCATATAATTTGTTTTTGGTGAGGTGGCGTAAGAGTCTCCAATCAATAACATGCGTATGCCAACTGTTTGACAAAATGCTAACAATATAAAATGAGCCAAATTTGAAATTTCTTTTTTCTTCATTTTTCTGCGATGCAAGTGGTGTCCCCGGATTTCACCCTGAAATCTGGGACTACCCATATAAAAAACATTTGTTCTTTTTTAAAATAACGGGTCTTTTCGTGTTTTTATTGCCAGAAGATGTCTCTATTACGTTAAGATATTCCCAGTGAATCATATGAGCCAATTTCGACAAATACCCAGATGCTGAAACTCATTTTATCCCTTCGCTAAGTTTTGTCTGCGGGAATTTTTTATTTAATTATTTATTAAATAAATAAAGCTCCGTTTGAAGTAAATTGTGCTCCGGTTGAATCCTGTTGAAGTTTTGCATGCTAGTATCCACACATTTCAATAGGATTTTCACCAGGAATGAATTCAGAGTTTTGTCTGTGACTTTTGGCAACGTTTTTCGTTATTATTTATTTCTTTTGCATTTTTCTCCGGTTTTGCCCGTGGTCTTTTTGTTTAATTCCTCTGGGTTCGTTCTTTGTTCTGTATAGTCTGTTTAATTGCTTGGAGCATCTGAAGATCATTTACGACCGCTGCACCAGAAGTAATCAGCCTCAAAAAGCAAACTTTTGACCAAAAAAGATGAAGTCAAGCACAAAAAGCCTCTCCTAGGCAAGTCGCACTTTTTGTAATGAACGAGTTTAAGCTGCAATGAGATTTTTGGTAGTGGCAAGCAGGCGGGAATTTCTTACCTGCCTTGCAAGGTACTTTTTCCTATGAAGTCAAAGTCACTTAAGCTGCAATGGGAATATTATAGGCAGCAGGCAAACGAGAATTTCTTACTTGCCTTGCAGGGTAAAAATTCCCATTATAAAATAAAGAAAAATCACTTAAAGCACCGATGGGAATTTTCTGCCTGCATAGTAGGCTAACTTTTCCCACCAAAGAGGTTTATTCACCCATGCAAGTCACACTTTATCAAAGGAAGCTATTTTTAATACAAGTCACACTTTTTGGGAGATGTTTTAATTTGCCAATGGTAGGCAGACGAGAATTTCTTACTTGCCTTGCGGGGTAAAAATTCCCATTATAAAAGTCAAATAACTTAAGTGGAAGAGGGGATTTTTGGAGCTACAGTGCAGGGGGGAAATTCCCACCAAGTTGACTTCTTATTTTTAGCAATTCCTCTTGCCAAAAAGTGCGACCCACCTTAGGTGAATAACAATGCATTTAATAATATTTATTGATGGTTTATTCACCCAATTTTGGCGTCATAAATAGAAAGAAAGTCAATGAAAGTGGAAGAGCTAAGGAGAAGTCAAGGATACATGCTAAAAATAAATTATTTAAAAAGCAACCAGCAGCATGTAGACTTGGGCGCCCAAATTGGATGAATAAACATGGCTATTAATTAATTAAATTGCCATAAATAAGAAGAGACAATTATTAAAAATAGCATGTTGGAGGTTATATAAGCATGAGACACCATAAGGTGTAATGTTCCCTTCTAAGACAAGTTAGGAATTAATACAAATCTGATCACATGCTGCTGGAAAATAAATAATTTTGAAACCCCAACTCCTGCAATTTTCTAAAATTCATATATGTCTAGAGAAGTCCAAATGAGCTGAAATTTTGCATATTGGACCACAAAAATATGAAGAATAATATGCAAAAACCAGATTTTGTACAGCCAAAACGAAACCCTAATTTTGACCTAAAAAAATAGGTCGCCCAACACATTTAGGGCACCAAATCTACTCCAAAAATCATGAAATCACCTTCTCCTTATTTCTACAATCACATGTAATATTAAATTGACCCCAAACTGCAGATCTGAATTTTATAACAGCAGTTTAATCAATAACAATGCTCCCAAGACAGCTGAAACTTGGAAAATTCATAACTCCTTCAATACTTAGTGTTTTTCTATGAAACAAGATGCAAAATAAACTAGAAATTTAGGGCTTTCTATTGCATTAAGGATCTGAATTTTATGAGCAATAAAACCTAGCCAAAACAGCCTCATAAAACTGATTTCAAGTCGCTAGGGTTAGAGGAAATTAATTAAATAATTTCCAGCTCTCTCCTAACCTCCAAAGACACCAAAAATTAGCCCTTTGCTTTGAAATAATTAATGACATACAGCAGATTTGCAGATCTAGCAATTATGGCATCCAAACATGAACAAATCATCACGAAACTAAATCTCTATGGCTAAAATAATTCCAATAATAACAGCAGCAATAAAAGCACCATAAAACTCTTCACAATATTCAAGAACATGTAGATTTTTTATCCAAATAAATGTGCCAACACCAACACAAGAGATCCCAATGGAGAGAACAATAAAATATTCAATATCTTCAACAATGGTTTCCAAATGAGAGATAGCAAAATGCAAGAACTAGGGCATACATCCCAATACTCCAAGCATGGAGTGAAATCAAATGATCATTCAACATGCCCCTCTAAGGAAATGCGACCTCCCTTTTATAGAACTAAGGGGTGCAATATCCAATAAAGGCCGACCTTTCCCTTTTGGAGGGAAAATATAAACTCTCATTAAAATATTTAATACTAAGACTATGTGCACTTTATTTATTTTTTAATTAAATAAATAAAAATAACTAATCTATGTGCACATTAAACTAATTGAAGAGACGCCCACTTGTAGCGCTAGGCATGCCAAGGGGTTATAATGCAAATGAAAAATAAACATTAATAATGTCCCGAAAAAGGGGACATTACATAAGGGAGAGACAGTTAATTCTTTTTTATGAGGATTGCAGCGTAGACAGGTTTTGGTGCAAAAAAAAGGAGGATTTAGCATTAAAGTTTATTTTTCACTGTCGGAAAGCTTCCAGTTTATGTGCCTAGGGTTAGAATAACCTAATTTTGGTCATTCTGAGCATCTGCATGTTGGTATATGTGCTCAGGTGAATTTTAAAATATTTATGTCTGCTTTGCATGCAAGCAAAGCCTCAAATTTTAGGGCAGCATGCTTTATATGCAAATTTTGGTGACAGAAATTAGGTATTCATGCTCTGGACTCCATCTTTGTTTGAATTAATTGCAGGTATTCATTACGGGTGTTCATACAAGTGAAAGGGAGCCCAAATCAATGTCAGGTGCATTGAATATATCTTCTAAATCTGAAGAAATTGTCAGATCTGCACAAATTGATCCAATTGCAAGGGATTCCGGCATAATTAAAAGGAAAAGAGCTCAGTCAAAGATTGTTCTAGCCATGTTGAAGCATGATGAAATAGAAGGATTAGCTAAATCATGCATAGCTTCCAAATTTGCTGAAGTTAATGATACAGACATAGGCCCTGAACCTATCACCTATTTAATTGACAGATCCAAATCTCATAATTACAAAGGCTTCTGGCAAACATTCATCCTCTTGTTTCTAACACAGCCCGTGTAGAAGTCACTGCTTTGAAAATTCCTTCCAGGATCTTGTGCATGTGCTCCCAATCTTCCAGTTGAAGCCTTCATTGAATTTACTTTGCATGTCCTGAAGAAGAATTGCAAAAGCTTCAAGGAGAAAAGGGGAAGACAGTTCAAAGGCAATACTCGCAAGAAAATCACAATCATGCATAGCCTCCAGATCCAGTTTGGTGAGAATCAAAGGCAAAAGAGTCAACTGCATGTAGAATATGGAAGAAGAACAAGATTGAGAGTGTTGCAACTTTCTTCTTATTTCTTTTCCTCTTTCTTTTATTTTCTCTGACAAAGTAATTGAGCGATCAATTAAATTATAAAACTTAAATGATTGGTTTAAAAGTCGTTACTTGAAGAAGTCAATTACTTAGAAATAGGTGGTAGACATACAAAATAGAAGGTTCTATTTTCAGTTATAAATCATGCATGTCATGCAAAGAGGAATTTCAAGAGAGAGATTGCCAGTTGTTTCCTTTACAACTTCCACATGTGTCAGTTCAGTTATAGTTTCCTATTTGTAACTTTCCCTCCATACACTATAAGTAGAGGAAGAACCTACTGGTTAAAGGATCAAAATTTGTAGTCAACATTCTTGTGTTCCAGACTTTGAGCTGAAACCCTTGATAGCTTTCTGAAAGCTGAGGAATAAAGAGGAGGCAGATTTTCGGAGAACTTTGTGTCAACGGTGCATTTGTTTCTTTTTTCTTTTTAGATCTCTACATAAACTTTGTGTTGTCTTAGATTTAGATCCGAAACTTTCCTTTGCTTCAAATTCTGCATTTCAAGATCTATTTGTTTCGTTTATGTGCATGTGACCAACTCTGTCAACTATTGGTTAGGTTGCACATCTCCTTTCCTTCTCGTATTTAATTATTTCCCTTTCCTGCACATATTGCTTACAACTGCTTACTTGCTGCAAAATTGCCTAGCTATGGATCATGAGCTATGCAGTTAAAGTAAAACCAACACATATATATTAGGAAATATAATTGACAAAATCTTACATGGGAGCCTCACCGGTAAATGAGGGAGATTTATATCATGACTGCCTAGGTTTTCAGCTGTGCAGAAAATCTAGCCAACAACAAGATTGTGTGTAATCTCGGATGCTCTTGCATTAGACACCTGAGGTTTGAAATTTCATGATCTTCAAATCATGAAGGAAGGAAGAATGGTAGAACCATTCTTTTGGCCAATAGGCCTGACCATGGTGTCCCCCTTCCACCTTTTAGGTATTGTTGTCACTTGAGATTGCATCATGCTGAAACTAGGTTCAACACCTCAGTGAAACATGGGATGATCTTTGAATGTGGGACTTGAATGTATGAGACCACCCTTCGAAGAATGCTGACTTCCTCTACCTATCTATTCTAATGCCAACTCAACTCTTATGTATTGCAAGGGACCAGGGTTGAGAGAGAGAAATGCATGAAATAAAACTAAGCTAAGGGAAATGGCGATGGTGCTAGAAAAGAAAGGGGATCTCTCTCCATGAGGGGAAGGGCAAAAAGAAAACACAAGATGAGAGGGCAGATAGATACGGCAGATTAACCCTACGTGAACCGCTCCATTCCACACATTTAGACACAGAAATGGAAACATGCAAGTATAACCCACACATAATATGCTAGAAACAAACATGTAAGTAAGAGACACAATAAAACAAGTGTGGGCTTTTGGGATGTTGCAAGGAGAAAATTATATTAAATAATTAGATAATATTGCATGGAGAGTGATTTTAATCATTTGATATTATAAAACAATATTTATTTAATTATTTAATATTTATGGAGCAAGTAATATATTTAATTATTTAATTAAATTCCCAAAATGCAAATTAAAAAGCGGAATTAATTAAATAACATATAGGTGGATTTTAAATATTAAAATCACCCTTTGAAAACGGGATACCACACCTAGGGAAAATAAACTACTTTTATTTAATAATTTCCCTCTCCTAGGGATTTATAATTGTGCCTCCTTGCTTATAAAAGGAGTGCTAGGATCATTGTTAGACTTATGTTATGATGAGATTTATTTGATACTCCATGCTTGGAGTTGGGATGCATGCCCATTAATGTTTTCTCTCTTTCTCTCCCTCTCTCTCTTGTGTGGGAAGTTAGTGAGCTGCCCCTTGATCAATTGAAGTATTCTCTCTTGTTCCATTTGTCGAGTTCTCTTGTGTTGGAAGTATGTTCTTTGCGGGATTCACACTTGCTAACATTGGCGATGGTTGCTTTGGGATGTGGCACCACGTCTTGATTTGATGAGGATATCCTGAATGATTAGTCGACGATGATTGTTCTACTCGCCTCTTCTCATGGTCTGACTTTAATGACTATAATTGATTCCAACTATGGCAACTTGATTATGTGATCTTCAGCATTTGGCGATCAATTTAAGGGTAAGATCAAGGTCTATGGTCTTCAACGTTTTGATCGAGTGCATGGCACCTCCATTTTTGCTTCAAGTTTGGGTAGATATTTTGAGTGTATTGAAGGGTTATTAAGTGCCGGAAACCTATCTTATGCAATTCCAGTTCTAAGGGCCTAACGACTTAGTTTGGGGCATGCTCTTCAGCTGAGGGTGAATAAAGGGTATGGGTCTCTTGCCATTCTCGAGAAACAGTGTTTTCGGCACCACTTCCAGGACGTCTCCTCCAAGATGTTTCTTATGAATTCCCCTTCCAAGATGTTTCTTATGAACTCCCTCATTCGCCCCACTGTTCTCTATGGGTTATGTCGTCTAGGGGGCCCTCCCTTTTGGACACAGATTAGGCTTCCGCTGAGAGGATTCAGACTCTCCTCCTTCGTTGTTTCATCAGATGCAAACAAACGGTTCCCCTAACATATTATTTTGGCAGAGTTCGGAGCCCGACCTTTCCGTCTGGAGGACTATATTTGACATATCATCCTTTCTTCACTATATCAGGAGGTTTGGTGATCTCTCCATATGAGCAGGTTCAGGTATCCATATCTCAGCCTATTGTTCCTCTGTGAGTATTGCCCAGGCTGTGGGCCATTGTTGGTTTGCTGAGACTTCTGCCTTATATTGGACTCAGTTGGTATACAGATTGATCGTCTCCTCCCCTTCCAACTATTCTCTGAATGCTCCCCAGTCATCTCTTGCCCACCAAGCAAGTGTTAAATAGGTCCATCCAGGAGGATATCTACAGGAGCTTCATTCAGACTACTTGGGTGAACCCGCTTCGAGTTTGCACCCTAAGATGTCTTTTTATGCAGAGTACTTTCTTGAAATCAGAGATGGACTCATCATCCGCCGTCAGTACACCTCTCGTCACTGGGGTGCATGCCCTCTGTATACCTTTGGGTCAATTTCGAGTCGGCTCCCATAGACTTCAGTGTGAGACTAATCACCACATTGATCGGGAGGATAGACTTTGTAGGCTCTGTAGCCTTCATGAGGTGGAGACAGAGACTCGTTTCATCTTCCGCTGCCCCATATACTATGAGATCAGAGGACGTTTTCACAGTCTCTTCAGAGGGATTCAAGACTATCCCAGTCTCCTTCAGATATATTGACCATTTTTGGTGTCTTACCCTCTACATCCATGAGTCTTTGCTGCTACGAGACCAGATTCTTCATCCCCCTCTGAGAGTCGTCCCCATTTTTGAGACGAATTACAGCCTTCTTTCCAGTTCTACCCACTGGCGGAGGAACTAAACGGCAGAGCCTTTCTGACCCAGATACAGTAGACATAGATCAGTTCGTCCCCAGTTGGACCTTCACACTTCCCTCGATCACCGCTAGTAGAATCGGATGCACACACGTACCAGAGGGCAGTAAATTCCAGCTCCATTCGCCCCCCTAGCCAAGGAGGTCAGTTCAGATTCAGGAGGGAAGGAGGTTTTCACCCCCCTCTTCGGGGCTTACCAAATCCATCAAGAGCTTCTTTTCGTCAGCCTCTAATGTTAGGAGGGGTGTGTCTACCATTCCTGATTAGACCATTGGTCCTCGTTTGCCGCCCCCTTCATTCCCTTCTTTGCTTCCCTCGTTTTTCTCCCCCGCTTGCTCTATTGCCCCCGCTTGTGGGGGTATTGGCTTCGAGTTTCCTTTCTGTTGTCTTTTCTCTTCTTTTCTATTTTTGGGAACTCGTTTTGAGTTGTCCCCGATCACACTTTGTTTATTGTTTGGGCTGCAGTCCCATTGACCTACTTTTATGGTCAGTCGTTGGACATTAATATATTTATCTTATCTTATCTATCTATTTCAAGGGATCAGTTTTTGCTCCCCTTTAGCAAACTGTATTTCTTCTTTTTCTTGCTTAATGTATTTCCTCTCCATTTCAACTCCTACTCCAATAGAGCTCTGTAATCCTGCACAACCAAGGAAAGAATGTATCTTTTGATGAATATAATGCAGTTAAACTTTGTGTTAATTGTGTTCTTTGTTTTGCTTTGCATATTGGTGTCCTCTCATTGTTAACTTGGAAGTATTCTGGTTTTATGTCAATGAACTCAGCTTGTTATTTATTGAATAAAACACCCTTCTCACTTTCTCCCCTCTCCATACACACCTTTCCCTCCACCTTTTGCACACCGGTTTAGTGGAGTATTCGTGTGTGATCCCCGGTCAAAAGGCCACCAACAATGGTTAGAGCAATGTACATATTTCCCTGTTTTCAATAAATGGAGTTGCCCCACTCCTAAACAAAGGGACCTAGTCCCAGAGCATTGGTGAAAGCACCTAATTTGCCCTTGTTACAAATTGTTTTGCCAACAAGATGCTAATTGCAAATATCAATGTCATATTATTCATAATGGCATAAAAAATTAGAGTAAAATTCCTAGCTAGAGGGAATTAGTTCCCAATGGTCCTATATCTATAAGTTCCAAGGTTTGAAGGTATCACAATTAAGATTGAGAGCAATTCAAATGATTTCAATCTCTAATATGACTTGGTTTGCATCACTGCCACCAAACTCTGAAATTCCACATCCCATCACTTACAGAATAGCGAACTTCCAAAAGGCATCATCAATCAATATCATGTTTATATCATGAGGTAAATCCAGCCCTCTCAATAAGTTTGAGGTAAATCCAGCCCTCTCAATAAGTTTGTATACAAATACTTCAAGGGTAAAACCAGAGTAGCATATGAGATTTTAAACTTTATGAGCAATTGAACGAATAAAACAGAATATAAAAATGGCTCAAGAAGAGTAGAACTATATAAAGATCAACACAATTAAACTCCAATTTTTTAAAGTAGGTTTATTAATTTCATCTAAGGATTGATTCTAGTAATTCTCTCTCCACAGGTAAAGTGAACAATTTATAGTATTAGAGAAAGTAAACAAAGCATAGAAAGTTGGCCTATAACCTTTTGTTGCCTGTTGACCCACTGATTACCAAAATTTGTAGTTATTTGATCCTTGAACCCAAATTTTACAAATGATGAAAACCAAGGCATCACAATTGGGGTCCTATTACAGGCAGTGAATTCACCTGAAAGAATATTGACCCTTTTGAGGAATAATGTGATATTACCATCAATGTCAACCAAGAAATTCAAAGATGTTGGAGGGAAGCAACAACTAGATTTGGAGGTTCCAAATTTAGAAACAAGTATATCCATGATTTTCTATGATTTTATTAGCTGGTATCAGAAACAATCCCAACTAAGACAAGCCATAACAGCCAAAACCACAATTAACAACATACCCATGGATATCCCACCCAAGACCTGAGGCTCAATGGTAACTAGTAACAATGAGTAGGGTCTTTTCAAGACTTTCATGGGTCTAGACGAGGAAATACATATTACAAATAGCAATGAATAAATCAAACATTCACTGAGAAAAAAAAAATTGTGCCATCAGAATTCCAATATGCAATAGAGATGATCCCCAACCCCCATTGGGATTCATGAACACTATCATTTAGCACCCCATGAGCATGAATAGCCGAGGAGAGAGAGAGAGAGTTGAAAATCATAAATTCAAAGATTTTCAAATCATAATTCAAAGATTTTGGACCGTTGTTTTGTTATCGGTCCTAACCAACACAACCTATGTTAGGAGGGAGGTTGCCTACCATTCCTAATTAGACCATTGGTCCTCGTTTATCCCCCCCTTCTTTCCCTTCTTTGCTTCCTTCGTTTCTCTCCCCCGCCTGTTCCATTGCCTCTCGCTTGTGGGGGTATTGGCTTTGGGTTTCCTTTCTGCTGTCTTTTGTCTTCTTCTCTTCTTCTCTTATTTTTTGTTTTTGGGAACTCGTTTTGAGTTGTCCCCCACTCGCACTTTGTATATTGTTTGGGTTGCAATCCCATTGACCTACTTTTGTGGTCATTCGTTGGACATTAATATATTTATCTTATCTTTATCTTATCTAATTGCACACCATCAGATCAACGGTGTAGGAGGTCGGCACCATTAAATTTTGTTTGTTGGAGTGATTGAGCACCTGGTTCAAATTAGGCGCGACTTTGTTGTGCTTCGCGGATCAGATGATCCACTATCTTGATTTTGTCCCTCGCAGCTTTTGATATTCTTGTTGTGGTCCGCTACCTTGCTTCCTTTCTTTCCAATCCACAGTCATACTTCGCCCTTTGCGGGTTTCTCTTTCGCTTTGTGAACTTTTGGTGACCCCCGGTTTTGTTTTTGACTTCTGCCTTGACCCGCTGACGAGCGCTCTAACTCCACAACTCTTTCACCATTAGTGGCCTTGTCGTTCTTGATCCATGGGCTTCCTTTGTTGTGCAAACAACTGCTCTCCTGTTTTGTGGGATTCCTTTGTTGTGCAGTTTTTAGCGTTTGTATCGCATATTTCCTCTGTATCGCGGGTTTTCTTTTGCTACGTGGGTTCCGTTACTTTCCTTCGTGCTTCAACTTTTCTAGCATTCCTGTGCTCCTCTTTGCCTTTTCCTGCAGTGCTTGACTCCGCGACTTTTCCTTTGTTTCGCGGACTTGAAAACCTGTGGAACACTACACTTTTACAAACCTGCGAAACACTAACTTTTTCAACCCCGCGACTTTTCAAACAAAAAGAGGCTAAGTCCATAACGTAAATGAAGTTGTCAAAATAGCATGGGTGTTATTTTGGACAATAGGTACCATTGAATTTTGTTTTTTTTCTTTTTCATCTTCCAACAAAATGCTAAACCATAAACCTTCTTTCTCAACATATCTGTATTCACCTTTCATTTTATCTTATTGTTTGAGCATCATCTGTCCACTTCTTCCAAGATACTCTCTTTTATTTCCCATCCTCTTGTGGGATTTGACTCACTATTGTCCGACCACTACCACCAAGTGCACTCAATACCATTGTTTCTAAAGCCTTCATGGGATTTGACCCAACCACCTCTTTTTCTAATAGAAACATGAAACACATGCTTCACCTCAAAAGCATACTCTATTTACTTCTTTTATCATGGATTTCTTGTCAAAGACCCCATCACATACAGTCTTCATCATACCTGCAAATAAATCAAATGTTTGTACTCTAAAGGCCCATTCAAACGAACTCTTCTTCTCAACACTTTTCTCTACTTCTATGCATTCACTCATACCTATAACAAAGTTAAACAAATAATTTAAATAATCAACCATTCTCATATGCACTAGCCCATTCAATGCCACCACTGCTGTAACATCACTTTTTACCAACTCATCTTCAGCTGCAACTTGTCTTTACATGACTTCTATCTCTCTTCAATCCTTAATTGCTGCAATAAACATAGCATACATAGTATCATGAGAATTTGACATTCTCATATGCATTTTCTCCATTGTCATCTTAGCTACAAATTTTCTCTTCTCTTCTCCTTTAGCTCAAATAGCATGATAACTTTTGCTGCAACCTTTTCTTCTTCCGCTATGTCCACCTTCAAGATGTCTTCAAAAATATCATCCATCTCTATGTGGAATGCTGTCCCAACTAGTCTCGTATCATCCTCTTCCTCTTCTTCACCATTTGCTTCTAATGCTTGTAGAAGTATCTTCTTAACCTCATCATTCTCCAATTGCCTCTCTGTTGCAACTCTACATTCCTCTTGTCCATTCAATGCTCCTTGCAAATTATCATGTGACTTCACTTTCCTATTCTTCTCCTCAATCTTCATGTCCTCCAAAAGACACGCTTCTGATGCAACATCGTCCCCTACCATACATTGTTGGGATAATAATAAGCTTTGTTGCACCACTTCATCTTTGTCTTCTTCCATTCTCAAATTCTTTATAATAGCCCTAGGCTGATTGCAACCTTCTTTCTTCACCTCATCCATGTCATGTGCAAATAACTTTGTACTCTCCTTGTCCATATGATAACAATGCATACCTTGACTCATAAGGGTCTCTTCTTCAATACCTATGTGGACTGTTCCCACATTGTTGGCTAGATTTTTTGCACAACTAAAAGCCTAGGCAGTTATGAGATAAATCTCCCTCATTTACCGGTGAGGCTCTTGTATAAGATTTTGTCAATTATATTTTCTAATGCCTATCTGTTGGTTTTACTTTAACCATGTAGCTCATGCACCATAGTTAGGCAGTTTTGCAGCAAGTAAGCAGCTGTAAGAAATGTATATATGCAGAAGAGGGAAATAATTGAATGTGAGCAAAAAAGAAAGAAGATATGCAACTTAACCAATAGTTGACAAAGTTGGTCACATGCACATAGACGAAACAAATATATCTAGAAATGCAGAATTCACAACAAAGGAAAGTTTCAGATCCAGATCTAAGATAACACAGTTTATGCAAAGATCTAAAATAAATAAGAAACAAATGCACCATTGACACAAAGTTCTTCGGAAATCTGTCTCCTCTCTATTCCTTAGCTTTTAGAAAGATATCAAGGGTCTCAGCTCAAAGTCTAGAACACAAGAATGCTTTTTACAAATTATAATGCTTTAACCCGTAGGTTCTTCCTCTACTTATAGTGTGTAGAGGGGAAATTACAAATGGGAAACTACAACTGAACTAAAACATGAAGAAGTAGTAAAGGGAACATCTGGCAATCATCTTCTTAGAATTCCTCTCTTAGTGACATGCATTAGGAGTTTAAGCCAAAAATTGTGCACTTTTGTCACTTATCTTAAAGAATCTTTCCAAATAACTTAAAGTAATGGTTTTAAAACCAATAACTTTAATCTTATAATTTCATTCGGGAACATAAGAAATAAGAGAAGAAAGAGGAGAAGAAAGAAGATTTCCCAGCTATAAGACCTACACTTTTTTCTTGTTCTGATACTGAATATACTTCTCAAATATATAATTCAGCAATTTCCCATTTGTTTTAACCACAGCCTCTTTCTCAGTCCTGAATTGCAGCAATCGCTTGGTCAAAATGTCAATGTTTGCTTCCACTTCCTTCAAACTAGGCCCGAACTTATTAATATCTGATTGAAACGTTATCAACTTGTTGATTGAATTCAACGTGAAAGTTTTGAATAGCTCCATCAATCCTCTTCTGAATCATCAGAAGCAACCCTTTAAGGGAGTCAGGCACCTTGTTGGGAATGATTCTTACATTGGAAGAAACATTCCCAACTACTTCTTCCTCGGTGAACACAATTACATTGCTTGGCAATGACAATATCATATCCTCAAGCAACCACATCCTTTTCAACATAATTTTGAAGATATCCAAGTGGAAAGAAACTGTAAATTCAAGTTCCTTACCTCTTTCAACCAATCCATCAGGGACACGTTGATTTGCAATCAAAACATCCTTCGACAGTTTATTTATTTCGACCAAAATGCCCAGTTTATTTTCAGCCATTATATTCTCGTCCACTATGCTTGTCATCAGTTGCTTTAGCTGAGATAACGTGTCTTTCATAACTTCCAAATGAGCTGGTACCTCCTTGAGTTGCGTTGAAGCATGGTGAATAATTTGACTCTTCCATCCATCAATAGCTTTAACCCGGTTACCTGCATTTTCCACCTCCTCAACTAGATGATTACTCACCTGCTCATGTGCTAAAATGGACTGAGAGGAAGGTTTGGCAACCTTAGCAATGATCTCACATAGCTGGGAAACCTGCTTTTGAAGTTTGGTTTTTTCAGCCTTCTCTTTCTCAAGCTTGAGGAATAAAGCGTTCATTAGTGTCTGTGTATCTTACTTTAATCCCTCTGTGATAGTTTGACCTATTGGCACTTTGTTCACTGCTATATCTGCTGATGTGAGCTCTCCCTTCTGCTTTCCCTCTGCTGGAACCGATAACTCAACGAACTTCTGCCCTGATTCTTCAATAATCAACCTAGAAGTTATTTTGGCAACTTTAGGTCTTCTTTCTTTTCCGCCCAAACTCAAGAGCAGCTAGCAAGTTGTGCTCTTCTAAGTTGATCTCCTCCCTGGCTTCTGGGATTGTCTGTAAAGCCAACCACGATGAAAAATTGCTTCTCGGGGAAAGAGAAGTCATTGAATGCACCACCATCTCATGCTCTGACTCTACTCCATCCGAATTTTCCACAGTGTTGTGACTGCCACCCTCTGAATTGTCCAAAGATAATGCTTTTTCAAACTCTACCATCTGTGCTTTTAGCTTTTTCAGCAAGTAGAGGTGAAGATCTGAGTGGCTGAGGAGAAAATACAAATGACGTTGGATTCAATGGAGGAATGACAAGATCTCCCTGGAGTTTCTGGGGCTGCTGAAGTGCTATGAGTTGACGTTGGAGAAATTGGAACTAGCACGATAGTTGTAGAATTGGCCTTCTCTTGTATCTGAGACTTCTTGCGTACTTTAAGTTTCTTTGACCTCCTGCTAATTTCACCCTCGTGCTTTCTTTTGTTGGAGTATCCTACGGTAAAGTTACCTATGATCTGATTCATCAAAGCTTCGTCCAGGCAATACCCCTTTGTCAATAATTAATTTAAGGTGTTAACTATAACTGTGGAAGATCTTTCCTCGATTGTCCGAGCCGCCACCAATGTTTTCCTGAAGAGCAGCTCTATCTCTTCCCATCTGATGATATGTGTCTAGTATCACATGCCCATCATCCGCGAGATCTGCAGGTATCTGTGCTAAACCATAATCAGACACTTGTTGCGCCGATAACCTGCTGAACTCTTTCTTCCTGACTTCATACTCATTTCTGCACTTCATCCAGAAGCCTTCCAATGAAGGTTCATGTGAGTATTCCTAGGAGATTGTCTTCTTCACTACCCCATATGGATTAAAGTCTCAGCCGTGCTCGGAAGAACTCATGCTCATAGTCAGAAAACATTTCAGCTTTGATTCCTCTAGCTTTGTGGATGTTCTAGCAATTGTAATAACCCACTGTGACCGGAAAGAAACCCGTAGACTTGTGCCACTTTGATTGTAAGTCATGTATCTCCACGAGTTACTTGCACAACTCCATGATGACCCATTTGTCGCTTGGATACCTCGGAAACTTAACTGGTTCTCCCGAAAAGCTGGTTACCCTAAGATAAGTGAAGTTTGCAAACTAGAAGAAAATATAGCCATGCTGGGATACAGCTTCCTAAGCTTCTTTGCTCACCTTTCTTGTCTTGAGATCACTTTTTAATTTGTAGATGAATCCATAGAAGAACCCATAGTTGACCACCTTGTAATCTTTGTGGCATTCAAGAACTGTCAACTGTGGGAAGAACTCAAAAATAGGATCTTTTGATAGTATGCACCATTTATTCAGCTTAGAAAATACACCCTGCGAGGTTGCTGTATATACCAGGTATGAAGTCATTTTGAAGCTGTACGTCTGCCTCACACTTCGGAGCTGCTTACCGATGTTGTCACTGATGATCTCCTCCCAATTGATTATCGAATCATGCTTTGTTGATCTCAATGGTTCTCACGAAAACATACATCTATGAGAGGAAGTTATGGGTATTGACTTCTCCATTTAACCTACAAATCAATTTAGTAATATCATCCACTTCTTGCACCAAATTGGATTGTGGAAGAGTCCTTGGGAAATTTGATGGAGACCTGGGCTTCTTCATATATCTGCTTTTCATTATGCCCACATAATTTGCTTTGTGTTTCTCCCATATGTTGCCAACATCCAACATGCTAATTGCAATCACCACTGGTCGTGTCGGAATCTTCAAACAATAATTAATAAATTGTGCATCCAACCTGATAATTGTCTTTCCCGCAGCATCCTAAATTGTTGTGGAAAGAGGATGATATGACCTTGCACACTCCATAAAAAATTCAGACCACTGAGTTGTGACTGGAAAGGCTGAAGTTTGAATAATTCCACTGCTTTTTATTGCCAGCATGAGAGATGTCCTTCCGGCCTTGGATCTGTCAATTAAATCGGAGATGGGTTTAGGGCCTATGTCTGTGTCATTGATATCAACAAATCTGGAAGCTATGCATGATTATGTTGATCCTTCTCTTTCATCACGCTTCATCATGGCTGGAGCAATCTTTGTCTGAGCAATCTCTTTTTCTTTTAATCCTGCCGGAATTCCTTGTTATTGGATCAATCTGTGTAGATCTGGAAATTTCTTCAGATTCGGAAGATATATTCAATGTACCTGACATTGATTTGAACTCCCTTTCACTTATATGAGCACCTGTGATGAATACCTGCAATTAATTCAGACAAAGATGGAGTCCAGGGCATGAATACTTGATTTTTTATCACCAAAATCTGCATATAAAGCCTGCTGCCCTAAAATTTGAGGCTTTGCTTGCATGCAAAACAAGCAAAAATATTATTTAATTCACCTGGGCACTTATACCAACATGCAGATAATTATCATAGCAAAAATCAAGCTATTCCAACCCTAGGCGCCAAACCTTGAAGCTTCCTGGCAATGAAAAACACTCTTTAATGCAAAAAACCTCCTTCCCTTGGTGCCAAAACCTGTCTGGGCTGCAATCCTTAGCAAAAAGAATTAATTGCTTCTTCATTATGGCATCCCATGCTTATATAGCCCTCTGCATACTATTTTTAATAATTGCCCTTCCTATTTCTGGCAATTTAATTAATAAATAATCATGTCTATTCATCCAATTTGGGCGCCCAATTATGCATGTTGCTGGTTGTTTTTTAATAAATTTATTTTATTTATTTTTAGCATGCATCCTTCAGTTCTCTTTGGCTTGTCTTTTGCATTGACTTTCCTTCCATACATGGCGCCAAAATTGGGTGAAAAAGCCATAAATAAATATCATTAAATACATTGTTTAATGCCAAGGTGGGTTGCACTTTTTGGCAAGGGTAATTTCTAAAAATAGGAAGTCAACTTTGATGGGAATTTCTACCCTGCACTGCAGCTCCAAAAATCCCCTCTTCCACTTAAGTGATTTGACTTTCATAATGGGAATTTTTACCTTGCAAGGCAGGTAAGAAATTCTCGCCGGTGCTTTAAGTGATTTTTCTTTTATAATGAGAATTTTTACCCTGTAAGGCAGGTAAGAAATTCTCCGCCTGCCTGCCACCTCTAATATTCCCATTGCAGCTTAAGTGACTTTGACTTCATGGGAAAAAGTACCCTGCAAGGCAAGGTAAGAAATTCCTGCCTGCCTGCCACTACCAAAATTCCCATTGCAGCTTAGATCTATTTATTCCAAAAAGTGCGACTTGCCTAGGAGAGGCTTTTTCTGCTTGACTTCATCTTTTTTGGTCAGAAGTTTTCCTTCTGAGATTGATTCCTTCTGGTGTTGAGGCCATAAATGATCTCCAGATGTTCCAGGCAATTAAACAGACTATACAAAACAAAGAACGGATCCATGGGAATTTAACAGACAGACAACGGGGAAAACCGGAGAAAAACGCAAAAGAAATAAATAAAAATGAAAAACGTTGCCAGAAGTTGCAGACAATGCTCTGAATTCATTCTTGGTGAAAACCCTATTGAGATGTGTGAATACTGGCATGCAAAACTTCAACAGGATTCAACCGGAGCACAATTTACTTCAAACGGGGCTTTATTTATTTAATAAATAATTAAATAAAAATTTCCCGCAGACAAAACTTGGCAGAGGGATAAAATGAGTTTCAGCATCTGGGTATTTGTCGAAATTGGCTCATATGACTCACTGGGAATATCTTAACGTAATAGAGACATCTTCTGGCAATAAAAACACAAAAAGACCCATTATTTTAAAAGAACGAAATTTTTTAAACATGGGGTAGTCTCAGATTTCAGGGTGAAATCTGGGGACACCAGTGGTTATAGGACAACATAACTTGTATATTTGTATATCCACCTTTGGTTGATTAATATAATCATTATCAGTGTCAATTTTCTTTGCAATTTGCCTCTATACCTCATGATTTGGTATCAGAGCAAGAAAATTCATGGAAGTTTATGTGAGGTCTTTGAAGATGCAATTGGGGGAAACACATTCTGACCACTTTTTATTGTCACCAATCCATGTTTCAAATTAAATCTAGTATTGTTTACTAGAGGCTCATTTGCAGACCCTTCTGCTGGAGTCCACCATTGCTCGGAAGTTTGAGAAGGTCTGCATGGCTTCCTATTGCCAATCTGACTTGGCCCTATGTTCTCTTGTGAGATTTCTAATTTTGCTTTGCAAACCCCTAACTGCTGCAAATGAATTCTTGCTTGTACTGTCCTCTATGGGAAGATTCTTGTGCTTCCATCACTATTGACCGACTGCTCTCTTGCCTTCATGTTATACAATGAAGACGTTCCTCTTCTCCATGTGATGTGCTAATCACTGGACACAGTTGTGTGAATTCTGCCAGATCCAGTGACTCAGCTCATACTTGGAAAGGCATTGGGTTCTACCTCTTCACTATCATTTTTCATACTACATGAACATGTTGGACTGAGCCAAAATTGTTCCTAGAACTTGTGCAGACCGGTCTTTACCATTTCTGGACTTGCACATCGCATCAGACATCCTAACGGAATTGAGATGTTTTAACGGACAATACTTCTATCATGCTAGCTATAGCATGTCTTGATACATGAATGTTGAATTGACATACATCTGTAGTCCAATTCTTGCATTCTATCACACGTGGATTGCACTAGCTATCAAAAACTCCCATATGGTCGGTCATTCATTCATGAGCAACCTACATTAGAGGATCTACTGAAACTCATTCTTCCAAACTGGTCCGCGGTTCTCAACTTAACAGGTGTATTTGTCTTGAACCGTATAAGTCTATATTGTAGTGCATTACAGGTTTAGTATTTCTTTTAAGTGTCTATAGTTTTGTTAATAGACATACCTAAAGAGTGGTCATGGCTTCTAATGTGTCCAAATAGGAGTCTTTTTAGGAAATTTCAAATTGAGCTTTGTTTAGTTGATCCGTCACCCTTCTACCCTCCAATTAGTTGAAGTTGAGTCCATTGCCTTCAATCACCAATAATTAGTGTTTTGTCTATCAAAGTCCAATTAAGTGTCATGTGCAAAAAGTGTTTTATCATAAATATGATAAAAATTCATGTCCCTATTTTTTTTTTCATTAAGTGTGTCATTTACATCGTCTTCAATGAGGATTCACATGTCGTCTATGTGAGTCAAGTGCTCACAAATTATGTCATGGCTATAATTACATTGTCAAAACCAAGTATTATTATCATTTTTATTATTTGTCAAAAGCTCACTCTGTTCATCGTCTCTCAAGTCAATATTCTGAGAGTCACCATCTGAAAGAATCTCTAAAAAAAATTGCTCTCTCTTACTATTTTTCAATAATTGGATGCATTTGATCTGCTTGTATGGCAACTTTCCTCTCATATTGTGGGGATAAATTGTACAACCTGAGCCTCCTATGATCAAATCCCCAAGAAATGAAGCTTTTTCCAGCAAACTAATTGCAGGATTGGAGTGCACAACTTGTTCCATCAATTTGGAGGACAAGTATGTGTCCCAACTTCGTCACCTTTTTCAATGACGGGGCTGCATAGTCGGTCTATGGTTGGAGATTTTTGTGGTGTATAGCTGCACTATCAGTTGTGCAGTCCTGTTTCTTTTCAACCTTTACTGCTCATGCGTGGCCTTGTACCCACTGGGTGTTGGAACAAGTAGTTGTAATTGGAGTATCAGATGATTCATAGAGATCCTTTTACTGCGGTGATCCTCTGACTATCAAAAAAAAGTAACATTCGTAAGTGGAAGATGACCTTTTTCGGTTAGTGAATGACGTTCATTGGTCAATGGTGATCTACTGCGTGCTGACAATTCTTTCCAAGATCATCTAATATCCGGTTAGTAGTATGCATTTCAATACGATTTGCTTTTCAGTGTTCCTGCAATATGTGAATGGTGAGACATTTTTCTTCTGTTTCTTGACTCTTTTCTAAGCCATCTCCTCCACTCTTTGCTCTCTACCCATTGACACACGATGGAGAATGAATTTCTCATCTTTTTAATGTGCAGGCTGCCTCACATTTGGAATTCTACTTGCACCTTCCTTTACATATTTCTTATCAACAACAATTTTCCTCTTTTAGTTCTTTCTTTTCTCATATTTGCAACCAACTCTTCATTATGAACTTTATGTGCTTTGTCTTCGTCTTCTATCACGTCTTTCACAGCTCGTACCTTGTGCACTCATGCAAACTTTCTTGGATTTCCTTCAACATCTATGTCAAGTCTTCTACCTCTGGTGCTTTTCCCTTCTTGTGTACCATATCTTCAACAAGCAGGCTTCTTTTTCACAACCTGTAACAAACTCAAACAAGAGCCTTTCTTTTGCTCTCTATACTTGCTGGACTTATGTCACACCTGCAACAAACCTATCCTCTCTTCTATGCAAGCTCCTTTCCACAGCTTACAACTAGCTCGAACAGACTTCTTTTTCACAGCCTGCAATGTACTCATACAAGAGCCTCACACACTCAACCCGACAAGGAAAAACCTTGTTGTGATACCAATTGATGCAGTCTATGTCAGGGGCCAAATGAATGGCAATGGAGTCCTAGCATCCTAAACACTTCTCTAGTGATTTATCACCCATTTCATGCTATCCAACCCTTTCTGGTGCATGTCTGCGTGAAAACAGAATTGCTTTCTTTTTAAAGAAAAATTTAAACTAGTAAGCTAGTGAATTGCACTAAGCTCATAATATGTAGGAATGAGAGTAAATATGGAGCATGAGTACTCAAAATGCATCTCTTAGTCTATTTAAACACAATCACAACCTCGGTTGAGCCTTACACATAAATCAAACTATTGTTTTGGCCAAAATACATTTTTTGGGCCTCTTCAAAGGAAACACACATATGCATAAACAATAAAAAACTCCATGGGATGAGCTTGGCTTTCTAATTACTTGAAATTCATATCATAAACATTTCAAATGATCTTATGAAATACTCAACAACATTAATTTTGGACTAAAACACTTTATTGGAGCTTACAAACATTTTTACAAACACTTGGGCATATTTTCAGCACTTCAATACTCTCTGCATAGTAAAAATTTCTATTGGGAGTCTTTTGTTGTACCTTATACATAAAAAACCCATCACCATTGTGGGTTTAGATCTTTGTCTCGCTGTCTCAGTCATCCCAACCAATAACTCCCCCTAAATGCCCCCTTTTCTCTCTTTCTTTCACTTGTTTTTTGTGATTTTTTTGTTGTTGCCCTCTCTCCATTTCTTGGCTTCATTTTTTCCATCTCTTGGGCATCCCAAAATTCCTTCTCATCAATAAATTCGAATAACCATTGCAAAAAACGGTTTTTGTCCTCTCATGAGTGTTTTTGGGCTGATTTTCATATGTGTAACTCCCTGTCCAAGCCATTTTTTCCCAAACGGTTTTGTTTACACCATGTCCTTATAAAAAACAAACAAACCCATATAATTTGTTTCTGTTGAGCTGGCCTGAGACTCTCCAATCAATTACATGTGTATGCCATCTGTTTGATGAAATGCCAACATTAGAAAATGAGCCAAATTTTAAATTTCTTTATTCTTCTATATATTTTTTTGTGATGCTAGATTGCGTGTAATCACGAATGCTCCTGCATCACCTTAGTTTATGGGTGGTAAATTCTACCCATAGATACAATGATAGCAATGAACCCAAAAATGTTCCTTCCAAAATTTGCTAGTGAATTTTGGATCCCTATCACTAACACTTGTTTTGGGAAGCCCCTGAAATTTATAATTAATGTTTCATATATAACCGATTGCATTTTATTTTTTTGCCCACCCGGCCCTCCCCTCACCCTCCCCTCTCATTCAGATAGGGGCGGGTGAGTGCATAAGATCGGGGCCCTCACCCTCCAAATATAGATATAGGGGCGGGCCCCTCTATCTATATCTGGCAGATCTAGTTGATTGGGGCCATAAATACCATTGCAATTTAGTGGAATTTATAAGTGTTATCACTGGTTGATTGACATAAAGGATAGTGTTTAGGAACTTGATCGAGATCTTCGCTCTCCCTCGATCTCCTCTTGTCAATTGAGTGCCTAAAGACCCTCCTTTGTTGTTGGTCGAGGCAGGAAAGGGGGCATACTTGGTTGTTTGATCAATCACTACCAAGATGCCCCCTTACACCTCTTGCTTTAAGGATTCTTATGATGAATGTTGATACTTGTTATCAAATTTTACTTCCCCCTCACAAATCTACTTGTGAGGAATTAAAATAGACTTTATTTTACCCATGCTGATGCTATTTGATTTAAACTCAAATGGAAGTGATTTTAGTGTACGTTAGTGTATTAGAATGTGCACTAGAATGAGTACATTCCTTGCATAGCCATAAATACCTATAAAAGAATGGAAATAAACCACATGGCACAAAGGAATTTATAACTTAGAAACTCCAATGTGGATGAAACCAGTCGTGTTGTACACCAAAATATTTATGGTCTAACTTATCCAAATTTGAGTTTATTGTGCGAGCGCAAAATAAAAAAATATAAATTTTTGTCTAAATTTGTTTGAAGTTGAGTTTTGACCTTCAAAATGGGTGGTGCATTTGGAAGTGGTGCTGAGAAGTTGCAGTTTGTGTCCAAGGCAGGGGAAGAAACTTTAAAGAAGTGTGTTGCATACAACGAGAGTGATGGGTTGGTGCATAAGTAAAACAAAAACGCCGTGCACATGGCGTGAATTTTAACACATTCTAGAAGCCTCCTTGAAATGTGCCCAGTCATTTGGGAAAAATTATAAATAAGTCCTCCCGACTTCCTATGAGCTATTCCAAACTCGTTGATCTCTCTCCCACCCTTTGCGTCCCATCTCTTCACTCCATTTTTTGTTCATTAGGTATTTCTAGGTATTCTCAATCATGTAATATTTTTAATTGTTTTCATCCTCTTGCATCTAATTTTATCAAGGTATTTGTTTTCCCCCGCTGCCATATTTCCCAATTTGCTCCATTTCCATAAGATTTGTTTTTCTCCATTTTGGTGACTCCCTGAGCTCGGGAAACTTCACCAACAGATTCCCCCACCTATTAGCATCACCAGATGACGTTTTGAAAAGTTTTCAAGCAAAAAAAGCACCCAAATTCCCTAGGTGCACCTAGACAATATGATTTGCATCCTCGAAATGCACTGGGCATTTCTGGAAGTCTTTTTCAAGTGTTCGCATGGTGTTATGACCACCATAGCTTCCGTCTCCCCATGCCTAAATTTTTTTCTGGCCTCCTGATCCATATATCACCAATCTCCAAATACTTGCTAAGGCCGCTATCTATCACCCTTTCTGTGATAACATGAGGCTACGATATCACGACTTTGAACCACACTCCAATCTATAGATTGATTTGTTGGAAATCCGAAACTCAAAGATTTTCATTTGGGCATTTTGATATTGACAATTTCAGAGAAATTTTTGTTGCACTAGACAAATTTGATTTCTTCAAGCGCCTTGCAAGAAGTGGCCTCCTTGAAGTTGTAGACTTTCCTATATCTATCCAATGTGCAAAAATGGTATTAACTTTTGCAGAACACGGTGACCCTGCATCCAGGGAGGTTAGAACGACGTAAGGTTTTCCCTTTGCAGTATTGGAGAAAGCTTTCTTTGATGCATACTTTCGAATCCTTGCATAGGAGTCCCCTAGGGATCTAAGCATTAAGAGAGCATAGGCGTATTGGGAAAGGCATCAAGAGTGTTTGAGAGAGATCAACTCTTAATGGTTGAAGCATCGGAAGCCTGATAAATCCAAGCTACTTAAGAAGCTTAGCATATCGGATTTCATTTATGATATTTCCGATGCCATCACCTTATTGAACACGGGAACAAGGAATTGAATGACAATAGAATTCCAAACATGGATGTTCCGGTTCGTGATTACTATTGGCAAGAGAAATGAATTCATGGATTCAGGGAGGATAATCAGTAACTACTTACAAGGAGTTATTGAAATTGCCCCAAACTTAGTCATTCTACATGACTTCAAATCTCCCGTGAACTATTGCTAGCCTCTGACCTTTTATGGGATTGAATGCAGGAGATTCGACCTCGGAGAATAGAATTTGGACATATTACCCTCAATTCACTTTGGAAGGGAGCAAGAAACACTTCACTCTAGTTAATGATGCTTTATGTTGGTGATAAGGACTCTCGAGAATAATCAAGTGAAGAGAATTTGTGAGGTAGGATCGGTTCTAGTAACTCAGTTTGGGAGCTACTTCATGCAATTCTCTCGGTTTTCTTACATCTGAGATGGAGGTTTTGATGTGATCCTGTAGCTGCTCCCAAGGGATTTGCCCGAGAAGGTGTTGCTCATTCAGTTACGGAGGAAACTATCAATAATTCATAAGTTGTTGCAGCGGAGGGACAAGGCAGCAATATGTTTCTTGATCAGTTTGGGTCACTATTCATGCAAGAATTTTGCAGATGCTCAGAGTATTGGTAGTGATTTGTTAGGGTTAAGGATCCACTCGCATTACAAGAGGAAAAATTTGGATAGTAAGGGCTTTGCAGAAAGCGAGTTGGGCTGCATGTATGCACATGTACCCACCATTTTGAAGTAATGAATAATAAATACTCATAGACACCAATACTCATTTCACAACAGTATCAAGTATCTCCTCACATTCCAGGCCTGAAACAAATTCAAACAACTCACTCTGGTTTCTTGAAAACGGTGGAATCGAATCACAGCAACTTGGTAGTTGAATGGAAATGGCCGATTTCCTCTCCGTTAGATCGTTTTTACCCCTATAAATTTCTCAGATCTGCACAGATCGTAAATCTTCAAAAGGAGAACTTGTTTAGGGCCTTCACACACCTCTGCCCTTTCAATGCATTTTCTCCTCCATACAAACCCAACAATAAACAAAAACCCTTCTCCATGGTTCATGCATTGCTTGCTATCCACAAAATATTTTCCTCACATGCTCCTCGTAGGCCTGGCTTCATGGAAGCTCTGATACCACTGATAGAAATTTAGATAGGCACTTGTAGATAGAAATTTAGATAGGCACTTGTAGATAGAAATAGCTACATAATTTATTGATCAAATTAAGATGACATAATGTGAATGTTTGGGATACATCTTCAATTACATATGAGTTTATATAAGGTTTTCCATATGGGACCCAACAGTTAAAACTACTAACCAACCTCCTACCCATACAACTTATCCACATTAATAGACCATACTTTCAAGACTTCCAACAATTATCTCAAGGCTTTACAAAATTGATTTTAGAAATATCTATATCGGCTTTGGTTTGTTCTCGGTATGTGGATGGTGTGGAATCCTCGTTCATGGAAGCTACTTTTGCTTGAGTTGTGTTAGGGCATTCTCCAATTTGTATTTTACTTCTTCCATATTCAAGGCTTGCATATTGAGGTCTCTCCTCAATCATAATGGGATTGAGGATTCCTTGGCTATCCTTGCCAATCCCTCTTCCATCATAACTCATTTTTATTAACATTTTAGAGCCAATACCTCAAATATGCTTCTCAAAATTGCCAATGGATTCATTCAATGTTATATTGGAAGAAGAGCATGTGATGAAATGTTACATGCATACCTCTATCATGGTAGAGGGTGGTATCCACTGCCTGGTAGACCCTTCTCTACTTTCCACTCATTCAACATCATATTCGATCTTTTCCAACAACTCCTTCACCGTCAAGTCTTATTGAAATTCCTCTATGATGCCAATGAAAAATTCTCCATGGTTGGTCCATATAACTTACAAATCTTCACTCTCTTTTTCCTTTTGTTCGAACCACATATTCCTGCAACTCTATGTCAAAGAAATTTGTATATAAGCCAGCTATACACAAACTTGTATTTATTAACAAAGTGCTCTACAAGCCACTTGGAACTTGCTGTCTTGATACTGGCTGATCCGTAAGTTTCTCTTAAAATGTAGCTTATGAGAAAATAATAGAGTTAATTTTACCACTTCTGTTACTAGATTTAAACTCAAGTGGCAATGATTTTAGAGTGTGTTTGTGTAGGAGAGTGTGCATTAGAACAAGTACATTACTTGCAAAACTATAAACAACTAAAAAGATGTTGGCAGGATTCTTCATTGAATAAGGATGCCAACAAAATATACCGCGGAAACCTCAAAGATGCTGTAACATCTGTGACAACTATAATAAAGCAGAATAGAGAAGTCTCCTTCTTGAACTTGTGTGGCATTGTAGGGCACTACGTGACAACATTAAGACTCTGGGTGTATAGTAGACATGTCCTTGGCTATTTGTAATGTCTAGGTAGGCAGTATCTATACCACAAGCAGGATGAATTGCAACGTGTCACATGGAGAAGATAGAGAGTGTAAGGAGGGTTTAATACGCCAGCTGAGTAAAGAGTAACTATATTTATATGTGAACTAGAGGATGGTCAGATGAGAACTTTTATGTATGTTCATTTGGATATATCTGAATAAAAGAAATTAGATTAATACACTGAGGATGGTCATATGAGAACTGTTATGTATTTGCATTTAGATATATCTGAATAAAAGGAGTTAGATTAAGGAATACACCATGTTCTGTGTTATGCTAAAGTAGACTACCCTCTTCAATTTTTGTTTGAGTAGATCAACAGTAATATATTCTCTTCTGTGTACTAGCAGCTCTAGTTGGGACCTGCAAACTGTATAAACTAATACTTAGTATCTAGTTTATGTCAGCATTAGATGGTGCTGTGTAGGTCCTTGCAAATCGATGTCTAGGGGAAAATATCCCTTATTGTTTCGGAAGCCAACATTACCAGATTTGGAAAATTAGTTTGAGGAAAAACTCAACCTTTTTTTTAAGAAGTTAGGCAGGCAGACAGGAGAGCCTTCTTTGTTAGTAAAGAGTTCTTTAAAGCTCAGGAAATAATTTTTGGATTATTTTTCCAATTTTTTTGTCCTTGGGTTCTACGAAAAGCAAAAGCAACATAAAGTTTGTAGATTGTGGATACACAAACCTATTTAATGAAATCAAAAGAAAATATGACTACTAGAAGAGATAAACAAGCCTCGGAAAAAAGCGATTGATTGCTGGTTTTAGACAATGTTGGAATCATTTTTTCTTTGGTAGACAATTCAAGATTGGATAAGCTTTGACCCCAACACGGCTGAATTTCTAGGAGGAACAAGAGGCAGGTTCTTGGCAAAACTGCCGCTCCTTCTCTGCATATTCTTTTGGAGAAAGGGATGGCGAAGAGTGGTAAGAATTTCCTTTAGGGGCCAAGGCACTTAAGGGATGAAGGGCGGAAAAAGAGGTGATATTAAGGTATGTAAATTGGCCAAAAACGTTCAACCTTTATCAAGTCTTCAGTTTGTGGATGACTCTTCGATGATGGGGCAAGCAAATACGACAAAAGCCAAGCAAATTCATAAGATTCTTCAAACCTTTTCTTCAGCTACAGGCCAGATTATCAATAATGCAAAATCCAATATCTTCTTCTTCCATTGCTTTGAAAGACAAAAATAGATCCTCAATATACTACAATTCCAGGAAGGAATACTACAGGTGAAATATTTGGGTGTTCCTTTATCTCCCAAAAAGTTGAAGGACTGGAAATGGTTAATTGACAGATTTGAACAAAAATACAAAAATGGACTAATAAATGGTTGTCTACAGGAGGAAGGATGACTCTTATTAAGTCGGTTCTCCAAGCGATGCCAATTTATGTGGCTTTTGTGCTGAATATCCCAGGTATGATTTTAAGAAAGGTGGACTCTATATGCCAAAAATTTCTATGGAGTGGGGCTCAGGAAAAGAAAAAGTGGACACTTGTTAAATGGACATCTCTCTGCCAACCAAAAAAACAGGGGGGTTTGGGCTTTTAGTCATCTACTCAACAAAATATAGCTTTGGCAGCTAAGCTATATTGGAGGCTAATTGTTTATCCTGACGATCTATGGGCTGCTAATTTCAGAGGTAAATATGCAGAAAACAGTCAACCCAGGAAGATAATTAGAGCAACTCTCCCTAATTATGGTTCTCCAACATTAATGTTTATTAAACGTGGAGGAAATCTGATTAAAAAATATCTTCTTTGGGTAGTTCACAATGGTCAATCTGCTAATATTTGGACAAACTCTTGGGATGATAAACCCCAATTTTAACACTCTTCCCTCAACTGCAACCTATAAAGGAGCAATTGCAATTTAAGGGATGGATTAAGATAGGCCATTATGTTCAGTCATCCATGCAGCCTTGGGGTACTGAGAAATGTTGGAGTCCTCTTCATGAGTGGCCTACGAAGATAGAGAAGGAAGATCAGACTTTGCTGAATAAGATCCTGTTAGAACGACCTCTTCTTTCTTCGTCTGATCCTGATGAGTTAGGATGGGGAGGTAGTTCTTCAGGGAGATATGAGGTAGCTTCGGGATATACCTCTCTTATTAAAGTCTATCCTCATCCCAATCAAGCCTTGTTTCAACGGATATGGCAGCTGGAGATATGGCTCAAGGTAAGTTTCTTCCTTTGGCTTATCATTCATAAAAGGATTTTAACTGGAGATAGGCTCAAAAAGAAAGGTTTCAGAGGTCCATTTAGATGTGAACTTTGTACTCGAGATGAGGAAACATTGGATCATCTGTTTTTTCAATGCCCATGGTTTTCTCTATTATGGAAACAATTGGCCGGGTTGTTTAATCTTCAATGGAACACTTTTGGATCCCTAGCACAACTTAATGATACTTGGAAGGCAGCCATTCCTAAAGGACAAAATTTGCTTCCAGCTGTTTGGAGTGGTGTTTCTCTAGTACTTTGGAATACTTAGAAAGAACGAAACTATAGAATATTTCCCCAAACCAGTAGCGAAGTTATATATGTTTGGGAAAAAATTAAAATCAATTTGACAAAAAGTCTTAAACATAAGGTTTCGCTTTGAGCTCAACTTTCTCAAGAATGGGAACATATCTACAAGCAGCTCTCTCTAGACCCTAAGGAAGCCACCATGCCTCGCTTTCACAAAAAAGGAAAATAGAGATTGGAACTCAATAGGAAGTTGCGATGAATTATGATGGGTTGCTCAATACAGATGGTGCTTTTAGGGGAAATCCTGGAAGAATAGCTATGGGAGGGATTGGCCGTAGTAGATAAGGAGAAGTACACTTCATCTTCGCTGAAAATTTGGGATTATCTACAAATAATGTGGCAGAAATCAAAGCCATCCGTCGAGGAATACAAGAATCTATCAAAATTGGTTGGTAGAGGATTAAGGTTCAATCAGAGTCAAGAATCATGATGAATTTATTGAGTAATTTAAATAATGGACATCCTTCAAATTGGCGGATTGCTAAGGAGGTTGGTGAAATACGAACTCTATAACAGAAGATCCAAGAAATTCAGTTTACCTACATCCCTAGACAAAAGAATAAGATTGTTGACGGAGTGGAAAATTGGGCTCTTGACAATAATGATATCCTTTGCTATGGTTTACCTCCTTTATGGTGGTCTACTAGGATTCAAGAAGAAATTAGGAGAATCATAAATTTTGACTCTTTTCAATGAATGATCATATAGCTATTTTTGTATATTAAGCTAGAGAGATGGCTAATAGCTTCCATGCTTGGCATGGTAGAGTATGTAATTGAAAATTTTACATCAATATAAAGGTTGGCTGTTTTCTGGTTAAAATTTTTTTATTGAAAAATCTGGTTTGTCGATTGGGGGAAATAAAATGGAAGAGCTTAGAGGAGAAATATGAGAAAATACAAAGATTAAAGAGAGATATAAGAGTGATAAGAAGAGATGTCAATAAGGAGAAAAAGAGATTAAAAGAAGAAAAAATATTAGAAGTTAAGAAGTGTAGAGTGGGGAGAGAGAAAAGTAGAAAAGTAAGAAGGGAAGAATAGGAGTGGAGTTAATTAGAAATGGGAGTAGAAGGAAAGAGAAGATTAGTTGATGAGAAAATTCAGTGGGAATAAAAAATAGTGCAATAGAGGAATGAGAGAGAGGAAAGAAATAAATGAATGAGTTAAAAAAAGAAGAAAATGGGGGAAGCTTCAATTAGCGCCGTTCTTATGGACCATGAGAAGGAACCTGATACTCATGGAATTGGAAATAGGGAAACTGGGCTTCACAATGAAACAAAAGACATATCTACACCTGTACGATTGGAGGACACAAAAATCAAACAACTAGCTCTCATACCCTAGAGCAGGAGTAACATGGAAAGAAGTGGAGAGCAATATATAGGAAGATAAATGTTTATAGATACTGCGTGGTCAGAGGAGGAAAATGTGGAAAAGGAAAGGCTGATGATAGAGATGGAAGTGCGAGTAAAGAGAATGAAGAAGGTAACAATGCTGATTACTCGAAATATGGGAGTGGATACCAAGGGGAACAACAATCGGGTGTAAAAAGATTTAAGTCTAACAAAGAAAGGTGGGGAAGGACAAATAGAAGATATTATAGTGTAGAAAGATAAATAGAGATGAAGAAGGAAGGGAGAGAGATAAGTACACAGAAGTACGATTTAAGAAATGAATAAGATAAAATATGTAGAAAGACTAGTAGAAAGGGAAGTAGGAAGAGAAATAGCAAGGGAAAAATAAGTAGAAAGTGAAGTAGGAAGGGAAACAAAGGGAAGGAAAGTTAGAAGAAGATGATGGAGAGATTCGAGAGGAGTAACGAACTAGTTACATAGAAGAAAGGCAAACTAGTGGAAGATTATTGTACACAGGGAAAGAAATGAATGGTGAAAATTACGGAAATACAAACAAGTTATTAATAGAAAAGATAACATAGAAGAGGAGATTAATGAAGAAGAATTAAAAGTTAGATCTGAGATAGGAAGAAATACCTTGGTTCCTCCTAACTGCAAGAGATTAGTTTAGGAGTTGAGCCCCTTGGATAAAACATTGTCCTCTGTGCTGCTTTGAAAACATAAGAATTAAGTGTTGAGGAAGTATATATAGGAGAAGAATTGTTGGAGAGTTATAAAAGATATAGGAAGTTTAGAAGAGGAGATATTACAAAAGGTTTTTGTGAGATAGTAGGGGAAGAGTTACTTTGAAAGGGAATTAAAAAGAGATGAGGGAAGACGTCGACATGCAATAAAACAATCGCAAAATAATAAGAAAGGAAAAGAGAAGAAAGAGAAGCAACAAAACAAGCCACAAAGTAAGATGTAGAAAGTACAAAAGGTACCTAACATGATGGTGCAACAAAGGATGAAGATTCCTTTATTTGGCATAAATACAAAAGATGCGTAAGATCATTTATTTGTGTTACATTACTACTAGAGGAGATATTGCATAAGGGTTCGGTGAGATAGTAGGGGAAAAGTTACCGTCATCAACATGTAATGTGACAATCACAAAATAGTAAGAAAGGAAAAGAGAAGAAAGAGAAGCAATAAAGCAAGCCACATAGTAAGATGCATAAAGTGCAAAAGGTTCCTAACATGATGATGCAACAAAGGATGAAGATTCCATTATTTGGAAAAGATACTAAAGATACAAAAGATCATTTGTTTGTGTTACATTACTACTGGAGGAGTCGCAAAAGCGTGGATGATCAATTGAAATTATTTGACTTTGTTGAACTTTGAGGGAAAAGACCTTAAAATAGTATATGAAAGTAAGCCCGAACCATTCAAAACCATGGAATGATGTGCAACAAGAGTTCAAAAATGATCATTATTTCCTAGATATACCAATTGAAAGTGTTAGCAAGATGAGGAAGATTGTATAGAAAGGAGGAGAGTCAATGAAGGACTATGATCAAAGATTTAAAATGATCGTAAGAAAATTGGAAGAACTTAATGAGAAACAAAGAATCGAGTGGTTTATTTCTAGGTTACTCTCGTATTGGCGGATGGGAAAAAATTTAAGACATGCGGAAGCCTTGGAAATGGCATCATGACTAGAAGCACAACCTTGGAGAGGGACAAAGAGACATCAATTAAATCAGAGATGGAAAAGTTGCAGTATGAGTTGCAACTCAGATTGCTGCAAGAACTACAAATGCAGACAAATTTGAGGATGAATTCACTACTGCGGAGCATGGCTTGAGAAAAGATTTGGTGTATGGTGTGTTGCGAAGGACGCATTAGGACAAAGTACCCACATATGAAAGAAGTTAGAAGGGTTGCGCCAGCTAGAGAAAATCTGGTAGGGATCGCACAGATATGTAAAGAAAAAATGTGTTGTGGGATATGTAGAGTATGGAGTAAGAAGAAACAACACTTGCATGTTTATGAGTCAATTGATGTATTTAACGGTGTGTGTGTCATTCAGTCATTACAATCACACTTTTCTAGAGTAGATACTATGGAAGAGTTGAAGGAATATAGAGCAATAGCTGTGGCGGACAAATGCTATTGATAGCCCCACCATAGATCATGCCACCCCCAATATAAAGTTATCAACCTCAAGGGAATTATTAGGCACAGCAAAAACTCAAAGCCACAAGGACTTCAAGGTCCACTAAACCAATGCTCTAATGGATATTGGGGAAATCAAGGGGGTACCAGAACACCAATCAAGACGGGTATCAAGGGAAAAAGGAAGGCTAAAACAATAATCAAGGTGGGTATCAGAATAATCAAGTGGAATATAAGAATAATCAAGGTGACTATCAGGGAAACAAGGGAGGAGGATATCTTGGATGGTATCATGGAAATAATAACAGTAATAATAGGGGAGGATATAGAGGAAGCTATAAACTATAAAAGTAGTTGAGGATACAACTAGAAAAGAGAGCTAGTCACATGTTACAAGTGGGGTATATATGACCATATTGTAAGAAATTGTACAAAAGGGGAACAACTATAGTGCAGGTTTTGCCATGAAAAGGGGACATAATTTGTTTAGTTTCGCAAGGCAACACAATTTTTTAAGAATGACAACACAAAAACTGAAGAGTTAGGGGGTGATCAACTTGTACAGGTGCCCAATATTTGATAAGGATGTCGCGATGTCCAAAACCAAAAGAAAGGATCATGAGAGTAGCAATGGTCAGGAGGATTTAGGCAAAGTGTTCTAATTGAAGAGAATATATGCCAGAAATATGGAGGAAAAATCAAGAAATCATAAAAATTTAAGGACTGAACATGAATAAGACTTATAAAGAGATCACAATACAAGAAAAGAAGGATGAACCCAGAGTTGTAGTAACCACGTGGAGTGGCACACAAATAGAGAAAGGTAAAATGATAAGAAGAGTGGAGAATTTTGAGTAGGAAGAGGATGGTAGAGAGTATCTAGACACTTAGTTGCATGATCAAATAGTAGAACAAAGCAGGAAGATTTTTGAAAAAAGTAGAAAAAGCAAAAGAAGAAAAAAAATGTGTTCAAAATTAGCAGGAGCTAGAGGAAGTTAGCAGTGTACTTAGGTGTTACAGTGAATGTTCACGTGTTTAATCGTGCTTTGTCGGACTTAAAGGTATATGTAAATTTCATGTTGCAATGCACATGGGAGGCCTTATGGAAACTGCCACTCTAGGAAGTGGATTATGATATTGCTATGGTTGATGGTAGTCTTAAAACACTAGGGGAATCAAAAGGAATAAAACTGGATTTTATGGGGATAACCAAAATAGTTGACTTTGAGGTCATGGAGAATTATGCAAAATACCCTACATATTCAATACTCCTTTCCCTATAATGGTTCACTAATTGGAATGAAAGGTGAAGAAGTGACCTTTGAGGAAAATGGAATAGTGGCGCATGTGCCATTAGAAATTGCAATGGTTGTGGCATGAGGATGAAGAGAGTAATCATGACGAATTACACGACATTTATGCAACTGGTAAAGTTTTGGACTGCAACAAAGATTTTGAATCCAATGAGTAAAGAGAAGTTGGCCTGGAGGGTGAGGAGGTAGAATTAGACTTTGATGAAGATATTGAGATATGGCTTTACAAAATGACATAAACAAGAGTGCAAAAGATTTTACACATGCAAAGGAAGTATTGTATATATTTATAAGTACACATGTATGTTGGTAGTTTTCAGTTATTAACTATCATAGAACTGGAATTAATATATTTGCTCAGGATTTTAAGATATTTCCCTAGGAAGCTACATAAACCATTGATTAAGTTTGTAAATTTTCAAATGATATACACGGGTGACAGGACAATTCACCTTTTTAACTAGATTTGAAAAATTTACAGGGGATTGATTCAACCTTCCATTAACTAACAAAGCAATCTATTGTTTGTCTATATAAATATTTAAGACAAAGGGAATAGGTTGGATCAGGTAGTTTCCATCAGAAGGCGCAGCTCCATATATAGATGCCAGTAATCACTTATTGTTCTATGATTTGTTTGGTTATGATAGATATTTTGTTCTCAAGAAGAAGAATTTCATGCCTTCAAAAAAAAAATATTGACATTCTTAATGCTTTAAACTCAAATCTGAAAGTCACTGACTTTTTATACAATTAAAATTGTGAGCTGTCTTGAAAATTTTCTGCTTTTGGATATTTCAATTTCCTTTCTTGGCTTCCCTTGTTTATGTTATTACCATTTCTTGGATTCCAGAAGCAATGATATTTTAATGTGGATTTGCTGTTCTTCATTGCAGCCTGTCTTATTTGTACAGTTATGTTTCCTTTCAACCAAACTTTGCTTCCATATGAGAGTAATGAAGACAAGAAAATAATACTATGATGTGACATAGTTATAGTTAACTTCTTGGGACTTCTTTAGCTATTTACCTTTTAGAATTGATATTACCTAGTAATATAGTAATGTGTATTTTGTTATGGATAACAGGTTAAAGGGCTTTCCAGTGATGAACTTGCTGCGCGAAGTGATCTAGCCCTGGCATTGGCAGAGAAGATTGAGTCAGTTCCAGATGGAACGGGGGCGGGGGGAAAACAAACAGAAGGCTGGAGGGCGTCAAATACCCGAATGGAAATTAAGATCGACTCGTCACCTTCAGGTGATAGTGGCAACTCTCAAATTGGAGCACTTTCACAATCTCCATCTGATTAGTCAGATGAGGCATAAATTGCATGGTTGGGCCTTGCACGTTGTATTTCATGATAATTGTATCAATAAAAGCCGATTTCAGTGCTTTCTACAAATTGATTTGCTGGAAACCTTTCTTTGTAATCGTTTTCATGCTTTAAATGATCTAATTGATTTCCTTTTCTATTTGTATCATATTATGAAACAGGTGATATGCAAAGTGAATATTATGAACAGACTGAGGAAACCAAACAATTCAGGCAAGAATATGAAATGCGGAAACAAAAACAGGTACTTAAAGCAGCGGTTGTTTTCTCTTAGTGTAACGATCCAGACAAAGTGATTTCAATTTTCAATTATTATTTCAGAGAGCTATAATCAAAATCTTAGAACAAAACGAATCTGCAAAATATAGAATGAAGATCGGCTATATGCACAGTGAATAGATATGTACTGTTTGTGATACCAAACAGTTAGTTGTTTGTTGCGCAGAGATCCAAACTAGGTGAGAGTGATATGAAGTCAAGACTCAACCTAGAAAGTAGTGATAGAACTGAAGAATATTTATGTTCAAGACCCACAACTTAAGCTCTTTCCGTGTTTGCTTCTTACTTTGTGACAAGGAAGTAAACCTCATAGGTTAAGAATGTGATGTCTATTCGAGGTAATGACATCATACATCTTCATTGGATAGTCACAACCCTTTATTAGTTAGTATATTATTTTGATTTACTTAATTATTATGACTATTGTATTTATTCCTATAATTTTGGACATTGCGTCCCCTTCAAAATGCTTCAACGTTTAAGCATAGCTAGAGTTGATGTTTTCTCTTGCCATTACCAAAGTGTTGAAAGTTCTAGTGTGGTTGGGATAATGAATTATTGAAGCATTGCTGATCGTACTCTTGTTATTGACAAACTGGTCAGGTTGATTGATTTTTGAAGCTGTTTATGTTGACCATGGAATCTTTCACTTAAACTTGATTTTGAATAGTTACAGCTAGTTATTGTGAGCAATACATTTGATAGTTTTGTTCCATTTCCAAGAAATTGGAGTACCTTTGATAGTGTTGATCAATCTCCAAGAATTCAGATCGCCTGTTTGAGTTTTGAAGATGAGTTTTATTAAACAACAAAACATTTTGTGAATTTGTTTAGCAGAATGTCAGATACATTGAAGATGAACTTAAATCTCTTTGCTTCTTCCTCTAAACTATTACCAGACCCTCAATGACACTATTATTGTATCAATATCCAAAACATTAATGTTCTCTCTCCTTTATGGTAGGGTTTAGCAGAGTATTGCACAAGGAGTAATCTGTTATGATTGAGTGTTCACAGAAAATGCATTGAAACAAAGTCTCGTATGTAGTTGTGAAAATAAATGGCAGGTTAAAAGTATATTGCATGGTTAAATAAACTGCCATTGCCTTTAAAATGTTGGTGATTGCAGGACCAAGGCTTGGATGTGATTGCAGAGGGGCTTGATACCTTGAAAAATATGGCAGAAGATATAAATGAGGTCAATATTCTCGCTTTTGACTTTCAATTGTGAAAGTGAACTGTTTTTTGGAAGTATTGTTCTTCTTGCTAACATTTTTTTAATGTTGTACTCAGGAAATAGATAGGCAGGTTCCTTTGGTGGATGAGATAGATTCGAAGGTGTGATGTTTTTCACTGTTCTGAATTTAAAGCTGGATGTTGATGTCAGTTCCTTCATTGACTTGTTACTCCTTTAACATATTTGCTTCCATGATGATTCAGGTTGACCGAGCAAACACTAGCCTCAAGAACACAAATGTCAGGCTGAAAGAAACGGTCATAAAGGTGTCTGCTCACTATTTTCTATTGTGGATTAGATTTGTTTTCTATATTAGTTTATGCAGTCTGGCTAGAATTTGGTAAATTGCAATTGATAATATTACATTCAGACTTTTAGTACTAGGGTGCATGAAGTTTGGATAAAGATAAGCTGATGAGAAAAGAGACAATCTAAAAAGAGTGAAAATATGAATGAGATAAACGAGTTTGAGAGATCTAAATTCATTCAAATCAGGTTTTTTAATACAGTGTTATTTGATTATGTTGTGCAGCTGCGGTCAAGTCGCAATTTTTGTATCGATATTATTCTTCTTTGCATAATATTGGGAATTGCTGCATATCTATATAAGTAATCATCATCATCCTTTGAATCTTTTCCAAATTAAGTCCTTTATTATTCTATATTGAAAAATAATTTTTTTGTTCAAAGAAAAAGTAGTGTTTTTGGCTTTACTAAATTATGTTCTTTCCTCCTCTATTTTCCATCTTTGCGTGGTTTCTTTCATTTTTTTTGAATTACTTGTTTATTGCAATGCTGCCAAAATACATGTCAATCATGCAAAGAAATTAAAAAAATAACATTCCATACTTGAAACCGTTGGGTAAGGCCACTTGTGATTAAGCATCTAGATAAATAAGGGCTTTGGATTTAAATAGTTTGGGGCCTTAATCTGTTTCAACCCTAAATAAGTTTTTGAATAACTTTATAAAATGAACTGGGGGAGGAAGAGCAAGAAGGGTGTAAGGTTGTGGAGCCTGTTTTCATGTGAGAAAGTGTTGAAGACTGTACACTAAGAGTATTGTACACTTTCCACAGTTGTCTCATATGGGTGGGATTTTTGACCCATAGGTTTATGCGACGGTTTTGGCCCATGGTTTTAATACTCACAGTTGTATAAAACTGCTTAAGCAGTTGTCTACTTATATGGTTTTATGCATATGACAGGTATAATGTAACATTGCAGATGTGTTTTGAATTTGGGTGTGAATTCTGTAGAGTTTGTTGAGCATAGCTCCAAACAGATCTGGTTATTGTATTGAGAGAGCGGTGCCTTGTAATAAAATTTGAGCAAGTGATTCTTGGTGGACGTAGCCCAAATTGGGTGAACCATGTTAAATACTGTCTCTTTGTGTTGTGTTATTTTATTCTGCAATTTTATTTGATATCTGTAATATTTTCTACATATTAATTTCTACTGTTGCGATTTTGTGAGGGATTATTCCGCATATTTTATCCTTTATTTCCTAAGAATTGGCATCAGAGCCTAGTTTGGTTTGCTGAAGTTTTGAATCGTAGGGAAAGTTTTATCTTGAGTGGGAGCTATGGCAGATGATGGAAGATCTAGGGTTGATAAGTTCAACGGACATAATTTCAGTCTTTGGAAGATGTAGATGGAAGATTACCTTTATCAGAAGGATCTTTATATTCCGCTATCTGAGAAGGTGAACAAACCCTCGAGCATGATGGATGCGGAATGGGATTTGCTGGATAGGAAGGCACTTGGGACAATTCGGCTGTGTCTTGCATTTTCGGTATTATTTAATGTTTCAAAGGAAAAGACTACAAAAGAACTTATGGATGCATTAGGGAAGTTGTATGAAAAACCCTCTGCCTCTAATAAGATATTTTTAATGAAAAAGTTGTTTAATATGAAGATGTCTGAGAATGATTTAGTAGCAGATCATTTAAATGATTTTAATACGGTTGTAAATATGCTAACTTTGGTTACAATAGAATTTGATGAAGAAGTTAGGGCTTTATTAGTTTTGTGTTCTTTACCTGAGAGTTGGAATAGCTTGGTAATGGCGGTAAGCAACTCGGTTCCAGCTAACTCAAAATTGAAGTTTGAGGATGTTGTAGGGGTGATTCTAAGTGAGGAAATGTGAAGAAAAAGCTTATGTGAATCTTTTACTTCAAGGAAAGCTTTGACAGTGGAAACTAGAGGGAGACAAAAGAATAGAGGAAGCCGTGGAAAATCAAAGGATCGAGCAAGGTCAAAATCCAAAAGCAAGATAGTATGTTGGCATTGTGGAAAGTTTGGGCATGCAAAGAAGGACTGTTGGGAGCTTCGGGACAAGAAGAAACAACAGGAAGAAAACAAGGAGGCAAATGTGGCAACGGGTAATGTATGTCAGGATGCTTTGATTCTTTCTTTGCACAATATTACTGAATCTTGGGTTTTAGATTCAGGGGTTTCTTTCCATGCTACTCCACATAGGCATTATTTTGTTGATTATGTTCAAGGAGATTTTGGGCATGTTTTTCTTGGTGATGATAAGCCTTGCAGCATAGTTGGAAAAGGTTCTGTTCAGGTTAAGATGCAGAATGAGAATACTTGGTTATTGAAGGACGTCAGACATTTGCCTACATTAAGACGAAATTTGATATCGGCAGGGTAGTTGGGAAGTGATGGTTGTACTGTGATATTTATAGCGGACTCTTGGAAGGTTACCAAGGGTGCTTTTGTGGTGGCAAGAGGTAAGAAGGTTGGAACCTTGCATTTAACCACTTATAACACTAAAGTTTGTAATCTTGTGGCTTCAGAAGTAGATACAACATTGTGGCACTATAGGCTCAGTCATATGAGCCATAAGGGCATGGAGATCATAAAGAAGGATTTGCCCGGATATACAAAAACAGGTTTGGAGTTCTGTGAGAACTGCATATATGGGAAACAGAAGTGAGTAAGGTTTCTCAAGGTTGGACCTAGAAAGAAAGAGAGTAAGTTAGAGTTGGTGCACTCTGATGTGTGGGGGTCGGCTCAAGTATCATCTCGTGGGGGTTCAATTTATTATGTTACTCTTATTGATGATGCAACAAGAAAAATTTGGGTTTATTGTATTAGAAACAAATCTGATGTGAATGAGCTCTAAACTTAGGTTGATAATATCTATCAATAGTAAAAGGATATAAACAACATAGGTATGTCACTAGTTTCCTTTCGTCACAAGTTTTCCTCTTTTGTCTCGTGTTTTAAAGTATAAGTTATGAGATTCATTTCTAACCTATTTTTAGGACACTTGGTGTTGAAAAATTGAATCCTTGGCAACAATAGGGGTTTATACCATATTTACTTAAGACTCCAAGATGGGGGACAAAGGGATGTGTTTTTCATCACGGAATTTTCTTCCCAATTGTGTGGTCAGCAAGGAGACAACTATTAAAATATTTAATAATAATAATAAAAAAATTAATTACGTCAATAGGCGTAACTTAAATAGAAGCCAAGGTGGGATGAGAGGAGCCAATTTAATAGCATGAGATGTCAATAAAGATGGGCGACCTTAGATCTGATGTCCATTTGACCATAGAGGAAAATATGAATTTTCCTTCTTGCTTGGAGAAGTTGATTGAAAAAACACATAAATACCTAAGATTCTGAGATGATGGAATGGGGTTTCCAACACGGCAATTTTTTTTCAAAATTTGGGGATGGCGAGGCAACGACTGATAAAAAAGATATATATTTTATTAATTTTACAAATATAACATGAATAATTCAATAAACTAATACTTAAAATTGAAAGTTTGAAGATTGAAACCATTAATGATTAATCCAATTATGCATAACATAAGCCAAGGTCCAAAATGCTATATATATTATATTCAATGTTCAAAGCTTCAACATGACAATGAAAGACTAAAGTTGGAAATTAAAAACAAGTCTTCAATAATCAACATGAGAAGAGTACACCTACATATGTTATGAAATGTTATGTCATAAACTCATAGTCATATAACTCAAAAGTACATATATGACATATGTTCAATAATGAGCCAGACCACACAAAATATGTAAGGAACTATATATATCAAAAAATACTGAAAACAGAATAAATAACATATGAAAGGTTGTTAAATGGCAAATAAGTCGGAGAACGTATTATTAAAATGTGTAAGGAATTCCGAATTACATACTGAGAAAATAGTGTATGAAATTATATGAATGGAATGAATTAAATATACAGCTATGAATTTTAAGGAATTGCTTATTCAGAAAAATACAAAAAAGTTGTGAATAGATGATAGGTCATATATAATGAAATATGTATAGAATTATGTTCTCACAAAACTAAAAAGTACAATATGAAATATTCTGAAGAGGTGATTAAGTTGCATAATGAATTACTTAAGAAATTACATATTCATATAAAAAATAGGATAAATAGAATTTGGAAGGTTTCAAATACAGTTCTTACATGATAGGTTTAAATATGAGTCAGGATTTCATATCAGGTAGGTTTCATAGACAGTAGACCATTTCTTAGTTCCAACATCCTTGTTGCAGCTGCTATTGTTGTTTTCTTGTTCAACCCTATGGTTGCATCTCTGTTGCATTCTTCTTCAGTGTCGACTCAATCTTCTGCTCGGAAACATACCTGGTGCACCTTGTGACATATTTTTGCATTTTGTAGTCATTTATATGTACATATTTTGTAGGGGACACCATGACGTCCCTCGTACGTCCCGGGGACATCACGGCATCCCCATTTGAGTGCTACACCTAGGATGTCCCAGGTGCGCCCCCTACTTTTGGGGGATGTCCCCCTTATTTTTTGGAAATCCGTGATGTTGTGGAGACGTCCCAGACGTCAGGAAAAGGGGGTGTGCACGTCCCCGCATAACACTGAAAAAACATGATATCTTGGGCATACGACCCCCGTTTTTTTCTTGGAAGTATTTTATTGAGACCAATATAGTGGTGCAACTAGATTGAGGTCATCCATCACTAGACAATGGGAAACGTGTAGAGAATTTATTGGAGTTGTTAATCAATATGGAACCCTTCAATGAATGAAATTATGTGAAAAATCCAAGATAAGTTCCTCGAGATTGATACATATTGGTGTTTTTCAAATCAATACATTTATGATATCTATACTCGCTTTTAAATTTAAACGAAATTGAAAAACAAATTGGGGACTTCAGGATCTCTCCTAAAAAGGGAACATCCCCAAAATTCAAGGGGTATCCTCCCTTTGTGTTGTTGTTTGGTTGTGTGGGGGGGTCAGCAGGGGACATTTTGCCGCATCCCCCTCCCAAACACCCAAAAAAGAGATCGTTTCGAGGACATCTTGGAAACGTCTCCAAAATTCAGGGGACGTCCCCCTTTTTCTATTGTTTGGGGGTGTTGGGGGGAGGAACGTTTCACCTTGGCATCTAAGACGACTTGGAAATTGGGGGATGCATTCTTGTGCAAAAAAGGGGATGTTTCAGGAACGTGTCAAAAATATCCCCGAAAATCAATGGATTTCCCCTTTTTATTATTGTTTGGGTGCATAAAACATCCTTGACGTCTGGGATGGCTGGGAAATGGGGGACATGTCCTGGCGTAACTATGGTTTTACACTCCAGTTCAGTGGCACAGATTGCCTAAGTTGCAAAAATATATTAAATTCGCAAGAACATAAATTTGAAAGCAATGAAAAAACTGAAATTTAAATGCTTGGAAATAAATTCCTGAATCTGAAGCTTTGTGATTATTGTATGAACGTGGAAAAAATCCTAAATTCCCACAGCTAAGGGATTCCAAGGAAAGTTATAGCAGAATTAATTCCAAAAGATGAACTTGAGTGCTGAAATTTAATTTGAATGCAGGAAAACTTCAGATAAGCAGAGTGTAAAAAATGTGCATAAATTGAAAACAATTTATTTTTTACTCTGGATTAGCCAAATTGTAGAATAGAAGTTACTCATCCATGCACTTGAAAAATTAACAAAACTATGTGGAGAGCGTGGCTTCAGCAAGCGAATTTTATTGATTGCATGTGCTGGTAGTATCTTCCGGAGGTTGAAAGTTGAAACCACAAAGAACAAAAATTCTTTGAAAATCTTCTTTACACTTTGTTTGGAACTTAACTTATAAAAGATCAAAGTGACCCTTGACCTTCCAGTTTTTCAACAGCCATTTCACCAATAACACATTTTGAAAAGTTTCCAAAATTCTAAATTATGAACATAACAACACTACTTAAATACAAACCTAATAAACATGCTGTTACATTGCTCATAGTGCATTTATCATTAAAGCCATCCCTCTCATCCTGCAACGTTGATGAAAATCACCTAGCTCTTGTTGATCAAAGGCTGGTTCTACTAATTGTACTTGTAAGCAGTCAAAATTCCCTCTGGTCTTTATGGCCTCGATCTCCAACTCCATCCATCACTTTAGATCTGCCCTATACTTCTGAACCAGAAAATAACTATGCTTGTACATCTGCAAAATCTTACAGCCAATGAGCTTGTGAACTGTGTTAACAAACCAAGCCAGATACCCAATGGTAACTTGAATAGAGGTTAAGTCTATGCAATATGGAGTGCAGTGCAAATAATATGGTAAGCCGGGAATGTAAAACCTCTTGGATATGAATGTAAAACTTATTGGACAAATTTAAAGAAAACAACTAAATTTCACCTAAAGACCTTCCTAACACACAATATTTTATACAAATTCCACTTTGAGTTTTGAAACATAAATGCTAGAGATTAAAAGATTTGATCAAATTGCACCAAAATGTTCATCACCTTTGAATCACTTTGCATTTCAAGCGCCCAGGTGCTCTTGACAATTATTTATTCGCTGAACAATTAGGATTTATATCAATTTACTACTCTTCATACCATGCATAAGACTAAAATTTAAGTTTTGAAACACAATGATTTGTCTTAAAAATGCCTTTGCTTGATGTGAAAAGACATGTATTTATAATATTTGGAAGTGGCTCCAAACGCACTTTGTCAAAAGTTTGGACAATACTTGGGAAGTCCATGTTTATCTGAACAAGTACAATTTCGCCCTGAAGGGTTTGCAAAACTTGAAGTATGTCTTTTTTTCTGATAGCTGACTTTACTGTGATAGTCATACTTTAATTTTAAGATGCTGAGGAAGTGGGGAAATTCATTTGAACATGTACAATTTCACAGAGTGGGTTTGCTGCTGTTGGAGTACTGTTTTTCCTGTATGATGCCTGACTTACTGTGATAGAATCATATTTCATCATTATTGGGTATCGGTAAGGAAGTTTATCAAGGTTGAGATGTCATTTGTTTTGGGAAAGAAACCTAATGTGTTCGGAAACCTATACATCTTTACCTGTTGATTTTGTGAGCTTTTAATGTAAATCATTAAGGGAATGATGCATTTGTGATGATTAGAAATGTGCGTTTGTATGTATTTGTATTCATCTACATGTTTAAAGTGGACACTAGTGGTGCAAGACATAATCCTCCACATGAGGAGATGAGTTTGCCTTGTATGATAAGGGATCATGTGATGCTTTTTTTTTTGGCACTATAGTTTCTCTAAACGTAGATAACGCACCAGAATAGTGAGCACTTGCAAGGCAATCTTGGTGGTGAGTAACTTGCCAGAAACTCGACAAGCGAGTACTTGTGAGTCTGCCCCAAAAACTTGCCAGCTAACAGATTTGTTTGTGAAAATAGTTTTCCTTGCTATGGGCTTGAAGGATTTTCAACAAATTTTCTTCCTATATATTCTCGTAATTATTTTCTTATGCTTTTTACTAGTACTTTGAATGCCATTTATGTTTAATTTATGAATTTATATAATTTTCTAATTTGCCACGTTTTTTGTGAGTTCCGAGTGCGAGTTTTAAATCTATGGTTTGCATGATAAATTATACCATTAGATGACTGGTTGAGTAATATTTATGGGGCTCGTTAGTCTATATTGATTTATGTCTGGATAGTTGTATCGTTATGCATGTTACGGAAATATTTTGTATAAATTTTATAAATCAGCTGAGTGGTCTGCTTAATCCTGATCATCAACTCTTGGTGACCACAGTTTAGGTTGGAAAATATTATGTGCTACTGCCTATGTTACTGGTTGAAAAAAATTAATGGGCAGTGCCACGCTGTTGTTCCATCATTGTTAAGCCCTTTTTTCCTTGCTAGAATAACGGTTGTAGAGCCCACACTAAGCTATGTGAAGACGTTTCTTAACAACAGAACAGCTCTTTCTAAATTTGAGATGTAGAGATATTAGCCAATGATTTGTAGAAACATAAGTATGGAATCTGTCTTCAAAATTGAGTTTTGCTGATGCAACTATTGAGCATTTAATGCAAGAAGCCTAAGTTTATAGGTCTAGTAGCATGAGGCCATCCTTGAAGCAGTTTAGGGGGGTAGGCTTCTATTATGGACATGCATTTGTGTCATGGAGACATACTTTGGATTATATTTTCTGCAGAGACATGAAATCAGCAATATGCAATCAGTGGAGGAGAACATAGATGTTTCGAAGGATGATAACTGATATGGATAATTAGTATACCAGTAATTGACAAGTGATTACATGGCCTGCAGGACATGCAAAGAGAGCTACACCTCACAAATGTTTCCAAAATCAATAAATTCGGAGTGCATGCAGATTTAGATTGGATTTGCTTAGGAGCATGTGCTATTGACCGAGTTGAGTGTTGGTTGGAAATTGTTGAGTTGCTGGATATTTACTTTCACTAATAACTATTACTACATCATAGTAAGGTAGATAGGTAAATTTATTTGTTTTCTTAGTTGTTTGGTTGTTTAACATGTGCAACTAATATTGTTAGTATGCTATTTCTATGCCCTAATATTGGTTGTACCAACCCCCTGAGATATCTTATCTATTCGGGCCACCTATTGGGGAGGCAACTATCTATATATATCTTCCCCCCATTTATATACCCAACTGGTCCCTGACTAACAAAAATAAGAGTTGTTCCTAGATGGCCTAAGGGGATATCTAGGGTATTAATGTTAATCTAATTAGGAGGACTAAAACGTTGTAAATAAGCTAAAGTAGTATGAAATAAATGTAAATAAACTATTCTAGATGAAATGAAACCCTAATGTGCAAGAGAAGAGTAAGGAAAAGACTCAGCTGATAACGGAAGAGTGTCACATAGTGCCGCAGATCTGAAAATAGAATCTGGAAGTTTAGACGAACCCTCAGGGATCATGTGAAGGGCAGATCTAGACTGTCTGAGATGACATAAGCGCTTGAGAGTGTATTGGGGCGCCCTAGGGTGCCCTGGTATGCAATCTGGGCGCTCGGAACACTGCAAATCCTCAGAATCTGAATCTGATATGGTCTCTAAGTGTCTTCGAGTGTTTCCTGTCAGTCACGTTGGATTTGTTGGATGAACTGGAGAATTCCCTGTAATGCAAGGAGAAGTATCAAACCCTTGAAAAATGAAAGATGCATATGAATGGGTCAGACTGACCTCAGCCGCCAAGCACTACATTAAGAACCCTGATGTAGTTTTGGTGTGTGTGTGTGTGTTGTGCCCTAGGTGCTCTCGTGCCAATCACACTGTGTGAAGTAGCGAGCAATAGAAGCTATAAAAATGTAAGTAGCATGTGTGCATGGAATAGAATGGAATGTCCCCCTATGAAGTGTGTGTGATGCGGATCTCCTAGCTTGAATGCATGACACTATGTGGATGCAAGTGATGCAATGGATGCAGCGCTAGATGGAGTGATAGTAGTGATAAGATGCAAATGACATAGGACCCTTATTATGGTCTTATAACTTTATATTTATAGGGCGTTCAAGTTTAATTTCGTAGTTAATCCCGACAAGGCCGACTGAGAAGAAGATAAGGATGACCAACAGCTAGAAGTGACCCAAAAAGAAGCGGAAGAGGTTGTGCATAGACGGAGGCGTCCAGAATGGGACCAGGGTGCCCTGATTTCAGGATAGAATGTCGGAAAGGTCATGAAATGGGCTAATAGGTATCGGGAAATACGTGGGAAAGACGAAAGAAAAGATAAGAAAAAGGTGGCCAAAAGGTGGGAACCTTCTAAATAGTACTTGGTACACTTGAGAACCTTCTAAATAGTAGTATAAGACCAGGGTAAATATTGTGTAATGTGCAATATTTGTGTCTACAGTCCCCTAAATAGAAAATTCTCTCCCATTGGGCTGGACTAGATAATTGCTCCAGTATCTAGTCGAACCTTGTCTAAAGTAGACCTTTCTAGTGATGCGGGCCCGACCTAGCTATATATAGCTATAGTCGCCCCCCAGATATATTGATTGATTGATATATTCTATTGCCATATTGTCATGTCCTTTTTCCCCCTTCGAAGATAATTTTGGGATTTCCAGCCATTCCTTTCCTTGGACGAGTTGAAGAAAATAAGAAGGAAGCATCTAATATGTTTTTTATTATTTAATAAATGCTTTAAAAGCATAATAGAGAAGAAAATATGGGTCAGCCAACGAAAATAAATGATTATATGGGGTCAGCCAAGGTATATGAAGGAGGTCATGTCTTTCAATTTTGGCGCCACCCTTAAGAAATTATTATAAATAGGGGTGAGAGGGTTCATTTGTAGGCATAAACATTTCATTTGTAAATCTGAATTTTGAAAGAGAACTCTCATTATTTCTCCATTTGGGATGAAAACCCCATATAACGTCCATTGGAAGGACAAAACCCCTTTCCAATTGACTTTAAACATATCATATTTGCAGCATATTATATTATTAGATCTTTTTGGTGTCAATTCTGATTTTACTATACTAGTTTGCCACTTCGACTTGTATGTGAATGAATTCAAAATTGTCAAGTGCAAATAAACCCGAATCGATTCACTAAATCAAGTTGCCATATTTAATACAGCCCAAATCCGCATCTTCACGCATTTCAAGGCATTTATTATGGCAAATCGAATCCATTATTTGACTGTCACGATTTCCAGTCTGCATAATTAATTTCCAGTAGTATTTAATTTGCCCAAATCAATTCAATTTGGCCATAAATAGTTGCACAATTAATAAATAATTGTTGGAACAGGTTTATGGATGATTGTTGATGGTTTTTGGCTCTTATTCCAATAAATTTTTTCCGCTGAAATTAATTTTCAGTCTGCTGCTAATAATTTTTTTAAAACCAGAATTCTGGAAAATTTGTTCAAACAATCAAAAGGGACATTACAGTGGTATCAGAGCTTATCCCTAAAGGGCCCGTGAGAGAATTTCAATGGATAAATTCATGGCTGGACAAGAAAGACTCACGAAGGCCATGGATCTACTTGCCATGTCTATCCAAAATCTGATTAATATCAAGCAACCAATAGGAACAGGCCAAGGATCGAGTTTGAAGACCAGAGATGAAGCCATACTGGAAAATAATCCAAACACCTTGGGAAGAGAAAATGTTGAAGCAAGCTATAAGGAATATATGGCTTTTCCTAAGGAAATCCGTGAAGCAATGTCATTCACAAAGTTCATGGAGTTGGATGGTGGAAGATCTAGGCCTACGCCTAGGCATGCCCAGCCACGAAGCGAGACAGAACAGAAGAACTTCCAAGTTGTATTAGCAGATGAAGAGGTAGAAAAAGAAGGACAAGGGAAGATCGGTTTCCAGCATGAAGGTAAAAATTCATTAATGTATGATGATATTCCTTTGGCTTCTATAAAATTTTATGTGGCAAGATGTCAAAAAAAACCCAAATTCATGGGGTATGGAGCAGCCCTTGGACGTCAAAAACAATCCATTGACTGATATTCAGAACAACAGTATAAAGGAGAATGTTTTTGAGGGGAAAACCGTGGAACAAGAGCCACAAAAAGAGAAAAAATCAGATTTAACTATGGGAGAAAAAATTTGTCAATGGAGGATTGAATTGCGGGCAAGAATAAAAACCAAGAGCTCGCTGGAATTCCCAAAGCAACAGCTTGTCAGAGAAAAATTGAAGCCATACATGATCATAGGGAGAACCATGAAGAAGTTCCATGCATGAGAAATACAAGGTATGGTGAAACCTTTACCTCTTTTAATACCACTGCCATATTCATGTTATGATGAAAATTTTGTCAAGGAAGCATCAAACCAATGCTTAGTTAAGGCAAGCACCCAAAAAATAAATAAGCAGGGAGGTAAGGCGATTTTGGAACTTGGTTTGTATGCTGATTTGAACTCAGAAATTTTGAGTATTGTGGCCAGCCCTCGGCATGGAAATATTTCAGTTTGGACCTACATATCAATTCAGATTTTTCACCATGATTGGATGACTAGAAACACTCAGGATTCATATATGGTGAGTCCACTTTGGTCAGTAATGATGAGATACCTTTGTGCACATCAAACTTCATGGGATGAAGAGGTAAGGGATGTTATTTTTTTTTGCATTGGAGCATTTTCAAATTGTGATAGCAATGAGGGTGAAATTAGACATGATGGCATTGTTAATAAGAGTACCAAATTACAACTCCTTATTTGAAGGTGATCTACATGGGCACATGCTAAGCTCCACATTCTGATTACATCAGTCATTTGATATAAGGTTGGTGTGGAATGAGTTTTATTCCATTGACCCGGGCATAATGACTCAGCTGAGATTGAAAGATGTGATCAAGAGCCATAAAAGGGTTGACTTACAGTGTCTTAAGCTTGCCTTTGAGTCAGATTATATGCTGCTGATTTGGAACAGCAGTTACGTCCTACAATAACTCTCAGCTCTTTTCATTGGTCATCCATGATGAGAAGGATTCCTTGCACCACATATTTCTTCAGCAGATGATTCTCATGAATTTCGATGCTTTGATGAGTGGAAAATGCCAAAGAAAGAGGTCTGATCTCAACTCAGAAATTCTGCATTTTGTAGATGATAAGGGCAGGCCAAGATATGAATTTCCATGTTTCATTTCTCCTTCCATACTAAGCATTGTTGGGTATGGTTTTTGGGATGGTAGGGAGATGAATATGATGCATACTGATCACATCTTGATTGATACCTTTGGTCTTAACATTTGGATGCCAAAGGAACATACCGGAAAAGGAGAAAGAGTGACTATCACTCCACCCCATAAAGGAGATCATAAGCTTGCTGATCCGTACAACATTATAAGGCACAATGGTATGATGGCCTTGTGTACTTTGTTTCTTCTCATAAGGGAACATTTCATTGGCACCAAGTAAGGTATAAGGTTTTTCGTCTTCTCTATGTTTATATGCATTATATTTCAGCCTTATCCTTTCTTTGTGAGCATGGAAGAAAAAAAAATTTGGGGTATCACCGTACACCCGTTGCTTCATGTAATAAGGGACTAAAGGGAATTAAGTTTTGCAAGCTCTATTTAGATATATGGATGTCATCTTCTTCCTTTTCTCAAGTAGTGCCAACTCTTATCCCTTCGGAAACCTTGAAGGAAGGGATGGATCACATGGACTACACCTGGAATGTTTGGCGCTATTGAAGATAAAGTTTCATGGAAGTCGTGGATGTTCCTTCATTTTGGGAAAGGAATTTCGAAATATTCAAGCTGCCATCCCATCATTTCTGCACTTAACATCACCATGATCAGCCCTCCTATCCTTTCCATAGCTCAGCCTTTAGCCATGAAATTGATGATTCCATTATTGGAGATTGTTTGTGACCCTGGGGTGGACACTTGGGAAAGGAAATCAGGGATTTCAATTCTGATTTTTGAATGGAGAATGCATGATTACAGTAGTTTTTGGAGGCACATAACAGAGTTTGAAGACAACCCATGCATGAGGAAGATCTAGGAGCCATCCATGCCTTGGAGAAACAAGAAAAGTGATTCTCAACACTTATTTTTTTTATGAGTTTGCTTCATTTGCAGGATTAAAGTCATGTCCATTGTCCCATTCACTATAGGAAGACAATTTCAAGTGGGCAGCCTTGGAGCTTATTAAAGCTCATTTCTCTGATGACTACCTATGCCCGATGAAGGACACCATCACCTGGAGCACATGTTACGGAGATAATGTACCATCTTTTTGGAATAAAGATTCTACAAAGGAGCAGCTGAAGATTCTACAATTATTTTTTTATGAGTTTGCTTCATGTGCAGGATTGAAGTCATGTCCACTATCCCATTCACTACAGGAAGACAATTTCAAGTGGGCAGCCTTGGAGCTTAGCAAAGCTCATTTCTCTAATAACTTCATATGCCCGATGAAGAACACCATCACCTGGAGCCCATGTTACGAAGATGATGTACCATCTTTTTGGAACAAAGATTCTACAAAGGAGCAGCTGAAGATTGTTTGGGATCCAGGCATTAGTGATTGCTTGATTACAAGCAATCTTGGAGAGGGAAGACTGTCATGTCCCTTTTTCCCCCTTCGAAGATAATTATGGGATTTCCAACCATTCCTATCCTTGGACAAGTTGAAGAAAATAAGAAGGAAGCATCTAATATGTTTTTTTTTAATTTAATAAATGCTTTAAAGCATAATAGAGAAGAAAATATGGGTCGGCCAAGGAAAATATATGATTACATGGGGTCGGCCAAGGCATATTAAAGGTCATGTCTTTCAATTTTGGCGACACCCTTAGAAATTATTATAAATTGGAGTGAGAGGGTTCATTTGTAGGCATGAACATTTATTTGTAAATCTGAATTTTGAGAGAGAACTCTCATTATTTCTCCATTTGGGACGAAAACCCCATCATTGGAAGGACGAAACCCCTTTCCAATTGACTTTAAACATTCATATTTGCAGATTAATATTATATTGAAGATCTTTTATGTGCAAATTCTGATTTTCCAGTTTATTCTACCAAATCGACTTGTATATGATTAAATTCTTAATTGTTTAATGCAATAAACATCAAATCGATTGGATAATTCAAGTCACCATTCAGTTTTAAGCTTAATTCTGTCTTTTCACGCATTTATTAAGGCAAATCGAACCCCTTTCTTGGTGCTACGATTTCCCATACTGGACACCCATTTCCAGCAGTTCGTTTTTTGGCTCAAATCAATTCAATTTGGCTCTAAAATTCATCAAATTAAAAAAGAATCAATTAATAAATATTTGTGGATGATTATTGGTGAATTTGGGCACTTATTTCAAGGAAAATAAACCGTTGTAATAAATTTTCAGTCTGCTGCAATTAAAAATCCGAATTTTGGAAATTTGTTTTAAAACCCTCAAAAGGGACATTACACATATATAGATATAAAGTACTCCTCATTTCTCATAACCAACCGATTAAAGTTGTGTATAAATATTGTACACATTTCCATAGATGAATTCAATTACTAATTCGTTTTGGTATTAGAGCAAAATAATAAGAGGGAGGTTGGGAAAGGAGTAGAAATAGGTGCTTCAGGTACTCGGATTCTCTCTGTGCAAGCTACAAGTGGCATGAATTTAATTTCTCGCGTAATCTTGAAATATTTCTGCACAAATATATTAAGAATGAAGTTTACTTGCAATATTTAAGTGGTAGGCATAGAGGTGCAATTCTCAGGCAAATAGACAAGGGCATTTCAGCCAGAGAAAAAGCATTTTAGAGGAAAACCAAAGCCAAGGTCCTCAATCAGCCAAAGCATGGAAAAAACAGCAAGGCATTCAAACTACGGCCTGATCTCTGAGGAAAGCCCAAAGAAGGCTGAGTGTGATAAAAAACGCTGCTCTGGAAACGCAACATAAAACACGGCCTATTCAATTTTGTAGTGCAGCAAAGAGAGGAAGCATACAACAACTTTTTTCCTGTTGAAGGTGTTATTTGTACGAGGCTTGGCCTTCTACCTACAGCAAAAGCATAGCGGCTCTAGAAGAATAGAACCATCTATGCTACACTTCTTGCGAACAAATCCAATGCCACTCCTCCCTCACATCCGTATGCATGGTCTTTGAGGCGAAGAAAATAATTTTTTATTCATTTCGAAAGTTTTCTATATAGGGGAGATGACCCTATAACCGTGCACCTTAAATGTAGGGGTGCATAGAAATATATAGATGTCTCATCAGCACAAAAAAACTATATCGTTATTGGAGTGGAGATCACTCTTTCACCAGGATCATTCCAACAACATTATTCATTACCACAACCATGAAAACACATGCACAACAAAGAATATTGCACTAGCACAAAAAATATTGAACACAACAAATGGATCAGTAATGTCTCCTCATTATTGTATCTCAAGTGTACAATCCAGATGATCTTAAAATACAAGTGGGAGTGCCTCTTAAATAGGCCTAAGAAGTGGTTGCACAACAACTGAGTGATTGTTGTGAACCCCTCAAAAATAGGGAAATCCTACAAGAATGTGGATCAAACAAATTCCACGTACAAGAGGGGATTATCTCCAAAAATAATAAACAAACTCCCAAAAATAAGCCTCACTCATGAGTTAGTAGTATGACACCTATAATATTAAATCGGATATAAAATAGATAGATACTACGGGCCTAGATGTGAACACACAACTCCAACACCCTTGTTTAAGCGCAAAATTGGGAGTGAAATATGCAGAAAAGCTAGGAGATAGATCCAAATATGGGTCTCGGACAACTAGGACTTGATAAGGTACCCATTTACAAACAATTGGAAACAAAGAGTTACCATGGATGAAAAAGTGTTCACCGCAAGGTACCCTAAAACTACCGGTAACAAAAAAAACAACAAAGTGAAGAGAAGAGCAATATCTTGCTGCAAGGCTTTCGTAAGAAGCATGGCTCCAAAAAACACAATACAGTTTGCTGAAGAAGATGTTTGGCTCTGCAATGTGGTTTGGATCCACTGCCTCAATCACAAAAGTCAAACAATCTGACACTGTAATATAACATAATAACTACACTTCAGAAGGAGGAAAAGCTCAAATACTAATTGAAGGAGAGTGTTCAGAAGTGGTGTCGATAGTGCAAATAATCACTGAACTTAATTTGATCTACTGCCACATAAATATGGTGTGCCATAAATCAAGAATAACCACCAAGGCAAGGACACGAGACCCAAAAGTGGGATCTTTACCACCCCCCATAATGTTGAATAGGTGGGTAGTGACACAACAAATTTGTATAAGTCGTCAAAACTAACTACTCGAAACAATGACAAGATGACACTGGGCTTCACCAGAATAGCTCCACTACAAATGAGACTGTCAACATGCCTAAAAAGTGTCAAAAATACAGACTGAAATATACCTCTTAAGAAGATGGCTCCTGGTGGTGATGAAAAAGTCCATGCAATTGAAAGAGAGAAAAGTGCTAAAAAATGGAGCGCAACCGCATGAGGACAATACTCCATGGGTCCATAGACTCAATGTGATTACCAAAATGGTATCATACAAAATAACGTCATCTAAGTGATGCATAAATACTACAAAATGATGTTAATCTCTAAATGACGCCATCGAGAAGAGGAGACTGACTGTACAACTGCCAAAGAAATTAGCTCAAACAACAAAGAGCATTACAATGCAGGAGGAGCACTGAGCGGATCAAAAAGTTGAATGGTGGAGGTGCCATGCCTCTAGTGCCTTCTCAATGACTGCATACGTTACTTTCCACAAGTGAATCAGAGATCCATCCCAAATGAACATGGATGGCAGAGGAAGATGCCTACATATGATTCGGTGCAAAGTGCACAACTGGAGCATGCAAGGGAACATCAGAAAGATGTGTCGGGTTGATCATGTATGACACCTGAAATCTCAGGTTTCTCAAGCTTGAGCGAAGTTGTGGTAGATCTCATGTGTAGCTCACGAGCCTCACGAAGAGTTGAGCAAACAAAAACATGAGCTTTGTGAACAAGTGATCCCAATGAATTGTCTGCATCAAAATCCAATGTCATGGCGAGAATGCCACTTTGACAGGACTTGAATAGGGAAAACCCCCTTGTTCGAATGTCTGCTAACATCTAGACTAGATCTCGGGGGTTTGAGGGCATTGTAAGCCCCTAGTGGGGTCGATGCCTAGCAGTGTCCTTGGTGCGTCTCCTTAGTTGAGGGACAATGCCCTGCGACATAGAAAACGCAAATTTTTCTTTGAAGCAAACCTTTGAAATAGCTTAAAAATCACTTTTTAGAAGAAAATCCCCCCAATACACATACACCCCCCTTTATAGACAAATTTACCCCATCTTTTACAATATTTTTTCTCTCTAGAAAAAAAATAATACGCCCTTCTGACATGAATATCCTCCTTAGAGAGAAAAAATGCACCTTTTACAAATATTTCCGCCTTTATAAATTTCTTCCCATATAAAAATAATGGCTCCTTTACAAAATATAGCTCTTTTAGAATTTCTCCCTCCAGAAAAGAACAATATATTGTCCAAAAGTGTATTTCCCCTTTAAAAAAAATTCTCCTTAAAGAAAATTCTTCACAAAAAACCACACCAAATTACCTCAAAATGTAGTTTGGGTCACGAATTGGCAAGCTTGGATAGCATCTTCACGAGCTAGCAGGCGCATTGGTGGGACCAATTGGGAGACGAGCTCATGGGCGGGATCGCAAAAGATTTAGTGTCTCCATGCCTCGAACTTGCAACCTTGCGGACATAAGACCATTTCTATGACCAATGTGCCATGCCTCTGCTTGTGATAAAAGTCGGAGGAAAATGGTTTTAAACTTGGTTGATTCAGGAAGGAAAATAAATAAAGAAAAGAAGTCGACGAGTTGGTAGAGCTTGACTTGGGGTTAGATTCAATCAGGGTTTAAACCCTAGTTCGCTTCCTCTTGGACTTACCGAACAGACAAAACCTTATTGCCGCCACCAAATCACACCAAGTTGAATCAGGTACAACAAACCCGTAGAGCTTACTATGAACCCTAGCATGACAGTTGAGACCAGAGGTTAATGGGGCAGATAGGGAAGTGAAGATAAATTGCCCAAAAATGTTGAGAGCGATTGAGCAGGTTTGGCAAATATCAGGCCTGGGAGTTTAGGATGTCTGCTGCAAAGGAATCTTACACTGCAAAAATACCAGGTGCGGTTAGATAGTCAATGCTACGCCCAATGTAAATACCAAAGGCACATCTGTTCTGAGTGCCGTGTCTCTCAATTAATGTAACTGGTTAGGAATGAAGGGATTTCAGAACATGGAAAGGAAGAGGAGCTTGGTGGGCACCAACTAGTTCTGCACATCTAACATGATCAAGGGTCCATTGGCCTAATAACAATGCAATTTCCGATGCTATTGGTGTCATGACAATGCCAACATCAATGGCAGCAATTAAACTCAGGAGAATACCAATGCTTCAAAATTTGAAATGGGTATCCAGAGTAGATTTGTAGATTTATATAGTATCACAAAAGGGGCCATATTAGCCAATAATAGATGAGGAAGCAATGACCCTATGAAGGTACGGTGGGAAATGCACGTTGCACTTAGAAGCATGTGATAATGCAACGTCCAAAGTATGTTTCTAAGAAGCCAGCTAGGTAGGCTGGGCAAGACAGGAGTGCAACTGGGATCAGGCCAAATGTAGTTAGAGAGTAGCTCGTGAGGAGATGCAGGAGATATCTAGTCACAAGCACCAAAATGCTTAGTAGGGAAGCCTTAACAAAACTTACTTCAGGAGTAGGAACCCTTAGGAGTAGGCATAGAGACTGCATTTTCTTCAAATGTAATTTTCTACAGGATCAATAGTTTTTGCCATTGGACTAGGGACTGCAGAGATATGAATGGATTTATAATATCAGGGTGATGCTGCAAACTAACAAGTTTCCTCTACTAGGGACATGTATGACACTGCATCCTTAGTCGTGGGCAAAGGCTGCTGAAGAAGAGAGCTCTAATACTGCATATGAGGAGTGCTAAATACTTTTCACACTAGGATCTCACCATGTCAGCATGAATGGCACAAACCACAGATCATAAGGTTTCATTCTCAGACTGCAAAGCAAAGATGTCAAGACAAGAATCCATGATAGAAAGGAAAACATAAGGAAGTCGCTAATTGTTTTCCTGTGACGGGCTCTGACCTCTTGCTAGACTAGGCCTCACCCTCTTGTCTTCGACACGAGAGAATAAGTGCTGCCAAGTAGAAAGGGCCACCCAGAATTACTGAACAATGGACCGAGAAGCAGGGGTTTGGGTGCAGAAGCCCCCACATAAGGAAGTCGCTAATTGTTTTCCTGTGATGGGCTCTGACCTCTTGCTAGACTAGGCCTCACCCTCTTGTCTTCGACACGAGAGAATAAGTGCTGCCAAGTAGAAAGGGCCACCCAGAATTACTGAACAATGGACCGAGAAGCAGGGGTTTGGGTGCAGAAGCCCCCACCAAAGTTGAGGTGCAGTGTCCCTGGTGCACTTCCTACCGCGATACACGGTTGGGTCAAGGGGAAGTGCCCCCAACGCTAAACACAATTTAACCTTTGAAGTGGCATTTGAAATGGCCAAAACATCACTGTTCACAACAAAAAATTCCCCCCTTAAAAAAAAATAAACTAACCCCTTTTTTACACTATTTTCCTCCTTTTACAATAAAGACACCCCTTTAAAAAAAATTACACCCTTACCAAATTAATGTTCAAAATAATTCAAAGACAATTTGAACTTCAAAGGTGTTGAACACCTTAACCTTTAAGTGCCCCAATGCCTTACCAATATAAGCTTTCCACTTGTTCTACAAACCTTTACAACATTTTGAAAGTGTAAATTTGCTTTCAAGTTTGAAGAAACTCACAAATTCTATTAAATTAAAAGATTCAACTTTTACTTGAGCTTTAGGGCTCACGTGTATTGGATTAGGGTTGTTTAGGTCGGTGAGTTGAACCATTGCAAGTTGGTACCCGATTCGAACATTGAGCTAGCTCAAGATTCGTTGCATGGAGCTCAATGAGCAAGTTGTACAAATGCCGCTATGAGGGAGAGCCGTCGTAGAGGGAAGAACTCGCCAAAAGGATTCAATCACTTCAGATTCAAGTTGCTTCGCTGCCAAGTTGCTTAAATGAAGGAACTCATCAAAGCGGTCCAATATGGATGAGCCAAGGGGCTTTCCCTGACAATCAATTTGCCGAGTGGTTCTAGCCAAGTCCTCCAACATCAAGCCAAAATGTGAGGTAATGGGGAGGCAAGGAGAGATAAGATTAAATGACGTCGAGCCCGACAAATCACCAAACTAGGTTTTGATATGAAATAAGGATTTGATACCAAATTGGAGTGGAGATCACTCTTTCACCAGGATTATTCCAAGAGCATTATTCATTACCACATCCATAAAAACACATGCACAACAAACCATATTGTACTAGTGCAGAAAATATTGCACATAGCAAATGGATCAATAATGTCTCCTCATTATTATAGCTCAAGTGTACAATCCAAATGATCTTAAAATACAAGTGGGAGTGCCTCTTAAATAGGCCTAAAAGGTGTTTGCACAACAACTAAGTCATTGTTTTGAACCCCTCAAAAATAGGAGAATCCCCCCAAGAATGTGGATTAAACAAATTCCATGTACATGTGGGGATTATCTCCAACTATAATAAACGAACTCCCAAAAATAAGCTTAACTCGTGACTTAATGTGAACACACATAATAGCAGCCCGAATACAAAATAGCTTGATACATGGGCCTAGTGTAAATGCACCACACCAACAATCATTATGTAGAATATGATTTTGCTACATCACCATTTTCGTTTCGCATATTTATTTGGAGGGAAAAACATATTTTCAATTGATATAGTATAAAGAAAATTGGCATAAAGCATTTAAAAAGTGGACCAATAACCAATGACTGAGTATCCTATGTGTCACGTTGTGTTTGGCTCTTAAAAAGTGTCATAAATAAAAAAATGTACTATTGGTACTTTTTTTAGCAAGCTATGGGGAAACCAAGTGTACATGTTTTGGTGCATGCACAACTATGGAGTCCTTTCCCCTAGTTACGTTTTCGTAAAGATTTAGGTTAAGCCCGAGTTGGTTTAATTTTATTTATAAAGTATTATTAATTTTTAAAAATAAGCTTTATAATAGATTTTTATTAATGCCCTCCATCTACCCTGTGAGCAATTTAATTCTTTAACTCAAAAACTATGCATACCCATAACCTGCAACTTTTCACCGATGTCTGGTATAGGGTCCTAAACATTATTGTGAAGTCTTTTTTCTTGAAAAGTATTTTTAATAGGGATTAATAATTTCTCTGTTTTTCATTGTAATATAATGGCCGCAAATAACCCAAATATTTTCTTGCTCGACTCGCATCTATTTCATGGTGATAACTATGTTGCATGGAAGATAGGTGAAAACTCCCTTGGAGTTTGAATATATTTGTCTTGTGGTTAAAGACAACGACACCATACATGCTTGTGACGCTGACCAACAATGAATGCTTGACATGGCGAACCAAAAGATGAAGTTGATTATCATATTCAGGGTATCGGAAGAGGTTCAAACTCATACTTAGGATGCAAAAACAACTAAAGATGCATGGGACAGACAAATTATTGTCTATCAGGCCAAGAACCAAAATACCATCGTGCATCTTCAAAGCAAGCTTCATTATCTCAAACCAAAGACAGGTGAAAAAGTTGAAATGTTTCTCCGTTGAGTCACATCACCATTGACCTTGCTACAAGTGTTGGGTGAGAAAGTGTTAGACAAATCTCTTGTACCCCCCCCTGTAGTTTTGAGAGCACTGCTCCCCCTTAAAAGATCTTTTTGATTGTTCTGAATGTCTTAGATTAGAAACCAACTTTTGAGAAGTTGGTTAATATGCTACAACAACAAGAATCTATGCACCGAGAAGAGGAACCTGATGAAGCCCTTGCCTTGGCCATACTTGAAGGGAAAAAATCCCATGAGGTCTATCCAACAACAAAAAAAACTGGAAACATTCTCCTTCTCAAAAGACTTGTCTTATATGTGGAAATAATGGTCATGAACTGAAAGATTTCTGGTATAATGTGATCACCAATGGTTCTTCCGATAAAAAAAGCAGACAATGCAACCATCACCACAAGGACCGAAGAAGAAGCCCTTGTTCTTATGTAATTGGAAGGAGAAGTCTTCCCCACAACAATAGCATGGGAACATTTCTGTAGACAATGATGCTTTAGATGAGGATTATGTCTTTGTTGCACAAACAATTGAGAAGATCCCTCCTCCAAAGTTAGTTTGGTACATGGATTCTGGTGGCCACAAGGCACATGACCACACAAAAGGATTAGTTCACCACTTTGAACCATTCCTCTTATCGTGGTAATGTATCTCTAGGCGATGATTTATCATATAGTGTCTAAGGTACAAGTGATTTTTCTTTATCTCTTGGTAAACATGCATACAAAATAACTTGAAGTCCTATATGCTCAAGGAATGTCTAAAAATTTGTTGTCTGTAAGTCAATTTTCTTGATCACAAGCTTAAGGTTAATTTGATCGGCAAAATGGCTAAAAGTTATCTCATTTGATACAAGTCTAGATGCCCGAAAAGTGTTACAAGAGCTTCTAGCATAAGAAAGATGTTCGAGCTTGAAGTTGTCTACAAAGACAATCAAGCTCTAGTTGTAAAAGCTACAGGCAAGCAAATTGTGGCATGGTAGGTATGGATACCTCAATATTGGGTACTTGCTTGCACTCCATAGGCACTACGTGGTGAGAGGCCTTCCCTCACTAAAGAAGACCACTTATTTGTGCTCTAGTTTAGTTGGGAAAAAGACATAGAGCTCCATTTGGCACAAGTACATATCGGGCAACTGGGCCATTCGATCTGGTGCACGGGGATCTGTGTGGACATACGAGACCCAATGTTAGCGGTTTCAAGTACTTTTAGCTTTTTGTTGATAACTACTCACGAAAGATGTGGGTGTATTGTTCGAAGACCAAGGACCAAGCCTTTCAAGTCTTCAAAGAATGTGGACTGTCAATTCGATCATCGAGTTAATATCCTCCACTTAGATTGGCAGGGTGGTGGTGGTGAGGGGAACACACCAGTCTAGAGTTCTTTGAATGTTTGAAGGCGCATAACTGCTCCTTATACACCACAACGAAATTGGTGTTGCAGATAGGAAAAATCACATTACTATGGAGATGGTGTGCAACATGATTGAGGATTCAAACATGGCTCGTACATATTGGGCAGAAGGAGTTTGCACAACGGTAGACTTGTTGAACTATGCACCCACCAAAGCTCTCGATGGTATCACACCACAAGAAGCATGGACTGGGTATAATCCTTCTATCTCTCATCTTTGCATATTCTGTTTTAAAGAACATATGCATCTTCCAAAAAGAAGAGAAAAACTAGATGAGAAATCCTTGGCAATCCATTTTTCTTGGCTATAGTGGAGAGTCGAAGGCCTACTGATTCGTGGATCTAAATACTATGAAAGTACACATCGGTAGAGATGTATTTGATGAAAAGTGTAAGACCAATCCACCCTCCACACAATCACTTGATACATGTATTGATCTTGTAAATATTTTTAATGTTGACGAAGATAGTGGTAGTGATGATGAGGATGATGATGATGGTCATTCTAGTCCTCCAAATCCACCATCCACAAGTACTGTTCAACATATGCCTAAGTGGTATACCAGCACTGTCTGAGTTGCAAAATTGGATGGATTCCCAAACATTTCCATTTCAGGATTGAGGACTCATGGCATGGCTTGTGAATATGATTAGGATGATGATGATGGTAATCCTAGTCCTCCAACTCCACCATCCATGAGTAATGTTCAATGTATGCCTAAGTGGTATACCAACACTATCTTAGATGCAAAATTGGATGGAGTCCCAAACATTTCCATTTCAGGACTGAGGACTCATAGCATGGCTCGCAAAGCAGTGAATTTGGCCCTTATGAGCACAACTGCACAATATATTGAGCGCTCAGCAGTTTGTGAAGCCCAAGAGTCAAAGCATTTGAAAGAGGTTATGGATGTTGAGTTAACAAAGAAAATACATGGTAGCTTCTTGTCCGTCCAACAGGCAAGAAGCCTATTGGTTGCAATTGGATCTTAAAGACCAAATACAAAGCGGATGGTGACATTGGCAAGGAAAGACTTGTAGCAAAAGGCCATGCATAGAAAAAAGACATTTATCATGAGGAGACTAGTCAAGGTGAAAACTATCTGAATGGTCTTTGCTATGGCTACAAAGTTTGGATGGAAAGTCCATTTGATGGACGTGAAAAGTCCCTTCCTGAATGGAGATATACAAGAAGAAGTCTACACAACCAAAACGGAGGGTTTTGTCACTCTTGGTCAAGAACAAAAGGTTTGTAGACTCGTCGAATCTATGTATGGTTTCAAGCAGGCTCTCCTATCCTGATATATCAAGATTGATGAGCATCTTGTACAACATGGATTCAAATGGATTCCATATGATCCAAACTTCTACCTCAAGGAGCAAGGGGGGAGGTTCTAATACTCATTGTGTATGTCGATAATTTTTTCATTACTGACAGCTCAATGAATATGATTGATGCAAAAAAGAATGATCTCAAGCGATTGTTCGACATGAAAGATCGCAGGATTCTGCCCTATCATCTTGTTTAGGAGGTATGGCAAAAAGGACATCACAACTTTGGGTCTCAAATGAAGTATGCCAAGACTATGTTTGAAATTTTTTGGATGATGAATTGTAAGCCTATTGTCACACTCATGGAGACAAGACTTCAACTGTCTTGTTTTGATCCTTCTCCACTAGTGAATGCCACTCGCTATCGTCTGTTGATTGGGATTCTAATTTACTTGACATACACTAGGCCAAATATCACTTATGCTATCACTCATCTTTCACAGCTCATGCAATAACCAGTGGCAAGTAACTGGAAAGCAACAAAGCGAATATTGAGATATACTCGAGATAGCATGGGAATGTGGTCTAGAATACAAGAAGAATAATCCATTCTTGATAGGAAATGTGGATTAGATCATGCAGGTTTTATTGATGATAGAAATTCACATCTGGATTTGTTCTCTCTTAAAGATTTTGTCCGATCTCAAGGGGGAGCAAGAAGAAAAACTTTGTTTTTCAATCTTCAACTAAGGTAGAATATTGTGCAGCAAGAGGACCTATCTATGAAGTGATATTTTACTTTGGTTCCTTGTAGCTCTCCTTGTTGGTCCACTTGATTTGGTCCCTCATTGTAATTAACATCTCATAATCTGATCTGATCTTCAAGATAAGATCTGTAATGTTTTTCGTTGTAATTGCTCCTTTTTCTGTTATAATATCATTTTCTTTTGTCGATAAAATAAACTGATGAGCTAGAAGAAGCTTAATTTGAGGAAGCCTATAAAATTTGCTTGCAAATAGAAAAGAATTGAAAATTTTAGCTGTTTGATATGTTGACGACAAGGGTGGAGGATCTTTTGCAAACCACAAGTAGAGTCAGTAAAACCATTCATTGAGTTTTTCGACTTTGCTGACAGGACCAAGATTACTTTGGTTGTTCATATTCTAAAAGATTTGCTGTGCCTGACCTTTGAACTGTTTATTGCCATCAGAGCAAATAGATTCATGCATAAAGGTGTAACTTACTCGTCATTTACATTCTTTATAATGGCTTATTATTATTTACTTCATTTTCAAGAAAAGTGTATTCCTTTGAGCTGAAACAATATCTCCCGTAGTTTCTGTTTATTTTTTTCAAATTTTCGATGTACAATTTTTACTGTAAGATGTATTCAAACTGGCTAACGAAGCTTTCTGGTCTATTACAATTAAATGTTTAGAAGGCAGTCTTTTTCCACCAAAAAACTCGAAGTTCTGCAGTTTATGACTAGCTGGTTTGATCTGCTATCCCTGTTCACCAATCACAGCTTGCATGATCAAGTTTTTTTGTTGATATATGCTCTTATCTCTTAGTGGGTAAATTAGAAGCTTTTCTTATGTTGGAAATTTCATAAGCATTCGAATTAAGTGCTTTTAAGTGTTTTACTGTTTAATAATTGTCAGTCCTTACCTTTTACAATTCAAGGCTTGTTTAATCCTAGCAATAGTAATGCTCATAGGCATAACTATTTTATCTGAATTAATTGTTTCCTCAGTCCTTATCTGTTACAATTCAAGGCTTCTATAATCCTGGCAAGATTAATGTGTTGGCAAGTGTTTCATGCACATTTGAAAAACATAAATTAAGAGGAATTAAATCCCCACTCATTTTAGAATGGAATAATAGTCTCAGGTACGGAATACTCTGGACATATAGTTCTGTTGGGATCTATGTGGCCTTTGTGTTAAGCTGGGGAGGGTTGGTGTATCTTGGCAGACCGCCTATCTTGGCTTGGTGAATTTGATTTAATCTGGTTTTGCATTATGCTTAAGGAATGGAGTGGATCTGAAACATCCTGATATGCATGAAGCTCATCCTACAAACTACAAACTACAATGATATTTACAATGAAGCTAAAGTGAAATGAATCTCCATCAAAAAAACTCAAAAGGGGAGAAGGGTAGGGCAGAAAAGAAGCTAGACTATCTTTCTCTCTCTTCTAGGCATGTCAAACACTCTGATCTCAACTAAATCATACACAAGAAACCAGTGAAAACAAGAAATAACATTGGCTCCTTTCTAAATAGACTCCAGGCAATCAGTCGGAAAATGAACACAGAGAATCATAGTCTGGCACAAAGCCAAGCAAATAATTGTTGTACATTCACCTAGATCATGACATGGGCTAGTCTACCTAGCATTGACTCAAACTAGCTAGATTCAACACAAAACAAAGTAATTATCCATAAACTAACATCTCCAAACACTTAATCACCAAGACTGCATTGGCACATCCTAGAACTAAGTATCAAATGCCATAACTCATGAAAATGAGACTAGCCAGGTTAAATTTTTTACCCTGCAGACATAACTGAAACTAGAAATGCAAACTCTAACTTAATAAAAAGAAAGAGATTTAAATGTGTAGGACTCTTAAACATAAGTTCTCAATTGGAAGTGATTTGACAACCCACAACCACAAAGTGAAGCTCCAAAGACTTTTCTCTGTATTGAACTTAGTCCAAAATGATTTTACAATGTGATTACATCACAATTTATAGGCCAGGGACCAAGCCACTACCGTTGCAAACTTTGAAATTCCAAAATAAACCAAAACTACAGCTACAGCTGGAAAGACCATCGGGAACAAGCTTCCTGAAATTTGGAAAGCTTTCCCCCAAAACAAATCTCTTTGATTATAATTTTAGTGGTTAAGCACAAGTGGCAGTTTGGAGGCCTATAACACTGAAAGATGCCATCAAACACCCAATTTGATCAGTGCGATTCTTGGAGATCAGGAGGACAAATGAATTTAGAGTTGCCACTTGTCAAAAACTGACAATGATGTGTTTTCATAGCTTAATCTTGATAAACAACTCATTTAACTCTTCCTCTGTGTTTGGTGGGACCAAAAAATGGAATATCTAGTTGAAATAACATCTTCGCAGGGAAAGAGAGATGATTTGAGTGTCATGAGATGTCAAAATGAGCCAGAAAAGACCTCCAAACTCTTTCATGAAAATATTACCAACCACTCAACCATTTTCTCTAGAACTTAGATCAGGTTAAAGCTCTCTAAATCACACGCTTGATAGATGCACGGTCAAAGGATATGAGCAAATAGCTACACCATAGTCGTTTTTATCCATGACGTCCTTGAGCTGATTTTAAAACTAGAGGAAGCCGTCAAATATAATTATGGTACAAAGTTCATGGATGATAGTCACTTTGAAGCCATCGGCTCCAAGTTATGTCTCTTGGCTAGACTTCCAGCTAGCCTGATCTCCACTACGTGGAAGGCATCAGTGTGGTCGATCACTGTAACCTTTTTGGCTTGGGCTTGACTGTGATCCATACATGAGAGGCACCGATTGGCGACACGTGGATGCCATCATCGCTCTTGTTCTCCGCAGGCCTTTGAGTCTTGGGTATCCTGTACACTGAACTCACCTATGGGTGCCACATGGCACCCATCAGAGCTACTGCTCACCGCAGCCCTCAACTTCTTGGTCTTCGTGCTGTCCAATGCACCGATCCTTGACACTTGTCAGGCAACAGTGTGTCCTCTATCTTCAAGCTACAACTTGCCTTGCCCGTGGGTGACACTTGTCACCCATCGACACTCTTGTGCCCCGCGGTCCTTAGTGACTTCATTGACCTCAAAGAATCCCAAACACCAACATAATGCTCACAAGCACGACAATTTTATTTGCATTAATTGTTTTCAATGCTTCATTGATCTAGAAACATTGAATATACAGATTATTGATGATTGGTAGAATGAAATTCATCTAGGGGGTTATTCTCTAGGGTTGTTATCTGTAGTTTGCGTGAAAAATCCACTAGTTTGTTACAGTATCAGTGTGTCTTTTCTAGCAAATCTTGAAAGTTAAATCAAATAAGCTAAATAATTAAAAAATCAAATTAATTTATTTGTAAATTTTTCTCATGAAATTATGAATTCAAGTTATTCAGTGTTTTAGCAAGCCATCTAATAACAGCTTACCTTTTTGCAGTGTATTGAAGAAGTAAACCGAGATTGCAGTCTAGTAGATACTTGGGAAGGCAGATGTGTACCGTCAATATTAGAGTTCTTATGATATAATGTGGTTTTGATGATGCTGACAATTTTCATAGTTCTTATCATCTCTCTATATGTACCAATTTCCAGTTTTGTTACCAATGTATCCTTTTTTAATAAAGTGAGTTTATTTACCAATAATCACCTGCAGAGTTGAGATGAATAGAAAACATTATCATTGTTTTCCATGATGTAAATATCACCATTGATCTTTAGATTTTATTTTCAAGCTAGGTTGTTATTACAGAATAACTTACAAAGTTCTTTAAACAGTCCTCCAGCTTTTGTATGTCGAAGTCCTCTTAATAGATCAGAGCTAAGGGAATATGATCCTCTGTTTTGGAGTTCGCTTCCACAGATTATTTGATGTTCTGATTGAGGCATTATTTCTTTGCCATTTAGTTCTGCTTGATTATTAGATGATCTGATTTTCTGATATTATTTCTTTGCCATTTGGTTCTGCTTGATTATTTGTTGATATGATTTCCTGACATTATTTCTTTGGCATTTGGCTCTGCTTAGTTATGTTTATCTGTGTAAGAAAAATTATGATATCTAGATTAACGCATTCAGCTTACTACCCAAGCCCCCACCTGTACGAATTTTGTGTAAGCGAATTCTCAAACACTTGAATTAAACCCATTCTTTTGTAATTTAACGTCTTTTGGCAAACATTGGAGTGCGCAGGGGGGTTTAATAAAAAACCTGGCAATATAATTATTTAAAAAACCCAAAAATATTAATGATTCACGAGTACTAATAATAATAATGATAATAATAATAATAGGTTTTTACAGTCCACGATGCTGGGCAGCCTGTTTTTGGGTCTACAAGCGGCTTATAGCATATGGGACTACCTTGTACTCACATGCGGGAGGCAACTAACTTTGCTACAAACAAGGCGTACATACCCTACCCCCTGCAGGATTTGAACTTGTGACCTCTATTTCAAGAGCACATGTTCTTCACCATTAGGCCAACTCAGGTGTACATGGCAACTCAAGCATTCATTGTGTTTGCAGCCACCTCTATTGTTCCTAGATACAATTCGCACTAAACACTGATAACATATGTATATGAATTAATCAGGTCAAAAATAATAATATATATTAAGTATTAAATTAAACCTAATTAATTTTTACAAACTGGAGCAAGATGAGGAGGCGAAATAAATTGACTTACCTAGAAATAAAGAGACGGTGGTCAATTTCTGAAAGAAGACGGGGGTTTTTTATGGCAGACATGGAGAGCTTGGAAAATTGTTGTAATATATTTTAACTAGCAATCGCACACAAGTGGTGCAATGGAATTGTCGAAAGGGTAGAGACAAGTGGAAGAGAGAAGATTATGTAGAAATGACATTAGTCTTGGGGGGTAGAGTCAGACAAAACCTTGCCTCATGTGTAGAATTTAGGGGCTGTTAATTCGTTGCAAAGTAACAAGAATTCTTTTTTGAATTTGGCATACGATCTTAGAGACAATTAGGAGTACAATTGGAATGGAAATGACAAAGGCACAAACTAGATTTGAAATGAAGGGCATATGGCAAGAGTCGGTGCCCTTGAGATCAAAAGTCCATATCATGTAGACCGTCAATCGTCTTTCCAACAACAAATGACAAAATTGGATTCGTTATTAACGTGCATATTCGTGATACCAATTGTCATTCAATATGGGTTATAAAAGCCCATGGAGCTATTTTTGTATTAGATTTGAAATTTTATGAATTTGTCATTATGTTGTAGGGCCTCTAGTCATATATATATATTTTTTTCTAGATTAATATTGTCTACATGGAATTTGGATGATAAGAATGTTTTGCTAGTTTATTTGGCTACTTGAGATCATAAGAGCGTTTGGGACCCATCGTCCACCTCACATTTTTTCATCGAATGCTCCAAAGAAAGAAGCAACACCTTATCAAGGCATTCACAAGCATACAATGAAAAATTCAACAACTAAAGACTTGCATTTTTTTTTGTCTTGAATTACATTTATAACGAAGCCTCTCATATATGGCATGAGGCCATATCCAACACAAGTGAATTCAAAGGGGAGCCAACACGAAAAGCCACAAGAGACGGTCAACCCAATTGATAGCCCTTAACAACTCAAATCCCTTCATCTCTTGAAGACCATATTGCAAGTGATGAATGACAAGGCCTTGCATTCACATTAGTCTCCAATGTCCGTTCTATTTATGGGCCTACGCATTTCATGACTTTTCTCGTTCCAATGTTACTAAAAGATGGCCTTGGGTCCATATGTCAAAATTGGAAAAATGAATAACAATAAGAAATAAAGAAATGCACAACAACAATCTTGTGCAATGGTAATGAAACGTTTCAAGTAGAAGTGGTTGTTTATATGGCCATTAGCTAGCCTAGACAAGCAATCATTTCCAATTTCAATCTCACAGTGTATGTAAAAAGAATGCATATCAAAGTCGGTGAATAGGTTTTCTACAGAGAGATAAACCCCTTCAACAAATAGGAAGCCAAAATACTAGATCCAAGCGGTGGTTTAGATAAGAGAGAGCTTCTATTTCGAAGCTCACATAGGAAGGTGATTGGAGACTCAATGGAACTCTGGAAACAAAGTCCAAATTGAAGAAGATTATCATATAAACTAACAATATTGAACTCTCAACATATGGCTTAATAGGCCCTACCCACATAGGTTAAGAGATTATTATAATAGGAAGAGACGTGGCTGGGCTAGAGTAGGCCATGAACAACTCACATTTTAATAACCAAGTGTTGTATTTTTTTTAGGGTTTTAAGGTTTGTTATATGGAATTATGTTGAATTTATGTTTCTATGTTAAAAGGCTTGTGGTTCAAGTCCACTCTTCATGCGTTTAATTGCTGCTCACCTTTGCATTGAATGAAATGTTTCATTCCAGGTGGATAAAGATGCAAGAGAGTAAGGTTATCATAAACAATAGCCTTGAAGGCAGTGAAAAGAAGAATAAGCACGTTAATAGGTGAGCTTATAGAAACAACAAAAATGGGGGAGATAGAATTATTGGTGTTGATTGGATGCAGACACGGTGACGTGCATTATATTAAGATCACTCATTCAAATGTACATTTAATGTTGTCTCCTCGGTGGTGGTCGACTCATCTTGGTCGTCTGATTAAGGTTGAGAGAATAAATGGAGGTCGTCACACCCCCATGTTATCGATAACAATAACAAAAATATTTTAGGCAAAACTTGAAGTTGACGCGACGTTGATAGTAACATGGACTTGAGATACTTTTCAAATTTTTATGTACTAACTAATTTCATATGCAAAGTGAGCCTATTCAACCCTCCAATCTCATGAAAAAAAGTCAAATCACACTTTGGCTGATGTTTCCAACTTTACCTTAGTTCAATTTGATCTCCTTATAATAACAACCTATCAAAACAACTTAGATTTGTTTAGGCAACATATAGCTTGCATAAAGAGTATTAGAAAACTTACAATTTCTTAAGAATCCACCCTCTTCTTAGACCTTAGAACCTTCCTTGACTTATTGGTTGCTATTCTCTAATGTTTCTACAACTTATGGACTCTTATCTTGCCACATGCAACTCAATACTTCATCTATGTTTCTTATCTATAAAGTCTTCTTGACTTCTCCCATTGATTCATGTGTCTTCCTTATCTCTGCTCATTCACTTCCTTCAATATTTCACCCCTGTTTCTTGGCATAGAATCTATTTGTCTGTCCTTTAAACCTTCAAATTCTTCTTCTCTAGTCCAAGTATGAAAATAATCTCAGTCTCTTAGCATTCTTATTACACCTCTGTTTAGAATCCTTCCAACCTCAAACACATTCACTTAAATTGTACTTTGTTTTACATAGAGAAAACTATACTTTGGATAACTTGATCATTGATATGAGGTCTACAAAGTTTTGTTTTAGACTTCAAGGAGGACGACTCCTAATACCAACTTTTCTTAGAATTTATCTTCAAGATTTACATCTAGGCTATACTAACTCTGTCTTGTTTTGGACATTTTTGCACTAACTCGGTCCCTTGTCTTCTTGACTTTGCAATGGCTCAAAATTTTGACCTTTGACTATGGTTCCTATCATAATGTCTTCTACCTTCTCCAAGATGAGTTGTCAGGTTTACCATTACCTCTTAATATCAACTTCAAACAAGAATGCTTTTAAATTTAATGTCTCAGTCCACTGGTAAGACTGTTACAATCTTCCCAAGGCAATGTATTCTAAACTCAGTCTAGCTATGCATTATAAGACTTTTAATGACCTTCACCTTACCTTCATAAGATTTCCCATGATCACATAATTTTTCCAACAATGAAAACATCAAGAAGGTTCAAACAAGTTTCTTTCTCCTCAACTTTGCCTCTAGATAGGCTACTAGCCCTTGTTTTACTAGTAATTCTTTAATATTTATTTTTATACTTGGTTTCCCAACAAACAAAGACACTTTTTCAGTACCCTTTAAGCCTTTACATCTCCCACATCAACCTTGAAAGGGATTCTTAAAGAAATTACACCTAGTTTGCGAATTCCTCATTCCAATTAGGTCACCTTTGTCTCCAATTAGGATTGTCAAAGAAATGAAAGACCATACCAATCCAAAAACCTTAAAACCAAGAAAATCTCTTTCTAAATCACTCTCAAATAATATGTTGCAAGTTTCATTAAATTTCACCCACAAAAACTCGAGTTATGGTGATTTTCCTCTTAAACCCTGGACTAGGGCTTCTATAGACTTGAGAGGAAATATTGCAAATATTGAACTCAATAATGAATCAAACCCTAATTCTTTCTTATTAAGCTTTGTATTAAGCCCCTTCAACTTTCTCATTTACATACCAACCCCTGAAAATGTTCAAATCATTCATAGGCATAACATGTGCATTCCTTTACCTTAAGAAAACCCTATTTTTCTAATTTCAGGCCCTCTAGTAATCACACAAAAACTATCTTCTGTCATATTTCACCCTTAGTAAACATTATCATGCATGTATGTGTATGCCAAAACTCACGTTATCATTGCATTTATCATTTCTCTTCTTATTACCTCCATTGACTCAAGAATACACAAGCCTTCATACCTGTCTTGTTTCAAATTGAGAAACTCTACCTTTCTTGTTGCTTCAAACTTCAACGGGAAGTCATATATAGTCAAATATATTCTTCACACGCTCTAAAGCACATGTCCATTCATTTATGCTATGCAAAGACACTCAACCATTGTTATCTCACAACATAGTCATCAAATTATTAAGCATTCATAGTAAATATAATATAACTATCATCAAGAATCATTCATTGAATGAAATACACTTTCACATATCATCTCAAACTCATTCAATTACGAACTTACACAAGAAATATCATGAAATACTCATCTTTTAATTCATATTACAAAAAGGCTCCTTTTCATAGAAGAACCTTGTTTTTCAAGTTTGCATGGTCTCATTATAGGTTCTTGCCATTATGAGGCTCTTTTCTTTGTTCTTAAACCTCCAACCTCTCCTCTTACTGCTTCTTACACCTTCCCCCCTTCAAATATCCCTCATTCATGACCTAAAAGGTGTGTATAATAATTGCTTTTTCACACCTAACTGTGGTGGGGTGTAATCACTAATGATGCAACTTAACTAAAGGATGATAACACCCTAGAAACACTAATTGAGTTCCTTCATAACCTCTTACCACCCTTTCATGACCTTATTTACATCATTTCACCTTTTACAAATTCAAAGATTTAAACATTCCTTTTTGGAGGGAAACTTGAAAATTCCCATTTAAGTTATACAGAGGGGCTTCAGATACCTATGAAGGACCCAAGAACATTTTGAAAGGACCCTTAAGACCTACACAACCCAAAAACTTATTACAAACCAAAATTTCTTATTTACAAGGTTGATGCTCTTGCATCAAAGGCATCTCAACACATTATGTATTGGTGGCATCCCAATTGACATCCACTCATTGGGAATAATTACACTCTACACGATGGTAAGCAAAATATTAAACAATAAACCTAAAAAATTATAAGTATTTTGTTTTAAAAAAAATATGGAAGCATGCTAAACAATGGCAATGACATTGGATTCGCCTCAGAAGATCGGTGGTTTGGCATCTAGATCTTCAAACTACATAAGAGCTCTCTACATTTTAATACTTCTAACCCTGGGACTAGATGAAACATTGGATTAGCTTCATTTTTAGGGTAATTTTTCCCTTTTTAGCCCAATATTTATACATATTTTATGTTTTGAAAATGCACTATATAAATAATTTTCAAGTGGAGGGAAGTTTGTTATCTTGAGTTGGGTGGATGCCAGCAAGGGATTGCGACCTTCACTTTACATTGTAGTAGAAATAGTTTGAATAACTATGACATTTCCAACATATCAATTATAACATATAATGTAAGCGCCATCCAAATCCATCAATTGCCAATCTCAACCTCCATTCACGCAACATTATGCAAACGGGGTGTGCAGGAGGAGGCACCATAATTTCAAGGTGTAGCAATCATATACCAGCCTCATGCGTGTAGGGAACACAAGGACACATGAAAGCAAAACGACATTCCATGCCTAGTAAAATTGCGAGAATAACATTTTTTCTCCACATTTATCCTTCTATTCAATTTGATGGTTAGGGCTCTTTTTCATTTGACATAGGTTAAATGTAGAGTCTATGATGGCCAGAACAACAAAGTCCAAACAAAGAAAGTTACATATCAATGACAACACCCCTTATAAAGGATTATAGTGACCTTGATTAGATGCATACATGTTGACGTGCATTGTACCAAGCGCACTCATTCAATTGCACATTTTACATTCTCCTTAGTGGCAACCAACTTAGCTTCACCGTCCAATTAAGGTTGACAGAATAAATAGAGGTTGTTTGATATGCCGTTTATCCGACATGTCAATGGTAACCCCCTCAATTTCTAATTTCGAACATCGTCTTTTGACAATCAAAACTATAATTGGAACTTGGAAGTAATGGGCTTGCTCAAAACATCAAGTCAAAATTTTAAATAGCACGTCAAAAAATATATAGGCATGTACCTCGGGAGCACAAAAACAAATATGAATTTGTGGCATGGGTTGAATTTGATGGCAATTTACACAATTTTTATGATTTTAGCCGTAAAATATTTGTAAAGTTTTGAAAAAACCATCAAATATGACTTGCGTATTTAAAATATGTCTGATTTATATACAAACTATTCAAATATATAATGAAAATTTTAAATAAACATAGACTAATCTTTTATATATTTTATCAGTAGTGTCTAAATAACGTTATTTCGTATTTTTTAAGGGTAATATTGAAAAACTATTGTCACCTATAACAGGGAGAAAGGAACATACTTGTCGATGCAACCCAGATGCATCATCGACATCGCCCAACTCCGCAGGGGTAGCTCACTAGGCGAAGGCTCAAATTCCTACAGAAGATCATCATCAACAATTTCAAAGCAGACCAGACATGACACGAGACCAATTCAGGAGAGAATTTAGTAGGTATACTTAATCAAGCCGATAAACTTGTACCTACAGTCATGTTTTTTCCACTCACATTGTCCTAAAAAAGCCTCCCCTCAGGAAAAGAAATAATAACTTTCTTGGTCTATAATCTGGAACCTACGTGGGAGCTTTCTAAGCTTGAGGATGACGTACCATTTCTTATAAGATAGTGTGGCTACCCTTTTCTAATCAACAAGAGTGTCTTATATGCTGTGGAAATACCACATTCGTGGCTTTGCCATCAGGGGCGTGTCTTACCCTAGGCAACCTAGGCAATTGCCTAAGGTGCACAAAATGGAGGGCGCTACATTTAAAAAAAAAATCCAGGTTGGTAGTCGGCTTGGTTTAAATTTTGTAAAAATAATTGATATTAAACAGAACCGGCACGCCCACAGCCCATAACCATTAAGTGCATTCGTTGTTTATAGTTTCACATATATTAAGATAAAAGAAAATCGAGGCAACTAGCAAGTACGGGGTATCACGGTCCACAGACTGAAAGAATGGTCCTAAATCCTCCATGAATCCTGAAGGCCCGAAGGGAGTGTGAATGCACTTGCAGGCTGCAACGCCAACACTGTGAGTTAACTGTTACCTTCTAGTTCTTTTCAAATGCACCGATTGCTATTGTACGCTTTCTATATTGGGAAAGGAAAATTATAAATTATAATATATCTACAGTCTACTTGTGGAAATTGAGCTTCGCTGAACCTGAACATTGAGCGCATGAAGTCACAAGTAGAGAGAAGTTATTGGGTTAATCATAAACAATTTCCTTTATTTTAACAACCTTACTCAAATTTCAATGCTGGTACCATGCAAACATTGTCACGAGCACCAAAATATGAGAGGTAGGTAGATCACAACTATCAAAAACTGGACAGAAAAACAAACAAAAGCATAGATAGTTCGACCCATAAATGAATTTGAAAAAAATTTCAAGTTGCCTTGCAAATATCCAAGTGTGGAATTGTGTGAATCTAGGAATGACAAACACGGACTAGCAAATAAATCATAGGCTTCAATCTCTGATGCAAACTTTGAATGATCTCGAGAGTAACCACAATGATGAAGAAAAAACCAAATTTCACTCATCAATGCCAAATGTTGCACACTTACTCTAAATTGTCTATCGATCTACTCTTCTAGAGTACTATCTGTATTAGACTGTGACCGCATGACATGTGTGAAGGGAATTGAAATTTCGAATGTATTTTAAAAACATGCACATACAGGTGGGTGACTGGTCCCGGGTTGGGGGGAGGGGGGCCGTACACTCCAGAGTATTGCCTAGGGCGCTTTGAAAGCTTAATTTGGCCCTGTTTGCCATGGTTGGTTATTGAAGAAGAAGAGAACAAAGACAAAATAGAAGATTAGTTGGAAAAGAGTTAACTGATGTTTTTTGGCGAGGGGGCAATATTGCCCTGTAACATTTAAAGCAATGGTTAAAAACTGCTATTGAGAAAGAATGCTTGTTCAACGCTCAAAGACAGGCTTACGTGAGAACAATTGATTGGACACACACATGCTGACTCATTTTGTTGTGCATTTAATATTGTGTCCTCGGTGGAAGCAACTCAACTTGGACGTCTGAGTAAGGTTGAGAGAAACCCCTTCTAATTCTGATTTGAATAACACCTTTCAGCATAATTAGGTAAAATTTGCATAATCATATAATTAATCATGGTTTATATATATATATATATATATATATATATATATATATATATATATATATATATATATATATATATACTTCTCTAAATTTTGACGTGTGCATGGACTAGCCCATGATAACCTTAAATGTTTATTATAAAATTGACATCCCAACAACGGATCATTTCATAACAATCCTCTCCTAGCTTAGATGGTAAGGTTGGCGAGATTAACTCATCCACGAAAGATCCATGAGACTTACACCCAATCTTATCTCTTTTAAGTGTTATTTGTTAAACGAAGTCAAGCATCAAACTTTACACTCAACAACAATATAGATGACATCCCTTTTAACTGTCGAGCCTTACGCTCAATATGAATGGGTATGTAATGGGCTCTGTGTGAGCTAAACAACCTCATTAATAAATTCACAACCGCTTGGATGATGAACATGCCATTTGTGATTGGATCGATAGATATTCACCTTATCTAATGGAATTAGTTCTTGGTTATTTATCAAGAAGATCTCGAGGCATGATTCTAAAACACAATTTTTTCTAGGGTACATACTCAAGGGCTTGATATTTCCAAACAAACAATTAAATTTGTTGTATGTTACTCTTCTTTTTTATATGTTTGTTGGAGAAGCCTTAGATTGCTTATACGACCCATTTTTTGTTAGGAAATCCATTGTTAGTGCTCCATATGGGTGAATAATAATTAAAAGAGTAATTATTATCTTGTTTGTAAGAAGTGTGCACAGATTAAATAAAGAATACAAAGTACTATTTTTTTTCTATATTCAAATTTGGCATCATCCTTCTTCAGAGTTGGTGTTCAAATTGCATCCAATCATTTTGATTGCAATTCTTAAGTTGTTGATTCATCTAGAAAAGATTTTTCATGTTGACATCTATCTTAGGAAGTAATCCAAAGTTGAACATCTTCAAACACATGTAAAAACGTGAATTTGGAAAGATTTGTTGAATTTTTACAATGATCGCCAATGATTTTGTACCTGAAATGCAATCACCGGCAATTAGCGAAAATTGCCAACGATTTTGCTGAATCACCAACGATTCCTTAGAAATCGCCAATGATTTTGTTGAATCACCAACGATTCCTCAGAAATTGCCAACGATTCTCTGCACCACTAGAAATATCTTGAAATCAGATTTCTGACACATTTTTCAGTTTGTAAAATGGAGCTATGGTTCTCAAGTTATCATTAAAACATCAAAAGTGTGTTTTTTTTGTCAAATTCAAAGCTTCATCATGTAGATCAACAAATTTTACATCATGAGCCTCAAAGATAAATCAGGTTGATTTAGTAGCATGAAATTGGAGGTTGGAGGCATCAGAGGTAGGAGGTCAGTCAGTGACCTCCCGTTAGTTGCGAATGACGGGGCCATATTTTGTTGTGGTGACATTTTTGTGGCGTGAGTATTACTTTTAGTTTTTGCGGTGTGCTTTCCGTTGTGTTGAGTGTTCTGGTTTCAGTATACTTCAGTTTGTAGTGTTCTTGTTTGAATAAGTGGAAATTTCACATTGAGGGGTGAACATGATCCAATGTTCCATTTCCATTATGTCAATTTTTTCTATGTGTGTATGAGCAACATAATTCAATTTTTTCTATGTGTGTATGAGCAACATAATTCAACAGAATTTCTTATGTTATTTCCTACAGTGCGATATTAGCGAGGGTTGATAATAGTACTTGGCACATCATGATGTGGTTGTAGGTAAACCACTTGAAAACCTTCATTTTTTTGGTTTGTGGTAAACCACTTTGTAAAATCACCACTTTTGGTTGTTGGTAAACCATATGCAAAACCATCACCTTTTGGTTTGTAGTACTCCTTTTTGTATAACCACCATTCTCGGTTCACGGTCAACTGTATGTAAAACTATCCGCTAGGTTTGTGATCATCCTGTGAAAATCACCTATTCATGAAAAAAGGTGCAAGTACAAAGATAAGTTTTCCCCATGTTCGCACTAAGGGGGGGGAATGTTAGGAAATCCATGGTTAGTGTTCCATATGGGTGAATAATAATTACAAGAGTAACTATTATCTTGGTGAATGTGAGTTAGTAAATGTGTTAGTAAATAATAATTACATTAATTATTATTATGAGTTAGTAAATATTTGTTATATGTTGTTCTATTAAACAACCATAACAAATATATTGTTATGTGAGTTTGGAATACTCACGTAGATAGCTTTGAGATGGTTTGAAAGGTTATAGCTACCTCTTTATTTATAGGGGAGTTATTACCTATATATGTGGTTGTATGTAATATTGAGTATTGATTGAATATGAATTATTATTGTGTTTTAAATTATTTCTAAATTATTTCTTCTTCTATGATCTTTTCTACAAATCAATTTGGATCATCCTCCACATTTTTTTATTTCATTTCAACCAAACACGATTGTTTTTATTTTGATGAGGTTTGAGCTTAGAGTCATAGAGGCTCTTAAATGTCTCCTCAACAATTCTTACGACTAATCAAGATGCACAACACAATTAGCCCATGGCTAGTTTAAGTTAGGATGCTTTGGAAAATAAGTTTTTTAACGAAATTAAAGTTTGTGAATAAAAACTTACAAAATTAAAAAAATTAATAAATTATAATATTAATTTTTTTAATACTTGAATATGGGAATGCATCAATATATTACAATAAAATATAAAAATATCAAAAGAAGATGGTTACAATAAAATGGTCATTGATAAGAATGCATAGCCCGATCTTTACATGGAAAAGCCACAAGGCTCAAAAGCATAAAAAAAGACATTAGCGACGGTTACATATCAACAATATCTAGTGAATATAACAAAAGACCAGCAATATGAAATTCATGCATAGACATCAACACTAGGGGGAGGAAATCAATCATCCTTGAGAGAGAGGGTGCCTAAACCAAACAACTCTCTAGTCGGAGGATCTAGGGTGGGTCATATGTCCTGAACTTGAGAATCATCTTACATAGCCAAGGCAATATATAACCCACCAAGGTGGTAGAGATCTAACGACCATGACGTCTCCATACATTGGTGACAACTATTGAGAGGGACCAACAATGGACTTACCATGGGTGTTTGGCCCTAATTTCTCTACTGAGGTTGCAAAGTTGAGAAACAACCATAAAAAGGGAATGTGAACCAATTGAGAGTGAATCAACACATCCATAGCAATGGGAGTCAAAGAGTCCATCTATGGTGGATCCAGTGGTACACGACTCATGGTGCAAGGATTGTTCCCCTAGTGATTTAATAGCTCATGTAAATGTTTGAATTCTAAGACCACTTTCTCAACTTGTACCAGATATGAACACAACTTGTATCACAACTTTATCATTAACAAAATATTGTTGAGAAATACTATCATTATTAAATATAATAACATCTCTACCTTTCTAGAGTTGACATAAGATAATTGATTTGAAGAAATTCCATAGGAAAGCAATGTATTCCAGCCACTTAAGAGTATCCCCAAACATATTCAGTTTACAATTGATGAGATTTGTATGATATGGTTGGAATAAAGAATGAATCCAAGTTTCCATGCATCTCTAGCATGGGGGCAAGTGCTACAAAAGTATGTTTGAAGGTTTCTAGGATAGTGCACAAGTAGGAAATCATAAAAATGGAGTTGGGAATGCCACTCCCTTAGAATACGACAGATAAGCACTTGAGAGTGACGCCTTGCTAAACTAGACACCTTGGGTAGGAAGTTTAGCAATTTTAGAGCTTGACCTTAGAAATTTTGTATCTAATCAAGGTAACTAAGACGCCATGTTCTGGGAAGAGGAATTCTGAATCCTACCTTGTATTAAGCTTGTACTAGAGGGACGGAGGAGAAGGAGATCAATTATCTAATACAAGCAATCCAAGTGAGTAAATTTTGAATGTGTTACCAAAATTCCACCAGCTAATCCCTGTCACCAAGCAACGTTGGGGTTGTACACTCAAACCTTGTGTAAGCATAACATTTAACAATAGTCTCCTAAATTCTTTAAAGAGAGGGAATGGCGATTGAAGGCAATTACGCTTAAATTTTTTTTAGAAGATTGGAGCCAAGGGATCCAATCTGTTAAGGAGACTAGATCTTTAATGGTGGCGATGCCTCTTTGTAAATAATCAAATGGCTTTGATGCTAAGTGCATTTAAGCTAGAGGAATGCAATTTCCAGGCATTGATGGGGAAACCACAAGATACGTTGTGGCCATTGTAAGATACACTCCATATCTAAACCCATCAACATCCCACTTCTTATAAGGTTTCACAACTTTATAAGACTTTCCAAATACTTTTGGCAACAAAATAACCTTCAGTTTTGACCCAATGTAAAAGTAACCAGCTCATGATATGAAGCCCAATATTGCTCTAACAAATTATTTTTCACAAGGTGGCACCAAAAGATACAATGCCTCAAAAGAATCTTAACCAAGCTTCCTATTGCCTTCAATGGATCTTGATTATCCATATAACACATAAAGGTGAATGCTTCTTTCTCCTAGACATACCCAATGATACCCATACCACCTTTATTTTGAGGGGAGGGGAAGAAAATGTATAGCAAGCCCCCGATGGGTGACTAAAAAACATGTCAGATTTTTTTTGTAGCCATAATTTTGAATCACTCATACACAATCGGGGACAGAAATTGATGTCTCTCAATTTCCTAGTCCTACGCTTAATCATACAACATATGCAAAAAGCAATACATAAACAATACAAGTAATCAAAATTATCTATCATCGTAAATTAATTTGTGTCATTCATTTCAACTCGTATAGTTTGCTTCCATTATAATATATAAGTGAATTAACTGCGCGTAAAACATTAAGTACAAGTACCTACATTATTTTGCATATAATTGTTCATCTAATGAAACTAAGACATTGTAGTTAGTCCTTAACACGTGCATTCCATTTTAATCCATTCCAATAACTCCATCTGATGAATCATTTCATAACATAGTTCATAATTCATCCATATTAACATATAGATTTTGTCATAGTTACAAGATCATTATAAGTGATAAAAAATACATAATTCCATTAAATCACAATTCCACATATTACAACATTAATTAGATTTACATCTCAAGTATTATATTACAATTCATTACAAAAGAATATGTGATTCACTTTACATAATTTCCAATACATATTGATTTACATGGATTCAATATATATATATATATATATATATATATATATATATATATATATATATATATATATATATATATATATATATAAAGTCTCCATTTTTTTAATCACTTATAATCAATTACATCGATGATAGGTGTTTCAAATTTCAATAAGGTAGCAAGTATACAATGATTTGACATCCATCCATGTCTCAAATACAATAATACAATATAGTATCCATGAATATAATATATCACAACTACGTGTATGAAACATACTTGTCACCTTTCGCAAGAGATCCATCCAATGTTGAAGCCATGAAAATGAGATAAAAAAGGTATCATCAGAGTGATGTTACCCTTCAAACCATGAGCGTTACGATTCCCCATGTGGACCTCTCACATAACATGAGAGTGGTCCCCTACCCTTCATAAGAAGGGAAGATTGCAAGAAATAAATAAGGTAAGGGAGAAATACCATGTGTAGTGCAGTCACCCCACAAAGTGGTATACTTATGAAATGGGATAGGAATAAAACATTCCTAAAAAATAGTAATAGTAAATGAATATGACTTTTAGCCAAAGAATACTTAAGATAATACAAGGTACACCCTTCCTAACTAAAATACTGAAAATGAATCAAGGGCATGATAAGTCATGCACGGATTCTAACTAATCATGATGTAAGACCTTGACTTTTTCTGCATTGCACCCCCTAACCCCTAACACTTGTCATGTGTCAACCACTGCATTAGGTTACCCTGACCCACCTATACAAGTTGACTTCTAGTCCATTATACACATTTATCTAACTACGTACCAGGGAATGAAAATAATCCCCATATTAACCTAATCCCTGAGGGAAGACCTTGACTATGTTTGCAGTCCACCCCTGTACCCCCTACACTTTGTCAATATGTGTAATCAAATGCATTAGATGTACATAACCTATCTACATCAAGTCACTCCCTGTTCTCATAAACACATCTCTCTAAGTACTCCCATTCACAGCTCACACAGAAGATTTTATCTATTTTTCACTCCCACTGAACGGACTAATAAAAAAATAATTGACAACACTAGGGTTCAAGACACACAGTAATTAAAAACCCTTGTGTAGTGCCCCATACCACTTACAAACATTTTCCATTACAAGGATCCTAACTCCTATTTTATTGAATCAATACAGAAGGGGAGCTATATCATCCCATAGATGGTCTCATAATGCACATTGAAAATTTTCGCATGTTTTAGTTTCCACTACCAAGTTATGTCATCATCTTGGCATATTATAAATTATGATTCATTGGAGTTTCCAAACTATTATGTTCAAGTGTGTTAACTAGTGTTCATTTTCCCATAATTTTGGCGCTACCCTCATTTAGGAAATGGTTTCCTAGACAATATAGTTTTCTTAGATTTAACGGACACAATTTGAAACAACAATCCACAAGTAAAAATATTAGTCCATTTAACCAAGAGTAGAAGCCAAGTACAAGAATATAATGTCACTTATATCCACCCATATTAATTATGAGTGTCCATGATTACAAGGACATTCGAAACTAGGTTTCCTCACACGTTTGCATCCTTCCAAACTAGGAGAAACACTAAAAACAATAATAACTCTCGTAACTTATCCTATACCGGATTACATGAATTGTAATAATAATAACTCTTTGTATATCCAGGCTTTGGCCTTTTTGTATCTGGGGAGGATCCCAGTCAAAAAACCTTTACCCTTAAGTAAAAAAAATTGTGATTCCAAGAGTCCTAAACTCCAATTTGTCACAAGCATCTCCAATCTATTGAGATATTCATATGCTATGTCCCAAAAGGGTTTATCATTTTCATAATCCAAAACATCATCTCGTTCGTATAATATAATCACTAGATTTGGCTCCATGCGAGATATAGAAAAACGTGCCATATACATGGTCATATAAAAAGTATATTCTGAGTTTTACGAAAATCATAATTAAGTTAAACGGGTTTCTTTTCCACTGTTATCAATTCTACCAAAGCATATACATGTTCGTCTTTGAGATCTAGGTTTCGATCCTGTGACCCTGTAGGTTATCACTTCCACCTATTTATAAATAAGACATCAATTTTTCATTACATATTTATCTAATTTTCCCACTAATACATAATTTAATATATAATCAAGCATTGTAATGATCAACTTCCAAGTTGCTCAGCTTACGAAATATTCCTAGACCATGAACAATTGAGTTGCAGTACCATCTCTCCAAGGTACACATGTCTTCATATATTGTTCACAAGACATATTCATTTAATTCATTCCATTTATTTAATCCAAATAATCTCATATTCTCATCTCTTAAATCATTGTACTTTCCTCTTAATCTTTCTTCGTTGGTTTGCATTCTTATCATGATTTTCATTAAATCAAACCAACTCATGAGTAATAATCTCATTCATATAATATATACATTATGCATCTCTACTTAAACAATTCATGTTGCTTAACTACATTTCATTTCCCATACATGTTCTAAGTGTAGAATAAGTCATCTATGCATATCTATTATAAGTAATTTAAATATAAAATTATATCGTCATCTATCTTGTTGTATAGTTCCACATCTTGTCATTGAGTTAGGGAGGCATATATAACTTGTCATAAGGTTTTTCATATTTTGTAGACCCCTTTTGACATTACTCCTTTAAAGCATAATATATCCTTTTGTTTTTCCAACTCAAGTCCTTTTAGTACTGATTCCCACAATGTTATTAACTTTCAGTTTTAAAACATATAGTCATCATTTTAGGCTATGTTTAAAAGTTTTCCGTATCTCTTTTCAATCATGCTCAAGCTTTGTAGAGTTGACAAGCATATGGGAGATGAATTTCAATGGGTTTGTCTCCTCCTCAATGTTGTTTATGCTAAAAAAAAAAAATTAAAATAAAGAATGTTATGCACAAACCCCATTGATGGCCACAAGAAATTTCTGCGTATTGATAGATATTCAGGGACTTTCAAAGGTATATCTATCTCGAGAATGTGTTACTTGTTTTTTTAGTAGTAGAGTGGTTGATTAATGGGCAAGAAGGATGTTGTTTGTTTAAAAAATAATTTTAGAAAACTAGCATCATCTATAGGTGTTTGGGGAAGGTTGATATACATAAAATTTATAGCATAAACTAACTATTATACAAAAAAAATCAATATAAATATGTACATCATGAATAAATTTTTAGAATCTCCATCAATTGTAATTGTATTTATTGTTTAGATTACAAAAACATTAGTGATATAAATTATGAATGAATTAATACAATCTTGACCAATGTGACATAATGTATATCACCCAATAAAACTTGTATGGATTTTTTTTTTGGGATATACCAAAAACAGGAGGTAATGATTCAATTTTTGTGCCTATGCTATAGGTTTTCTACCTCATGGTTCAAGTTATACATATTGTGTCAATTGCGAGAAAATGAAGTGGTGCGACAGACGTAGCAGATTTGTTTCCTTTAGTAGTTGTTCGTTTGCATGGTGTTCCAAAAACCGTTACTTGCAGATAGGGCCACAAGGTTCTTAAGTCACTTCTGGCGGACTTTATGGAAGAAACTTTTTTTTGAATCTCATATCTACAGTTCTAATGCAGTAGCACTTTCATCCTCAGACCTGATGGGCAAACAAAGGTCCCTCAATCACAAGTTTGGGAAACTATGTCCTAAGGTGCACCTCTCAATGGGGAACATATGCCGAACACGATGGGACTTAACATTACCACAAGTTAAGTTTGCATATAACAGCTCCACTAAATAGGATCCACAGGAAAGTCTCCATTTTCAACTTGTGTATGGGAGTAATCCAAATGGGGTTTTAGATTTGGTCTTAGCTACCAGTTGATGGTAGAGTCAGTTGATGATGCACCTGAAAGTATTTGCTGAACATATCCAACAATTGCACCCGAAGAAGTGCGGAAGAAGCTGTAGAATAGTAATGACAACCTCCACTCCAGGAAATAGTAGATGTGCACATTTAATAGGAGAAAGATATGCCTTACAGTTGGTGAGTTGGTTATCCCTATATCCTCACAACGATCTGGAACAGGTTTCCATCTAAGGAACCTATAACACAGATGAAGGGACAAGAAGATTGGTCCTTGCAACAAGTCGTGAAAAAAATAAATGATAATGCTTATGAGGTATTCAACAAACTAGGGAATTTTGATATTTCTTTAGTGTTTAATGTTTTAGATTTGTATTCCTTCTCATGGGGATAGTGTCCAGAAGGAGGATGTTACTCTCGATGAAGTAGTAGATTGGAGGCAGTAGGTTCCGGTGAAGAAGAAAGAAGCTGGATACAAATGCTCTCGGATAAGAAAATAATGGACACATTAGACATGGTGAAATACAACAAATATTTGGTACATTTGGTTTTATGGACTGGAACAAGAGTTGACAATACTTGGTTCACAGAGTGGGAGATTAAGAAGTTGGGTGCATTATAAATGGAAACAGTTTCAATTAAGACAAAAGGTGCTTAGGAAGCTGTAGTTTTTGATCCAAGCAAGGGAGAACTTCTATGTTCCAAAATTAGATATGGAACTTGATTTTCAAGAATCATAACTTGAAGCTCCGGGTGTACAAACTGTCTTGAGTCCGTGTATATTTTTGGAAACACTTACATGTTTCGATATGAGAGTAACGCACCGGCATACCCGCCCTACCAGTATGGGCCAAGTTTCGTTGCACATTTTCGGGCCCTAAATCGACCATCTTGAGGCGGAAAACCTTAGGATTTTTTTTCCTATAGTTTATGGTAGTTTTTGACACATATTTTGGGCTATGTAGTCTCACATTTTAGTCTATTAGTTGCATTATGAGTTAGAAAGTTGGCAATTCCTCTAATTTAGGAATAATAGAAGATGCGTGGCAATTTTTGATTAGTGACACGTACGAATAAGCAAAAGAATATGTGAACTTACTAAGAGAGCTAGCAGGTTCTAGTGCAACATGCATAAAAATAGTAAGTTTTTTGCCACAAAAAGTAGTCTTAGATCCTAGTCTAAGTTGAGTTATGAGTTTGCCAATATGGCAACTCGAGTTGAGAAGAAGTTGTTTTCCTATTTAGGAAACATTGTAATTCTAAGGTTTATCACATGCCTATAGACGAAGAAGGAGATCTTCATTTCACAATTTGGAGTTCAGTTTTATTTGCAGTATATCAAGTTTGTTTAGAAATTCGGCATGACATTATATAGGAAGCTACAGAATTACTCTTCAGCATCCTACATCCGTGTATGTACATCAAAATGAACCAGCTCTGATAACTTGTTTTGGCAAATCATTTTGATTTGCTACAATGGTACGGGTAATACTTGATGCAAGTTAACAAATTTTGCAGTATGAAAATCATGAAATTGTGTTTTTTTCTGTCTTTTTCTTTTGTGTTATGAATCAGCTCTGAAATGTTGGAATTTGCATCGAAATAACAATTTTACGAAAATACTAAAAAGTTAACAAATTAATGCATAAGTGCCTGAATATGGAGCGAATCTGGTGCAGGAACAATACAAATCTACTTTCTTTTTGAACTGAAATATGACTTTGGCGGGAATGAACTACAATATTTAGACAACTTACAGAATTAACACACCCAACAACTGGATGAAAGCATCCATCAGCAACATGATTCTATACCGTCTTCTCTAAAACATGTTGCCTGATACATTCCAGAGTAGAATGCTAGGAAAACTTTCCCGAGAAGGTATGGTGATTGCCAACTTCAGGCCCAATTCCTGAGATTAGCAGTATTGGTGCTGCATTTTAAGACGCAACACCCATGTTGCTGATTAGTGATTACATTATCAGTATAACACTCGGTGAAACTTGCCATAAAGTGTTCAGGGATCTGGTTTAATATTGATTGAAATTTCATTATTGTAAGACCTAACTAGAACTGGGGTGTTGTAAATGGTGGTTATAATACTTACCTAGCATAGAATAGGTTGAGGTACTAAGTTTAAAATGATAAGGTGTCTATATCCTAGAAAATAAGATTAGTGCGCAAGTCTATGATGCTGTAGGTAAATAATAAAATTTCAGTACTCGAATAATATACCCATATAAATTTTGTATAGGATTGCAGCCTCAGCATTTGGTTTCCAGAAACTACCTTAAGAAATGATCTTGCTCACCTACCCTGAAGACATTTGAGTAAGATTTGACAGAAGGGCAGGGATGGATGCATGGGAAGTAAGAGCTCTGATGACTTTGATTGCAAAGTGGACAGTTGCAACCTGTTTCTCCAAGCTCCAAATTTATGATGCACCCGGATGGCTTGATAACTATTGTGAGCGGAAAACCCAGTTGTAGTGAGCAAGAAATCCATTGTTTTTTATTGTCAGCTTCCTAACGGATTGACAAAAGATTGAAGTGGGTTGTTCGTGAATGAGCATTTGCTGGATGTCCTGATTCCACAAGACCTAGAAAGGTGTTCAACTGGCATGTAATGTTCGAGTTCCATGTACTCAGAACCCTTGTCCAAGTATGTAGGTGAGTGCACTAACAGATTCTGTTTGAAGGAGTTCCGGAATACGCACTTTATACATTAAAAGAAAGGCGTAATTTAGAGTTTGAGTTGCATTTCGACATAAGCGACCATGAGCCGAGTCGCTGAAGTCTCAGATCTGTGAATGACAGGAAAGGCCTAAAGAGCCAGATAGGTTCTCAAGACTCCGGTATAGCTGCTGGAATGATGTTGCAAATTCAATTGAGGTTAAGCAACCTGGGTGCCATATAGATGGTGAAATGCCAGATCTAGGAAAGTAAACCCTAAGGTTTTCAGGAACGTGAATCTTGGCCTTCAGCAGCTCACTGTTGCGACAATTACTTCTAAAGAATAGATGGGTTGACAAAGCACCAATGAAATTTTAGCAGCTGGTTGTGCGTAAGTTTTTCCAGAGGCGAATGCAAGCAGCTGAGCAGATTTCCTAAGCCTTGTGAAGAGGATACACAATTTCGCAGCAAGCGTGGATCTGTTTTCATGGCTCTTGAGACCCAGAGAATGGCAGCTTCCACAGTAATTGAGCAAAAACTCTGTTATAACAGTTCGATTATCCTATGAAAATTTAAGGTTTAAACATTAGTTTTGTAAAGTTTATATAGTTTCAAAATCCATAATTTTTTTACGTATTAAATTTGAAAGACTTATGACTGTAAAACAAAAAATCTGACTTGAAGAGATCAAATCTAGTTTAAGAACTTTCATTCTCTTGATTGGAGAGAGTAGTGATTAACTTTTAAGCCCTTTAGAGGAAAAAGGCATGTGATCGTAAGGAGCATCCACCATTTGGGATTAGAAGCATATCAGCTCTCATGAAAAGTTCAGATTTAATTGGGTGTTTCCTGTATAAGGTTCACTAAAAAGTCATCTTTCTGAACATAAAAGTGAGTTAAATTTTGTAAATGGGTAGCATTATTGACAGTACTTGACACTCTGTGCAAACATTCGAGCTGATTTTTCTGGGAAGATTGCCCTTAGGATCCATGGAGAAGAGAACTACTAACGGTAAAAATGATGATAGGGAGCTTTCCACATTTGGCAAGCTTCACCATCGAGGTGAAAAGATTATATAGTGGATATTCTGTATCTGGTATGAAAATGACTTGAAGGTGGACAAATTGAATCGCTTATGTCGAACAAACGTGGCTTGATGAAGATTGTGCCCCTT